>NW_024121133.1:1521429-1838739 GCF_016745375.1 Pimephales promelas
TACAACCAGGTCCCGGTCACAGAGGGGGACAAGCCCAAGACCCGCTTTTTGCACACCTTTTGGGTTGTTCGAATGGAACCGCATGCCGTTCGGGTTGTGCAATGCCCCCTCTACCTTCCAGCGACTTATGGAGAGGATATTCGGGGACCAACAGTGCCAATCGTTACTTTTATATCTAGACGATATTGTGGTGTTTTCCACCTCTATTGCTCAACATTTGGAGAGGTTGGGGCTAGTTTTGGACCGGCTGGAGCGGGAAGGCTTAAAGGCTCGGTTGGATAAGTGCGCTTTTCTCCAGCGGGAGGTGAGATATTTGGGTCATGTCATTTCTTCCAAGGGAGTAGCCACCGACCCAAGTAAGATAGAGGCTGTGGCCCAGTGGCCTCGTCCATCTAGTGTCACAGAGTTACGGTCCTTTCTGGGGTTCTCCAGCTACTACCGGCGGTTTTGTAGCGGAGTTTGCCAAGGTGGCTGCCCCTCTGCATAAGCTGGTAGGGGAGTTTGCTGGTGTAAAGGGTAAACAGACAGGAAGGAACTTTGAGGAGGCCTGGAGTGAAAGATGTCAGGTGAGCTTTGAGGAGTTGAAGGAGAAGCTTACTACGCTCCTGTTCTTGCGTATGCGGATTTTTCTAAACCCTTCATCTTGGAGGTGGATGCCAGCTATCAGGGGTTGGGGGCAGTCCTCTCCCAGGAATATGAAGGTAAGGTAAGACCAGTGGCATATGCCAGCCGTAGTCTACGGCCCACGGAGCGCAACATGTCCAATTATAGCTCTATGAAGCTGGAGTTTGTTGCGCTCAAGTGGGCCATGACAGAGAAATTCCCGCGAGTACTTGTTGGGTAGTAAGGTTGTGGTATTTACAGATAACAACCCCCTTAGCCACCTGGCCTCCGCAAAACTTGGAGCAACGGAGCAGCGTTGGGCTTCTCAATTGGCGGCCTTTGATTTTGACATCAAGTACCGTTCGGGTAAAGAGTAACAGAAACGCAGATGCACTTTCACGGCGGGACCCCGTGGATCCTGGGGTTTTAGACGGGCTGGTCCCCGGCTCTGCAATTCCTGAGTCATTGCGGCCAATGTCGGGTTGGACTCAGCTGGAGTACTGACCCAATGCGTGATCTCTACGCTTCCCGGTTACTCAGTTGGTGAGTTGGGTTCACTGCAAGAAGCCGACTCTGTTATCCGGGAAGTGTTGCGATTCTGGAGACGTGGTACTCGCCCGAGCCATGAGGAACGACGCCGGCTGACTAAGGCAGCCCTAACGTTGCTCCGTCAGTGGGACCGTCTGGTTGAGCGGGACGGTATGCTTTATCGAAGAGTTTACTGCCCCGAGGGTAAGGAAGAGATGTTGCAATTGGTATTGCCTGCGGTCTTGAAGCCCGAGGTTTTGCGACAGTTGCATCAGCAACATGGTCATCAGGGCAGAGAGCGCACACTGGAGCTAGTGAGACAGCGGTGCTATTGGCCGGGATTGTCCTCTGAGGTGGCAAGCTGGTGTCAGGAGTGCGAGCGGTGCCAGTCAGCCAAGGACACCCAGCCACTCGCCCAGGGATTTATGGGGAGGTTAATGTCGTCTAGGCCAAACGACATCCTCGCTGTGGACTTTACCGTTCTGGAGCCTACGCACTCTGGCATTGATAGCGTCTTAGTAATGACTGACGTGTTTAGTAAATATACCCTGGCTGTTCCAACAAGGGATCAGCGAGCCGAGACAGTGGCTCAAGTACTGGTGACGGAATGGTTTTATAGGTTTGGCGTTCCGGGCCGCGTCCATTCTGACCAGGGTCGAAATTTTGAGTCCTTGTTAATCCGTCAACTATGTAACCTCTATGGTGTGGAGAAGTCTCGTACGACCCCATATCACCCGGCTGGCAACGGCCAGTGTGAGCGCTTTAATCGCACATTACACAATCTGTTGCGCACACTGCCAGTGTCCAGGAAACGTGACTGGGTAGCGTGTCTTCCCCAGGTAGTGTTCAGCTATAATAGCACCCCCCATCAGTCCACAGGGGAATCACCTCACTTCCTGATGTTCGGGCAGGAGCCGCGATTGCCCGTGGATTTTCTGTTGGGAAGAGAGCCACAGCCTATTGAGGGTAGTGTGCATGATTGGGTTTTGGAACACCAAACCAGACTACAGGTGGCCTTTGCAGGAGCACGCGAACGGTTGCAGGTGCTGGCCGACAGACGCAAGGCCCATCACGATCAACATGTCCGAGATGAACCGCTGGTGGAGGGTCAGCTGGTGTACCTCCGGGATTATGGGGTAAGGGGCCGTCACAAAATCCAGGACCTGTGGAGCCCAGTGGTCTATCAAGTGACGAGGGCACCGAAGGAGGGTGGTGTCGTGTACACAATTGCGCCTGTGGACGACCTTACCAAGACTAGGAACGTGCACCGTTCACTGGTAAAGAGTCGAGTCTGTAAAGATACTGAGGCCGCAGACTGCAGTAGTCCCTTCTGTGACCCAGTTGGGGACACACACCCAGTAGGTGAATACGAGGATGAGGGGGATCTGCTGGCTGTGGTACAGGAGCCTGACCGATTCGCAGTTGAACTACAACTGAGAGGGCTGGCACCTGAAGCGGAACCGGGCCCACAGGGGGGGATGGAACCTACAGAACCAGTTCTTATGATAGAGCCAGGACAACTGGATCCAGAAAGAAGTAGGGCCAGTACCCGGGGACCCCAGCCTGAGGGCCTGCCTAGGGCTGATGGGTTGTCTTGCGCCGAACAAGCCGTTTAACTGCAGGCCTACATCCAAATCGACATCATCTTCCCCGCCCGGTGGGAGAGATGGGAGGGGTCTCCCTTCAGCAAATGCAAGGTATAACACGCATTTTTAGGCCATGGGATTAAGTAGAGTTGACTGGGACCGTCGGGGCGACGATCCGAGGTTGGGGGGTAGATTGTAGTGGACTTAGTGGGGCTCTATAATTAAATTGATGCGCTGGGGGTAGTGAGGGCCAATTACCAGGAGGAGGCACAATATAAAAAGGAATCGTTCACCCTTGTGTGCGTGTGCCGTCTGAGTTGCGTCATTGCTCGGGGACCGCCCCTTCCAGCTTTCGGTGTTGTTTCCGCTTTGAGGTATGTGCTACCTGTCTCGTTTAGTGAACACAGGTGCAGGATTTGGGATAACCGATTGTGTCGTTTATAGCTTCAGGATAATTCGCGGCTGTTGGCGGCCCCAGCTTTCCGGTTGCATGCCTCTCTTGCTGTCTCTTTGGCAGTCCCGTCTCTCCGATACTTGAGGTAATGTATGTGTGTGTTGGCTAATTAGTCGACACCTTGATTGCGATGTGTTTTAATAATAACTGTGCGGGGTTTAGTGGTGGGAATAGCTCGTCGTGTGGGCTGCGGGCGGCGGCCGCGCTCCCTGTGCATGTCCCTCTCGCATTCCCGTGCTTTGTGGATGATGATGTCCGGCGTGGTGTAGGTGGGCGTCGGCTTATGAACAAAAGGTATGTGACACGTCCATTTTTGTGTAGCGCCAATCCTGTATTGTATCGCAAATATGTTTGTTTGTATTTTAGGATTAATAAGACCTGGTGGGAAACGCTGGTTGACGCTGCTGCTTAACTCCAGATTTTTATAACAACTCCTTCAACACGTGTGTGCCGAGTTTAAGTATGTTGTGTGTCACCTGCCTCCAGCCCGAGTCACCGTACGGCTGGAGGTTTCATTAGTTTTTTTTCAAATTGTTGTTTGTTTACTGCCTTCATTTTCTTTTGAGTATTTTCTATTTTTTGTTATTGTGCTTGGTGGTGTTTTGCAAATATCTGTTGAGGTCTGTTGTCCTTCTAATGTGCTGGTAGCAAGCCAGTGAGTTAATAGGAACACAGCGCAGACGGCAAACCTTGACTTTTATTTTTTTTGTTATTTTTATGTAATTGTGTATGTATACTTGGTGTAAGTGTTTGGTGAGTATTGAGACTGGTGGTAATTCTCATTCTCATTGCAGGAGCCGAGGCTTTAGGGCAGTCCTCTATCAGACCCTTACGTGTGGTGGTGGGCTCGTCACAGAGTGCTGTGCTGGACTGGATTGCGATGTGTGTGCATTGCTGTGGTACACAGGGTGTTGAGAGTTATATAGAAGCCTGGTGCGCCCTGAGAGGTGTCTGCCATTAAGCCTCGGTTCCCTTTTAGCTATTGTGTTTCTTTTGTGGGGAATGCTGATGACCTATTTCTTTCTTGATGTTTTTAATGGTGTGAATATTTAAATAAAACTTTTGCATATTTTGTATCCACGTCTCTGACCCTCCTTTTGACAATCACGTTCCTGCGTGTCTCCGGGTGTGAGACAGTAAACCTATAGTGTTAATATTTCCCTGGTAAACAGGGTGGCGTAGTCACGTTTCAGCCGGTGGTGGCATTTCTATAGTTGCTCTACCTCCGAAGAGAGAGGTCCCACTACATTCGCAATTCGATTCGCTTAACAGCAATTAAAAGTACTATTGGCCAGCATGGAACAGAACAAGAATAGCTCCTCTCTGAAAACCTGTGACATATTTTATACAGTTGATTTATTCATTAAGACAAGGATACTGAATGATTTTTAAAAATGTAATGTGTCGTCACAGTCCGCAGGGTTCTCAAGTTTGAGCAAAAGCTTGGAGTGAGATCACACGCGGTTAGGGGAGGAGCCATAATGAAGCCCCGCCCCACCCATCCCCGCCCCCAATTTTACCCATTGTTCATAATTAACCAGAACAAATTAAAATTATAACAATTAGTAAATCTGATAAATGACAGAGCAATTCATCACATCAAATACTCTTTAATGCAGTATTACAAATATAGCTAACCAAAAATATAACAAATTGCTCCAAACAGTTTCAAACAAATCTTTAAAAATTGCATTTTGATTTTTGAATGCGTCTTCTATCTAAACGAATGATTTATTGTGTGGTGGGACATTGAGAACAAATGGACAGATTAGAGTGCACCACCTCTTCCACTGTCTCCTCCTCTAATCTGGCAACCTTTTTAGGGGGCTTACCCTTTGGTGCCCAAAATGACAAAATATCTTTCTGCTTTTTTCCTGACATCTTTGAAAAATACAAATGCAACATTATGACAATGATTAAATATTACCCAGAGCAATCTGCTGTAATACATCCTTAATGTAACTAGAAAGACTATTAATATTACAGTATAATATAATTTAAAATAAAATCAGTAAATCTTCATTCCTTTCCATACCCACTAACATTTCTCTTAGTTTCAGATAACGTAAGATAGCCAAACTGAGCCTGGTTGCAAAGTAGTTGTAGAGTTTTTGACTGCATCAATAATAATGTACGATGGGCTACATATTAAATGTTCTAGCCCAAAAATGTTAGACGAGCTTCTTCCAACTTACCTTCTTCTTGTCACAGTCTGCCGTCTTCACCTGTCTGTCCCGTCATCTGCACTACACTTCCCAGGATCCTCTTGTCTCCACACCTGAACTCACTCCCTCATCAGCCTCCCGTTCAGCGTCCTGTTTCATCTGTTTCACCTGTTTGCACCTCATTACTCCTGATTCCTCTGTATTTAGTTCTCCCTCTTTCAGTCTGTCTTTGTCGGTCAATGTTAATGTTACCCTGTGTTCCGCCTGCCTGTATCCTGTTTATTTTGTGATTAAACCTTTTGTATTGGAGCCTTTTGGACTCTGCCTGTTCGTCTGCCTGCACCCACCCCGAGACACTTCTCCATCACGACACATGTGTTCGCGCGTTGTTGTTGGTTACCTAGTAACGAACGTACGGTGACCGAGGATGTTCCGTCCATTTCCGTGTGTTCGCGCTACTGAATGACATGTCATTGTATAGATCAGTGGTGCACGCAGCGCGCATATACGTATGTTGCCTAGTAACGAACGCAATCTGGCGGAGATACGCGCTGCCGGCAGGAAACTTCACTTTGTTTGCCTGCGCCTCGTATACAACGTTAGAAAGCTTTCAGCCAGGACAACTTGGTTGGCATTGCCTTTTCAGCGTGAGAAATACACAGTGTGGCGTGTGAGTGTGTGAACCGGTCGAAATGCGTGTGTCTCACGGCCAATGCGTGAGACTTGAGAACCCTGCAGTCCGTATCTCATTTTTTTTGGGGGGAAAACAGGTAAAATAAGCTTGAGCATTCTATACTTTTAGGGTCGCATCATGTGACATTGTCCCGTTTCTGGTTCGTTTACATGTATTTTGTCCATGTTGCATTCATATGCCTTTTTTGTGGTCTGGACCAAGCGAACCAAAATACAAGTGTGAGCACACCCTTCAGTGGTCTCGGTCTGCTTGTTTGGTGTGCACTAGGGTTCAGATGGCAGTGTTCACACATATTCAATTAAACCACACTTAAAATAGCAATCGCACTAGGGTCCGTTTTAATCAAACTAAACATGCCAAGTGTGAACACACCATTATACTTGTCTCTTGTGCCATTGTTTAAGCAATATCACTGTTAAGAGTTGTGTTACGGATGTACAGTATATCAGCATGGCTATGATTACTCATTGTTGATCATTACACAGGTTTAATAATATGGATTATCAGATATTTACATACATCTGTATCTAATAAGGGCCAGAGATACGTTAGCAGAGAGGATACATAGAATTCAGTGTGTGATTTGTAGTGTAGGCGGACGGCGTGGGCAGCAGGGATTGAGCCAAGTAGCCTCTGGCTGCCACCAAACACAGATCTCAGATTCTTTCAGCCTTCATGCTCATTAATCAGAGATGAGCATGATACCCCTGAGTGCTGAACTAGCATGGCATCCCATCTCTGAAATCCTAACAAACCACTGAAATATGGCTCAACTGATCCTTGAGGAAATTGACTGGTTTGTGCTGTAGGTTTTCTAATGTGCAGGATCAGGTTCACAGTGTATAATCAACATCTCCCTGCCCTGGCTCTCTTGCTGTTATTAGTGCTGGTATGGGATTGAATTGTGTTCTAGAACCAATAAGTTATATGGAGCCTCTGCTCTTTAAAGCTTTTTGAGTCAGTATCAATATACTTTGGTATTGTCACAGTCCTTCGTCTGCACCAGTCTGTCTTGTCATCAGCACTACACTTCCCAGGATCCTCTTGTCGCCACTCCTGAACTCACTCCCTCATCAGCCACCTGTTCCTCGTCTTGATCATCTGTGTCACCTGTTCTCACCTCATTATGTTTGATTCCTGCTGGTATTTAGTTCTCCCTCATTCAGTCAGTCTTGGTCGGTCAATGTTTGATGTTAACCCGTGTTTGCTCCTGTTTCCCTGTATCCTTGCATTATATTTTATAAGTAAAATCATCTTCTTCTGAATCTGGACTCTGTCTTCCCTTCTGCCTTCAACACGCCGTGACAGATTGACCGACCCTTGACAGTAACAGCATGGGACTTCTCCTAACCCCGGCTCTCACCACCCTCAACCTTTTCCAGGACGGACGCTCTTCAGAGGAGTATGTCGTCAGGTTCCTGGAGCTCTCTGCTGGGGTAAGTTGGTCAGATGACATCCTAAAGTCAGTCTTTTGGCTGGGTTTGGACGAGCATCTGTACCAGCAAGCCCCAGCAGCAGTGTTTCCAGGAACCTTCGCCGGCTACCTGGACCATGTGTTGTGGTTGAGTGGGTCAGCCTTCACCGTTGGTGAGGCTGAAGATGACAGCACCACTCAACCACACACACCCACCATCATCACCGTACCTGCCATCATCGCCCACCAGTCAGAGCCCTCTTCACCGCTGGCTCCGTCCAGCCCTCCCGAGCCTGATCTCCCCTCACCGCTGGTTTCGTCCAGCCCTTCCGAGCCTGAACTCTCCTCCCCGCTGGTTCCGTCCAGCTCTCCTGAGCCTGAACTCTCCTCACCGCTGGTTCCGTCCAGCCCTCCCGAGCCTGAACTCCCCTCACCGCTGGTTCCGTCCAGCCCTCCCGAGCCTGAACTCCCCTCACCGCTGGTTCCGTCCAGCCCTCCCGAGCCTGAACTCCCCTCACCGCTGGTTCCGTCCAGCCCTCCCGAGCCTGAACTCCCCTCACCGCTGGTTCCGTCCAGCCCTCCCGAGCCTGAACTCCCCTCACCGCTGGTTCCGTCCAGCCCTCCCGAGCCTGAACTCCCCTCACCGCTGGTTCCATCCAGCCCTCCCTTGCCTGAACTCCCTTCACTGCTGGGTCAGTCCAGCCCCATCCAGCCAGCGCCAGTGACCGTCCAGCCAGCGCCAGTGACCGCCCAGCCAGCGCCAGTGGCCGTCCAGCCAGTGGCCGTCCAGCCCGAGACCGTCCAGCCCGAGACCGTCCACTCCCCGTCTGCCCCTAATCCGGGGACTCAGCCCAAACATTTTTTTGGGGGGGGCCCAGTGTCCCAGCCACGGCCGCCCGAAGGGTCCTCAGCCTGCTCCGCCCTGGCCATGCCTTCAGCCTGCTCCGCCATTGCCCTCAGCCGGCTCCGCCCTGGCCTCAGCCTGCTCCGCCCTGGCCACGCCTTCAGCCTGCCACGCCCTCAGCCTGCTCCGCCCTGGCCATGCCCTCATCCTGCTCCGCCCTGGCCACACCCTCTTCCTGCTCCGCCCTGGAGGCTTCCTCCTCCAGACCATGCCCTCCACAGCCTCCAGGGCACCCACCCCCCCTCCCCATTGATGTTACGGCGTGAAGTCACGCCTACCGGGAGGGGGGAGTGATGTCACAGTCCTTCATCTGCACCAGTCTGTCTTGTCATCAGCACTACACTTCCCAGGATCCTCTTGTCTCCACTCCTGAACTCACTCCCTCATCAGCCACCTGTTCCTCGTCTTGATCATCTGTGTCACCTGTTCTCACCTCATTATGTTTGATTCCTGCTGGTATTTAGTTCTCCCTCATTCAGTCAGTCTTGGTCGGTCAATGTTTGATGTTACCCCGTGTTTGCTCCTGTTTCCCTGTATCCTTGCATTATATTTTATAAGTAAAATCATCTTCTTCTGAATCTGGACTCTGTCTTCCCTTCTGCCTTCAACACGCCGTGAGGGGTATATTACAGTGCTTGTTGTTTATTGAAGTAGCTGGATAAATCAGACATGTTAGCATTGATCATAACAAATAAGCCTTAGATTTAGAGATTACAATATGTTAGTGTAACTGAGGTTTAAGTGTACACTAATCCGGGTTGTCTTGAACCCCTGCAGACAGTTAGAACTGTGTAATGACATCAGAATGTAGTGAATTCACTCGGCAGACACCAAATCTCTTTGAAAGTGTTTACTGATGATAATTTCAATTGACAAGGTGTGGTTTCTGGAACAAAAATACAGAAATAAACTTAAATAAGTAACTTACATAAATGAACTTTAACAATTGGAAGTGATATATTTATCACTAATTTACTATTTATCATTAAGGCAATGATCTACAGGAATGAATAACAATAAATTTGAGCCCTTAATATGGTAATAACAAACCCTATTTAACAGACATACTGTGTAAACCCACAAGATGGCGCCCTCAGCGCATTTATAGTGACTGAACACATTTGAATCAACGATAACCTGTATTCATAAATCACAAAGTAATCGAACACATTGTCATAACGGTTATCTCTCATTTTCACGGTAAATTGCATGTATTATTTGCAGTAACTATTATGGATATTGAGAAAGGGTAACAGGATGGCAGTATTACTTGGATAACAGTTTTCTATGGTGCAATGGCGCTAGATACTCGCAGCATTAATGATCGGCATATTCTGAGGAGAAACAGACAAAATACACGTACTTTCTATTCACGCACACAATATTACATCAGTAATATTCAGATGCTGCCAACCAACATGCGATAGAGTGAAGTCATATTGGAACAGCTCGCGTTCATTACATTGGTGCAACTGCTTTGCCTCTTCTTCACACGTGATCATTGCTGATGTTGAAGGGTGTGATTGGTCATGTAATAGGAGCCTTTTGAACAGCCGCCCCCGATTTCAATGCTTGAATTCGCACATCTTACAAAAGGGTTTACCCCATAGAAGTTACTTCTAATCAATTAGGGCTGAAAGTTTGACAAAACGAGATACCGGTCGAGTGTACAGTTTCTTCTTAACCTCTACAGTGGCTGACCTCATCCTAGAATCAACTCCAGGAAACAATTCTGTGATTTTTCCCACTGGCCACAATGCCCGAGAAAGTTGAGGGTCAACAATCATCACCACTTCGTCTACTTGCAGATTCTCTTTATCTAACCTCCATTTCTGGCGGGCTTGGAGAGTAGGCAAGTAATATTTGATGAAATGTCTCCAAAAATGATCAGCCAGTAGTTGACTGTGTCTCTCCACCCTTGAAGTTAGTGCCTTGGTCACTTAACAATTCATATGGTTTAACGTCGAGAGATGAATCTCCTCAGGGCCAACAGGAATGAGTCTGAATCCATACTGACTAAATTATCTATGTACACTGCCCTGGTTGTCAGGCACTTGAATAATATGCCCCATTTCTTCTCATTTCGACGTCCAATCTTGATTGTGTAGGGCCCAATGCAATCCATACCAGTTAAGAAGAAGGCAGGTTTAAAGAGCTGTTGTCTTGCAAGTGGCAAGTCAGCCATACGGGGAACTTCTGGTTGTCCTTTCCATCTTCGACACTCTACGCAGTGTCGTTGGTGGCGCCGAACTGCTTCACGCCCTCACAATACCCAGTAGGTCCTCCTTATCTCCGCGAACACTCGTTCTGGCCCAGGGTGGTGCAGTTTTTCATCATAATCTTTGATAATAAGTTTGGTCACAGGATGTTTAGGGGCAAGGAGTATGGGATGAATTAAATCTAAATCTGTTTCACTGCGACGTCTCAGGCGCCCACCCACACGAATGAGCCCAGTGGTGTGGTCAAACTCAGGAGAAAGAGAAGCAAGCCTACTTGTACCTGATACTGGTTTCCCTGACTTTAATTGGGCCATCTCAGTAGTGAAAGAGTCTGTCTGAACTTGACGAAGCACTAATAGCTCTACCTCTCTCTGTGCATCAGCGCATGAGAATTGTGCCGCCCCGTGAAGCTGCTGATTGCATGCCTTGAGGAAGTCAGTAGGCGTGTCATATTGTTGTGGATTCGGCATGGGTATCACTGTAGTCGATCCGCAGAAAGAAGACTGCCTTAGCTCGTTACTTTGCTCATCAATTAACAAGGAGGGTTGCATGGGCCAATTTGCTAGTGGCAGTTTGAGAAAGGAAGGCCCTTGATTCCACTGGCTTCCTTCCACAAGGTCACAGAGGCATTTGCCATGTGTTATATTATCCGCAGGATTGTCTTCTGATCGTATTTGCTGCCATGTTTCAGCTCCTGTAAGTTCTTGTATTTCCGCCACCCGTGTCCCTACAAACACTTTGTAACGGCAAGAGCTCGACAACAGCCAGGTAAGCACAGTTGTGGAATCTGACCAGAGTGTTAAGGAACAAATGGGGATAGTAAGTTCAGTGACAAGGACCTTGGAGAGCTGAGCACCACTTAGAGCTGCATATAACTCTAAGCGTGGGATGGATTGCTGCTTGCGACATGTGACCTAGCTGCAACTTCAACTTGGCCTTCTTGGTTCTCACTAAGCAAATAGGCCACAGCCCTATAAGCCTTCTCTGAAGCATCGCAGAACACGTGTATGTGACGCTTGCTAGAAGGGAGGTCCATTTTTGGGCTGGAATAGCACCTCGGCAGCAAAATCTTCTCCAGATCACTCAACTCTTCCTCCCACAATTTTCATAACCTGAGCAGATCCTCCGGGAGCTGCGGGTCATCCCAGTCACGCTTTTTATCCCATAAGTGCTGCACCAGTATTTTCGCTCGTATATTGGATAATATATCCAAGAGGATCATATTGGCTATCTAGAACATGATAGATACTGCGCATAGTTACTTTTGCGCAGTCCACAATCCGATGTTTGTAGTGCAAGGAGTCCGACAGGCACTGCCAGTGAAGGCCAAGTGTGGATTCAGGGGTAACTTGCTGTCGCTGACTTAGCCAAAGCTCACAGCTGTTAGATCTTAATTCAGGTGGTAGGTGAGAGATCACAGATAGGCAATTGCTGGCCCACTGCCGCAATTCAAAGCCTCCCTCAGCTAGGAGGGAACAAAGCTGATCGACAAGTTCTTTGGCAGCATCTTTGTTGGTGAGACTGTACATGCAATTGTCAACATAAAATGACTTCTCGATAACTTCCCTCACCTGGTCACCTGGTTGACTGTGGTCTAGCACATGTTTTTGCAGGGCAAACGTGGCACAACAAGGGCTACAAGTCGTGCCGAAAGGAAGCACCTGCCACTGGTAAACATCTGGTGCTTGCTCTAATGCCACGTCTCTCCACAGAAACAGAAGTAATGATTTGTCTTCAGGGAGCAGCGTCACCTGATGAAAAATCCCTCGGATGTCGCTGTTTATGGCTGTGGAGCGTTCCCGGAAGCGAAGTAGCTCCGCTAACAGGGTAGGGCTTAAAGTGGGACCTGGAAGAAGCAGGTTGTTCAAATTCTGGCCTTTGTACTGGAATGAGCAGTTGTAAACAACATGATTTTTACCATTGTGCTAGATCATATGGTGGGGACAGATCACCCTGTGCTCGCATACTTTGACCCACGAAAAGAACTCAGACTCCAAGTAGATGCCTCAAAATGCGGCCTCGGCACTGTCATCCTCCAGGACGGTAAACCCATTGCCTATGCTTCCAAGTCACTAAACAGCACCGAAGTGAACTACGCCCAAATAGAAAAGGAACTATATGCAGTTTTATTCGGCTGTAAGTGTTTCCACAAATACATGTATGGCCGGAGTGTGATTGTAGAATCTAGCCACAAACCTCTGGAAGCAATCCTCTGAAAACCGCTGGCTGCAGCACCACTACAGAGGATGATACTACAACTTCAGAAATATAACATCCACTGGCCCGGAAAGGACATCCCAGTGGCCGACACCCTGTCCTGGAAATCCATCGAGCACCAAGACAGCAGCCTCATGGAAAGCATGGAAGCACAGGTACATACACTCATAAGTATTGTTCCAGTGAGTGACAGCAAGCTACTGGAGATCAAGGATGCAACAGCACAAGATGCACAGCTCGCTACACTCAGAAAAGTCACACAGAACGGATGGCCCGACGAAAGGAGGAAATGCCCGCTTGACATCCAGGAGTATTGGAACCACCGAGACGAAATTTCTGAGATGGATGGAATACTCTTCAAAGGAGAGAAAATCATAGTTCCCCAGAGCCTCAGAGGAGACATGCTCCAGCGCATACACGCAGGACACATCGGTGTTGAGAAAAGCAAGCATACAGCACGAGACCTCCTGTTTTGGCCTAGAATGGGAAAACAAATAGAAGCCATAGTAGAACAGTGCTGTATATGCCAAGAACGATGTGATGCCAACCCAAAAGAACCCCTGTGGTCACATGACATACCCGAGAGACCATGGCAAGTGGTAGGCACAGACCTCTTCACATGGAACACTCAAAACTTCATCGTCATTGTAGATTACTACAGTAGATTCTTTGAAATGGAGCAACTCACGAGCTGCACCTCACTTGCAGTAGTCGCCAAACTCAATTCTGCGTTCGCCCGTCACGGCATCCCAGAGACAGTCATCAGCGACAACGGACCATGCTACAGCTCTGAGGAGTTTCGCTGCTTCGCAAAAGCGAGGAACTTTACCCACAGAGCAACGGCCTCGCTGAAAAGACTGTCCAGACAGCAAAGCGCATCCTGGACAAGGCAAAAGCCGGAAACACAGACCCCTACCTCGCCCTGCTGGAGTACAGGAACACCACACTAGACAACCTTCAGTCGCCGGCCCAGCTTCTGATGAGTCGACGACAACGTTCCATACTCCCAGCGACCAGTAGGCACCTGCAGCCAAAGGTAGCACCCCAGAAAGCTATCCAAGACAGACGGAAGGCGTGCCAACGCCGCCAACAAGCATACTTCAACAGAGGCACCAAGCCATTGTCTCACCTTCCTGCTGGCACACCCATTCGTTTCCGCCAAGAGGATGGTTCATGGAGACCTGCAACGGTAACACAACATGCACACACACATAGAAGCGACCACATCCAGGCAGAAGATGGACAAACTCTACGACACAACCGTTGGCACCTCTGCGAAAGCAGAGATGCTCCAGACACTAAAGACACACAGCATGCAGAAACACACACCAATAACACACAGCCACCACAAGCTGAACCTGCGGACCACCCGCAACCAACAGACCAACAAAAGCCCAATTACACAACACGGTTTGGCCGCATCTCCAGACCAAGAGAAGTCCTTGACTTGTAATGTAAAGGATGTAGGCGGATCGCTGCCCTAAAAGAAAAAATGTGAAATGTGAAAAGAAAATGTGTTTACTGAATTGTGAAAAAAAAAATGTATTTCCAAACTTGTTACTTACCTGAAACCTCTGAAATACTGTGACATCAGTTTTACTGCCTGTTCTGTCTTTATCACAACTAGTTCACCTCCAGGTTACTTGAATCATACAAAAATCAAAACATTGTTTCTGATTGTAAAACTAATGACCTGTCCACATCGTATGTCATTTAAATGCTGCCAGTATTTGTTTACATAATTGCAATAGCACTAATGATGACCACAGACTGCACTTTTCAGAATGCTTATATATGCATTAAGCACAATTGTTATGTTCACGGAATTAATGTTATGTGTGTTAAGTAATGCCATTTGTTTCTTAAGAAGGGAGATGTAACATCCTGACTATGTCACCGTAGCCCTGTGGCAAGTCCCGCGAGCTTCACGAGAATCGTGGGACTATGTGTTGTTGCTGAATGCTAGGACGTGAATAAAGAAGCACACAGTTCTAAGAGTCCAGTTATTCTATTAAATATGTTTTAGCCAGTGAGCAAACATTACAGAAGTGGAAAAGGTAAATAGCAGATTTCTCCCTTCTAAGGGGAAAATGAGAGAGTGTTACACGACCATTCAATAGTATAACTGTGTTTCCAACAATGAAAAGCTTAATGCAAATGGGTGGAGTGACCCTTTAACAAAGTTGCTCCCATTGTCTTTCACACATACAGTCACTTTTTCAGTGGTTAATCCATACTGGGAAAAATATCCTCAAGTTCAGATGCAATAGCGTTCACAGCATAAATTCATATGTTTACAGTTTGGTCCCATGCACTTTTATTGTATTTTTCGATAGGTTCTGAGTGCCTGACAACTGTGACGGGGGTTAATTTTTTTTCTAACTCGTTAGTTTTGATCATATTTAGATATAAAATCAGATTTAGATATAAAATAAATGACAAATAAGGGCGGTTAACTTTGATTGACAGCTGATGACGGGCTGCGCCGAGTGGAATTTGACGTCTCGACCATGATCTGACACAACACATCATACCACCTCTGTATCCTTTCTGAACATTTGCATTTTGTATTTCCCATATTTTCCAATCCCACCCATACCCCCCATAAACAGCCTCAAAACTGCTCTTCAGAAAGTCTATGGGTGAAGTCACAGGCGCCGCTTTTTTACCGTCTATGGTTTTAACGCAAGCTTTGCTGAACATGTACTGAGTAAAATATCACTGAAAATTAATTAGTAATGCCTTAAGCCTGTTTTTTGCTTCTGCGTTGAATCGACGGTGTACCCCCGCAGACCCCTATCCGTCGACGCGAACCCCTCTCCGACCCCTCCACCGTAGCTCGACGTGCACCTCCAAAAATTTGTAACTACGCGTCGAGGCGACGCAGACAGCAAGGGCTTTGATTGGTCAGATTATACATCAATTCAGGAGTGTAGCTTTTCCGATTTCCCCCTCCCGCTATTAGCGCTATTTTTAACATTTGCACCCTCGTTCTGATAATTATAATACTCTTATAAAGAAAGTAAATAAAGAATTAAACAAAAAATAAACTGTTTTTTATTTCATTGTTAATATATATGTCTATGTATTATATATGTATATAATATATATATATATATATATATATATATATATATATATATATATATATATATTCTTTTCTTTCTTTTTTGCTTGCAATAAACTTTAATCAATCAATAAATAGACATTTGTTCAGTTCCATGTGGAGACTGAAAAAAATCCTTCAAGTCATTCCGAACAGGTATCTGTCACAGTCTGTCGTCCTCACCTGTTTTGTCCCGTCATCTGCACCACACTTCCCCGGATCCTTTTGTTCCTCTCCCGGACTCACTCCCCAATCAGCCACCTGTTCCTCGTCCTGTCATGATCATTTTCACCTGTGTTCACCCCAATTAGCCTTATTCCTCTGTGTATTTAGTTCAGTTCTGTTTGATTCTGGTTTGTCGGTCAATGTTTAATGTTACGTGGTGAATCCCGTCTTCCTGCCTGTATTTACTTAATAAATTCTATGTTCTTCGTGATTTTGGACTCAGCCTGTCCTTCTGCCTGCACCCGCACCGTGACAGATTGACCGACCCAAAAAACTACATGGTGCCGTGATCTTCCGGGGGATCCCCTACCCGGTCCTGCGACCCCGGTTACGGCTTGTTCCCCGGAAGTCTGCGCTCACCGTCAGCCCTGCCGAGCCCGCACTCACCGTCAGCCCTGTCGAGTCTGCGCCCACCGTCAGCCCTGCTGAGTCAGCGCTCACCGACAGCCCTGTCGAGCCCGCGCTCACCGTCAGCCCTGCCGAGCCCGCGCTCACCGTCCGTCCTTTTGAGCCTGAATGCTCTTCACCGCTGGTTCCGTCCAGCTCTCCAGAGACTGTATGCTCTTCACTGCTGGTTACGCCCAGCCCTCGAGAGACTGTATGCTCTTCACTGCTGGTTCCGTCCAGCCCTCCAGACAACAGGGACGTCGTGATCTTCCGGGGGATCCCCTACCCGGTCCTACGACCCCGGTTACGTCTCGTTCCCCGGAAGTCTGCGCTCACCGTCCGCCCTGTCGAGCCCGTGCTCACCGTCAGTCCTTTTGAGCCCGAACGCTCTTCACTGCTGGTTCCGTCCAGCCCTCCAGAGACTGTATGCTCTTCACTGCTGGTTCCGTCCAGCTCTCCAGAGACCGTCCAGCCAGCGCCTGAGACCGTCCAGCCAGCGCCAGAGACCGTCCAGCCAGCGCCAGAGACCGTCCAGCCAGCGCCAGAGACCGTCCAGCCAGCGCCAGAGACCGTCCAGCCAGCGCCAGAGACCGTCCAGCCAGCGCCAGAGACCGTCCAGACCGTCCGGCCAGAGACCGTCCAGACCGTCCGGCCAGAGACCGTCCAGACCGTCCGGCCAGAGACCGTCCAGACCGTCCGGCCAGAGACCGTCCAACCAGAGACCAGGATCCCGCCCAGCCTCCCTCTCCCGCCTCCTCTCATCTGTCCCCGTTCTTCTCTCCGGCCCTTCAGCTCCCCTAAACCAGCCTGGTCGGTGTATCCCCGGTCTTCGCCTCACACCTCCTCCTCTGAGACACTTCCTCGGCCCCCGGTCCCATCGGCTCCCCCGTGGCTGCTACCTCCCTCAGCTCCTCCTTGGTCCCACAGTCCACCAGCTCGGCCAGGCTCCCTCGTCCCTCCGAATTCCCTGCACTCCCTCGTCATCCTCCCCTCACCTATGGACTTCCTTACTTTGGCTCCGCCCCGTTTTGTCACCCCTTCGGTTCAGTTGGACTCCTCACTCCCTCCAGTCACCCGTCAGCCCTCACGCCCTCTGACCTCACCGTGTCCCTCTGTGCCCCTGTCAGCACTTCAGTCACCAGAGCCTGCGGTGTCCCCATGTTCCCTCGGTCCCTCCTCAGCACCCATTGTCGTCTGTCCCTCAGCTGCACCCTGGTCTCCTCTCCCATCCGCTCCGCCCCTGTCAGTCGGCCCCCTGGTGTTGTCAGCCCCACTACCATCGGCTCCACCAGGGGTCCTCCCTCCAGCTGCTCCGCCCTGGTCTCGCCCTCAGCCTGCGCCACCCTGGTCTCGCCCTCAGCCTGCGCCGCCCTGGTCTCGCCCTCAGTCTGCTCCGCCCTGGCCACGCCCTCAGTCTGCTCCGCCCTGGCCACGCCCTCAGCCTGCTCCGCCCTGGGCACGCCCTCAGCCTGCTCCGCCCTGGCCTCGCTCTCATCCTGCTCCGCCCTGGGGGGCTGCCTCCTCCTGACCACGCCCTCCACAGCCTCCAGGGTGCCCAACCCCCCCTCCCCATTGATGTTATGGCGTGAGGCCACGCCTTCCGGGAGGGGGGAGTAATGTCACAGTCTGTCGTCCTCACCTGTTTTGTCCCGTCATCTGCACCACACTTCCCCGGATCCTTTTGTTCCTCTCCCGGACTCACTCCCCAATCAGCCACCTGTTCCTCGTCCTGTCATGATCATTTTCACCTGTGTTCACCCCAATTAGCCTTATTCCTCTGTGTATTTAGTTCAGTTCTGTTTGATTCTGGTTTGTCGGTCAATGTTTAATGTTACGTGGTGAATCCCGTCTTCCTGCCTGTATTTACTTAATAAATTCTATGTTCTTCGTGATTTTGGACTCAGCCTGTCCTTCTGCCTGCACCCGCACCGTGACAGTATCGTTATGCCAGCTCGGATGGAACCTTTATTTTACTGTCTGTGGGTCCTGGACATCCGTGTTGATTCTGTGGGGATAAAGTTTGTGTCGTCTCGTTATTCAACGTCGATTGGCTCTAGCTGGCAGCTGCAAAAACAACATTCTTTCTCTTTCGCTCGCGGCGCACGGAACCAAAGACATTCTCAAACCCCCCTAGCGTTCTGGCGGCAAAATGCACCGCGATGCACCACAACCTCACGGAGAAGCATAAAACGGCCACGCCGCCGTAGTGGTGACGACGTAGCTACGCCGTGGAGTTGACGCAGAAGCATAATGAGGCCTTTACACTACGTTACAGCAAAAAGTAATACATAATGCATTACTTTTTTTAATGCGTTACTTGACAACACTGGTAATAAGTGACATAACAATTGAGTCTTCACGGTAGAACTTACGTTAAAGCTTTCATTTCTGTGGTAAATACTGTATGCCTAGCAGGGCCCAAAAAACATTTGCCAAAGCCAAATGCAAGTAAAATTTGGGTTTGCAAATAAATTGTAAATTGAAACACAATGCATTTTTAAAATTGCAACTCGTATAACTTCTGGACAGTTATATAAATTTATAAACAAAAATATTCAAATGTAAAATGCAGTTTCTAGTACGCCACTTTAGATATGGCTACTGTTAAACCCTGATGCCAATTCTTATCCAGGCCCCCTGGAATAAAAAGTTACGTTTTTTAGATTTCATTGTGAATATGTTATTCTTAAGGTTATGAATAAGCTGGTGTTCTGTCAAAACAATGACAAAATTTGCATTTAGGAGATATAAGTAATCAAAACTTACAGTCTCGCACTTCCGCCAAAATGGATCACGGATTTTTATGACATCACCGTGGACTTTAGCGTCCCATCACATCTTCTGTCCAATCAAATGCTCTATAGAATCTAAAGTGTCCCGCCCCCTATGCTAAACGCTATTGGCTATTTGAAAAGGGGGAGGAGCCATTCAATATGTACCATCTTAACATCATACAAAGCTGCGCATTCCAAGGCAATTCAGTGGGCCTTCAAAGGTTCCTTGAGACGCAGCAGAGCTTGTTGAGGGCAAGATGAGAACATACAAATTATGGCCCTGTTTTGAATAAAAACAAGGAGACCCTTGGTAGAGTGCAATTATTTGTTTGGCTGCAAGTTAAGTTAATCTTTCGGAGCTCTCCTTCGATAAGCAGTATTTAGTCACACACTGCTAATAACTTTAAATTGCGACCAGATGGGTGATTTCCTCAGAGGCACAACCTTTATTACTGCAATAAAAACAGACTATTTTTAGATTACTTGAGTCATTTTCATATCTACTGGCTGTTTTAGTCATTATCAACTGGAATAATAATACAGCTTGTGACTTCCTGTAATAATGGAAGCCTATTATTTAGTCTCTGTTCCAAATTACCCAAATGGATTCAATAAAGCATTCAGCAGCTTCTAATGTTTATATTTATTTACGTAGTCAGTTTGCAATTATAATTAGGTATATTGAATGTGTGATGACTTGCATCCGATTCCGCTTTGAAAACCCAAGTCCTCACCAACAGGGTATTGTAAAGACTTCCAGGGTACCTTTGCTTGAGATACCTTTCATTTTAGTCTGAGGTCTCAGCAGTGGAGAATTAACAGTTTAATTAGTGAATTAAACCAGAGATTGTTGGACAACGTTATTGGATGTGAAAGACTCTTAGCTGTGGGCAATAAACTCTGATAATTCACTATCTTCTCAGTGAGGGCCATCCATTACACTTCTAGATGCTCATTAATTTCCATAGAAGCGATGCATCATCAATTCTGTCTTCTCTCAAGTGTGTGGCAAGTTCATTTACAACCTGTAGAAGTGTGGTAGGGGAAGTTCTCCAAGGGGTTGATGGAACCAGAAGTGGTATAGCTATCCAAACAGAGGGAAGGAGGATTAATGGTAATGTTGTGAGCAATTCCGTGTGATAAAGAAGATAGAAGAACGTCCTGAGGGGAGGCCAAATTGCTTGAATGCTCTGTTAATATTTGTTTACAGAAGACACATGAAGACTTGAGAATGAATGCTTCTTTGTTTTAGTGGGCTTCATTTCTCTCCATCTTCTACCCCTTCTAACATATTTACTTTGCTTTTAATACATTTATTTTCACTGACATATATGTATTGATCTGCATCAGCAAGTTTGAGGTTTATCATTATGTATAATAATGCTGTCTTTACCCGTGGAGAAACTTACAGTATGTGTCGTGTTTCGATCTTGCAATGTTGAAATCTCAGTTAGGTAGAGAAATATTTGCCAAAGTGTTGACAGCAGTGGTATTGCAGGAGGCTGTGGCTTAGGCTAAATCAATCAAATTAAAATATTAAATTAAAATAATTAAAAATATATTCTCTTTTCTATTTTTTTATTATAATTTTAGTTGAAATACATGAGAACTAATATTTCTTTTCATTATTATAAGGTAAGATACAGTACTTTTTTCTACCTATATTTAGTTACTTATCTCTAACGATTTCAGTAACCTAGTCTATTCACAACTTCCTGCCCATTCTTAAATGCAATCATGGCTGCAACGAGGCTGTAATAACAAGTAAAAAATTAGTTTGATGCCTCTTGCCATAGTGTATGTCTGCGAAGTAGTATTTTACGGTGCTTGGGTCCTTAAAGACAAAGTGTTGAATCCAATCTCCGCCATAAATTTACATTATACATTCAGACATTGAATCTGTTTACACACAGAACACATTTGTGCATTCCTCCACATTGCTTGTATAGATGCACTAGATGGACGTCTTTGACCATTGCCCTAGGTTCTCACATCTTTTGTGTTTCCAGATATCAGGGTTGTGCAAAATAGAACAATTCACTCCCTGGCTCTGAAGTGCGCAACCACTGGACAAATTTTTTGACCCAGCAAATGATATTTTTGGCACATTTTGTTGTCTGTCAAGTGAAAATTTTCTAGTGCTGGGCCGTTATCGGCGTTAACGTGCTGCGTTAACGTGAGACTCTTATCGGGAGATAAAAAAATATCGCTGTTAATCAAAGTTCAAACATTTTCTACAATGACTTTCTGGGCCGTCAAGTTTTGATCCCTTAGGAGCCTATGTAGCAGTAGCACCTCTCAAATTTAATAAAAAATATCTTAATTTGTGTTCCAAAGACAAACGAAGGTCTTTGTGTCTTCACTAATGAGCTGGTGAGTTGAATCATGTGTGTTTGATTAGTGAGACATCTAAAATGTTCAGTGCTAGGGGTACTCCAGGACGAAGACTGGTCTATCGCAAACATCTGTCCTGTGGAAGCATCCCTTAGGCCCTGTCCACACTACTGCGTTTTCGTTTAAAAACGGAGACCTTTTGCTACGTTTGCACCTCCCGTCCAGACTAAAACGGAAAAAATTAAGACCTAAAATGGAGAAGTTTAGAAACGCTGCAGCTCCGTTTTGCGCTTTGAATCTCCGGAGGGCGTTTTAGTGTATACGGGACAAAATGCAGGAGTTTAGAAACGATGACGCAGAGGCTCACGCTCGACTCTATGATTCGGTGCCATCAGTCATGACGTGTCCTTCCCTGATTCGTCAGCCACTGTTCACACCGGCACGCGCATCCCCAGTGTTGGTGAATGGTCGCAGATAAACAGGGCTTAAAGTACTCCGGCACCGTGCCGGATCTCCGGCGTAGGGGCGTGAGGGGGAAAAAATTGTGAACTTGAATGCGGTCAATTGATTTCACCTACCAATCATATGAGAGCAATGCAGCTCTGACACTTTACAAGCCTATCAGAAGCAGAGCAGGGCGGGTCCTAGCAACAACGTGTGATTGAGATCCATACTTCACGAAAGTGTCGTCGGTGAAAGCCAGCGCAAGTTCATAAAGCTCGGGATGATGTCTTACCTATGGGTGTAATTTCCTATGCGGACATGTCACACACACACACACACACACACACGACACTCAGAAAGACGCGCGCCAGTATATCGAGTTCTCTTTCGCGCTTGAACGAACAATAACACACACATGTATGCCAGAATGTCTATTTTGTCGAGTATCCTCTCAAGAACAGTCTTAAATGGGTTGAAGTAAATAGTAGTGAGAGAATGAGATGCGTGAGATCCTGTCAGCAGCGACCATAGACTGTCAGCGACAGATCTTAAAGTGACAGGGGCCATTAATTCTGTCTGTCAGTAAAGTTAACCTAAAGAACAGAGGGGACAGAAAATTACTAACTGCACTTAAAGAATAAAGACTAAAGAATGCTTGTAGCTTTGATAAGGATTAATCTATATTTCATTTATAATGTATGCAGGGCACACTGTTTTATAACCTTATTCAATTTCTTTATGGTACAGTTAAATGTGATATTCATTATGGGTTAAATGAGGATTGTCTTAAGTTTACTTAATTTTTAAAAAAATATTTTTTTCAGGCTTTTTATAAATTTTTTTGGAAAATAATTTTCATCGAGATATCAGGATAATATTAGTGATACAGGCTTTCATTCATTAAAAAGATGCCATTTAAGATACAGCTGTAATACTTTAAAATAAATGGTGCCATTTAAGATAAAATCCACCCCCCCCCCCCCCCCTGCTGTGGATGGAGATCATATTCGTTTTAATCCTCCATTTTTTAAACGAAAACGCAGTAGTGTGGACGGGCCTTACTCTTGGATGAACAACCATTGAGCTTTACACAACACAAATGTTTTGACTTTTCGAACTACACAATTTTTTTTGTTTTTAAACTTAAAAAATCCTCAAAAATGTGTTTAGAACTGCCAACAAAGTTCGTCAATCATGGGGCTATATGATCACACAACGCACCCACATCTCATTTGCTGCAACATGCATTAGCCCAGATTCAACAAGGTGGTTTGGTTCCTCTCTTGAAGAACTGAGGAAATGGAAATATGTATAACAAAGACCAGCTGCTGGTTTTTCTCTCCTGGCCAGTGGACCCTAGCCAGAACAACAACTCTTGGCATGATAAGTCTGAGCAGCTGGGATGATCAGTCGAGCATTTCCAGAAGAATATAATCCATGGCCTGATGAGGCTGCTGGGCTGTCATGATCACCCTTACAGATTTGCCTGCATGTAGATCTCTGTTATCTGGGTCCCGTAACTCTTGCTGCTTATGCATGTACACACGCTCTTACTTTTGGTATATGAGGGTCTTTAGTTGAGAATGTGGCCAAAAAGCCAGCCAAGTTCACTTAATTATGATATTTTTACTGAAAAGTACAGCTTTCCATCTGCTGGTTTTGATAGCTCATTCATCAGTAACTATGTTTCCATCAAATTATTTTTATGTGCATTTTGGGATATTGCATAAAAAAAAATTCTGGATGAGTTAGATTCCAAAATGGTGTGGTGTTTCCACAGTTGTATTTTAAGCAATATATATATATATATATATATATGCTTAAAGTGTGTAAGTATATAAGTCGGCAAAGAATTGCAGACTGATGGGAGTTACTAGAAATCAAGCATAGAAATCAAATCCAGTGAAAAAAAAAATCTTTTTTATAAGGAATTTTTCAAAAAACTTTTATTTTTCAATGATAATCAGCATGTCAACAGAGTCTAGATCATGGACCCTTTTCCAGGGTTCCCAGAAGTGAAAGTTGTCATAGTTGATAGTTTATATGATATATATAAATAAAAATGTATTCAACTTTGCTAGATGTATGATGTTAATAACTGTGGAAAGTGTCCATTGAGGTGATTGCTAATGACCTAACCAAGATACCTCAATACCTTATAATGAAGACATGCATCAATATATCAAACCCAGCAAACAAAAACACACCAAGAACCTCTAAGCAAAAGTGACTGGTATGTGTTTCATGTCAAGTCCTCCAGTTCCTGAGGGAAGAAAACCCTCGCCTTGTTCCCAGGGCTCAGTAGACGCGCCAACAGGTGGTGCCCTGCCATACAACACTTCATCACTTCCAGATGAAAACTGTGAACGGATTTGGCAACTGCACGCTTTTAATAACTCCCACCTGCCTCACAGGGCTAAGACCACTTGTGTTCCCACCTAGGACCTCTGCTGAGAACCAGCCTTGAATGTCCATGCCTGAAAAAGTGATTTTGTGTGTAGTGTAACAGGAGTTGAGGAAAAGAACCCATGATAATTGTTTCCATAGGAGAGGCAAGAGAGATGGGAAATACTCTGGAGTATTTCAAAAAGGGTGATATTGAGGTTACTATTGTCTTGAAGTTGATAAAGGCTCTTGGAAGGGTTTGGATGTCTCTAAAGAATGGTGTTATCTGCTTTTATGGGCCTCTATGTTGGGTTGAACAGCAGGCTATAATAGTCTCATAAAATAAAAAATAAAAAATAGCTGATATCATGCTAAATAACACAACATGCTTTAGGTGAGGTTTTACGGCTATTGTCAGCCAACTTAATTAACAACCTTGCCAAAAGAACTTTAGGCTTTAGGATCAATGCTAGAAACATTCCAAAGATCCAAGAAAATGGACATTTCCAGTCATTAACAGTGCTTCTTAAAGGAATAGTTAAGCAAAAAATTTTAACTATCAGGAATTAGATTTTTTGTAT
Organism: Pimephales promelas; assembly: GCF_016745375.1. The sequence continues at coordinate 1,546,450 of NW_024121133.1, forward strand.
TTGTACAGATTTCCGTATTTTCTGACCTGAAAAGTATGAACCACATGAATTGCGTAAATCCGAGAGGCTTAAACAATTACTAAATAAATTGTAAAATGTTTTTTAATATATTTTTTTTTTCATGGATGGATTGCATCTGACAGGCAGCACGAGACATTTTGTAAGAATTAACGCAATTGTTTTGTCAGGGATCTGTCGCTTCTAGTCTATTTCTTGGTTTCGTGACAGAGTCTTGACACTCCTGTTTTGTCTTGACTGTGTGCCTTGTTTCATGTAGTTTTATTTTTTGTCTAGTGCTGTGTAGCACGCAGCTTGTGTGCTTTCATGTTGTAATGTTTTGTGTGAACTCTTGGCTTATGAGAGTTATGTGTTATGGGCAAGGGGCAACCTCCCCGTCTCTCTCTTGAAGCCAACACGGAAGTGAATTAAACTGCAATTCATTGAGTGGCTGCATGAGGCTGGCTGCAAAAGCGAGTCAAATCTGTATCTCCACCAAGTTAAAATGTCTAACTTCACAGCAGAAAACATGTTTACAGCCTCAAATAGTTGTTTTGGTCTATATCGCTAATTTCGCCCTTCATGACAACTGTGAGGGGGGTGAATTTTTTTACAACTCATCTGTTTAAATGAAGTTTTGTTAATAACTAAGTTCGGGAGGAGCACGTTCAGATAATTAACACGAGTGGACGGCAATCAGCAATCAGCAACCAATGATAAGAGGGTATATATAGACTCAGCAGTCTTACCTCGATCCATTGGCAGTTTGCAGCATTTGGCCATGTCCGAATCTAGCTCTTCCTGTTTTTCGATAGAGAATCTTTCGTCCAGAATTAGGAATCTTTTCCGCAACCCGGTATCATCCCATGGGCGTCAGGCCAAACAAACGGGTCATCGCCACCCCGGGCGAAACATCCGCAATCTACTTCCGCGGTATCTTTAAACCGGACCATTCAATAATTCCTGCCATAGAGATATGGACAAGGCAATGCTGCCATCTTAACGCAAAGGAATGGACATTCCTCCAGCGTCGGCCGTCGCAACAGGCAGTAAGTAAGTTAAGCCACGCTGCAGATCCAGTCCCGGCTGATCCACACTCTCAAACATCTGCCGGGTCAACTCTGTGAGTGCTTAGCTGAAAACTTTCGCGTCCCTGATTGAACTTCGCATCGCTTCAATCGTTGAATGTCGAGCATTTACGCTATCCGGATACTAATTGTGATCGATATAAATAGTTTCTGTACAATGATTTGCGTTCCTTAAACGCGATGCTTCTTTATGGCGTAAAACTCACACGTAAACAGTAGGGCTGGGAATCGATTCTAAAAGAATTGATTCCTCGATCCCAAAAAGAATCGATTCCTCGATCCGAGGCGTTAGGAATATAGAGTCGATTCCAAAGCTAGGAATCGATTCCATTAACAGGAATCGACTCCTCTTTTAAGATTTCAGAAGTTCAGACCAATTCTAACCCGCAGCTTCACCATTTGGTTTACTAATCCAGAACGAACAAATCGGCAGGGAACCACCCTTAGAAATGACAAATAAATAAATGAGAAACAACGGAGCTTTTACACTAGGCTTGTTACGGTGAAATGCCATATATGGTTTGTATCCTGTGTTTGCAGCGGTCCGAGCGCATTTGTCCCCGACGCCCCCCGCAGCGTGGGTCCGGTTCCACACCCAATTTAATTCTATCGAACCTTGGTGCGTTCGCGTGCATCTTATGTCATTGCAAACGTGCACGGCGCTCGATGGAAAGCAGAACGTGGGTAAATATTGTGTATTTACTTATTTATTTTTAGTAAAATTGCTTCTATTATGCGCAGTTAAGTGAACAATACAGGTTTATTGTACGTGTGTCGCATAAGGTGGTTTTCTGCTGCTTGCAAACGGACCCTTAAGAATACAGTGGATTTACAAATATGTTGCTCTGATTCCACGTACAATGCTCGAATACACTGCAGGCTCACTCTCGCTCGTATCCAGGGTAATTCCTCAACACTATCACCCCTTACTTATTTAACTGAATACATCACAATAAGCTAAAACGCATGCACAGGATACCTTATTTCCTGAACAAGGGCGCACCCGAGTCCGTGCTGGGTAGTCAGTACTACCACCACCTCCTCCAGGTAGTCTCGGGTCCGGTACCCCAGTGCGCACCCGGTTCCCATAATGGCGTTCACATTAGCGATTTTTCATGCGAACCATTCCCCGTTACGGACTTAACTGCCAGGGTGAAAGTTCCCTAAGCCATTTTGAAACGTTAATAAAGATGTGCATAATCCTGCAAAGATTAAATCTCCCCTCTTTTTCGCATCTTTGTTTGCGCTCAAGAAGATGATAATCGGCCAGCCAGGCCCCAATCTACTTCCCGCTTTTGCTCGGCTTCACACCACAGCTCATTTGCACAGGTACGTTTCTCCACTGCCCAGCAGTGACGTCTACTCTGCTCCCACTGAAGCTCTGTTTCTCCGGCTAATTTTCTATACTGCCCCAGCAGTGACGTCTCCTCTGCTCCCACTGGAGCTCTGTTTCTCTGGCTAATTTTCTCCACCGCCCCAGCAGTGACGTCTCCTCTGCTCCCAAAGGAGCTCCGTTTCTCTGACTAATTTTTCTACTCTGCCCCAGCAGTGGTGTCTCATCTGCTCCCACAGGAGCTCTGTTTCTCTGACTAATTTTTCTACTTTGCCCCAACAGTGATGTCTCATCTGCTCCCACAGAAGCTCTGTTTCTCTGACTAATTTTTCTACTTTGCCCCAACAGTGATTTCTCATCTGCTCCCACAGGAGCTCTGTTTCTCTGACTAATTTTTCTACTCTGCCCCAGCAGTGATGTCTACTCTGCCCCCACAGGAGCTCCGTTCCTCTGACTAATTTTTCTACTCTGCCCCAGCAGTGATGTCTACTCTGCTCCCACAGGAGCTCTGTTTCTCTGACTAATTTTTCTACTCTGCCCCAGCAGTGATGTCTACTCTGCTCCCACAGGAGCTCCGTTTCTCTGGCTAATCTTTTCTACTCTGCCCCAGCAGTGATGTCTACTCTGCTCCCACAGGAGCCGTATTTCTTTCGGCTAATCTTTCTACTCTGCCCCAGCAGTGATGTCTCATCTGCTCCCACTGAAGCTCTGTTTCTCCGGCTAATTTTCTATACTGCCCCAGCAGTGACGTCTCCTCTGCTCCCACTGGAGCTCTGTTTCTCTGGCTAATTTTCTCCACCGCCCCAGCAGTGATGTCTCCTCTGCCCCCACAGGAGCTCTGTTTCTCTGGCCAATCTTTTATACTCTGCCCCAGCAGTGATGTCTCATCTGCTCCCACAAGAGCCGTGTTTCTTTCGGCTAATTTTCTACTCTGCCCCAGCAGTGATGTCTCATCTGCTCCCACAGGAGCTCTGTTTCTCTGGCTAATCTTTTCTACTCTGCCCCAGCAGTGATGTCTACTCTGCTCCCACAGGAGCTCCGTTTCTCTGGCCAATCTTTTATACTCTGCCCCAGCAGTGATGTCTCATCTGCTCCCACAAGAGCCGTGTTTTTTTCGGCTAATTTTCTACTCTGCCCCAGCAGTGATGTCTCATCTGCTCCCACAAGAGCCGTGTTTTTCGGCTAATTTTTCTACTCTGCCCCAGCAGTGATGTCTCATCTGCTCCCACAGGAGCTCTGTTTCTCTGGCTAATTTTTCTACTCTGCCCCAGCAGTGATGTCTCATCTGCTCCTACAGGAGCTCTGTTTCTCTGAATAATTCTCATATGAGCTCTGTTTCTCTGGCTATTTTTTCTACACTGACACAGCAGTGATGTCTACTCTGCTCCCACTGGAGCTCTCTTTCTCTGACTAATTTTTACTCGGCCCCAGCAGTGATGTCTACTCTGCTCCCACTGGAGCTCTCTTACCCTGGCTTATTTTCTACACCGCTATAACAGTGACGTCCCCTCTGCTCCCACTGGAGCCCTGTTTCTCTGGCTAACTTTCTACACTGCCACAGCAGTGTCGTCTCCTCTGCTCCATCTGAAACTCTTTTCTCTGGCTAATTTTCTTCACCGTCACAGCAATGATGTCTACTCTGCTCCCACAGGAGCTCCGTTTCTCTGGCTAATTTACTACACCGCCACAGCAGTGACGTTCTCCTCTGCTCCCACAGATGCTCTGTTTCTCTGGATAATTTTCTACACTGCTCAAGCAGTGACCTCTTCTCTGCTCCCGCAGGAGCTCTGTTCCTCTGGCTTATTTTCTACACTGCTATAACAATGATGTTTTCTCTCCAGTACATCACCATTTAGAATTATTATTCCTGCTAAAACCCTTAATTGATTATTTCCTCTGTCCAGCAAGCTTGGTCTCCAAGCTAACGTCGCACGCATCAAAATTTATCCTCCAAGCGGTATCTCCCAGGACCCTTCAATCCTATATTACCGCTTGGAGGTAACATAAAGAAAGGAAACGATAAATATAACGTCTCTTATAACTTGCCTTCCCCCGATTTTTCTCTTTCCAATCAAATCTTTTATCTCCTATTAAAGGTTATTTGAGCGGCAATCCAGTTTTTCCCATAAACTGTCGTACGGCACTACTTCTGTGGAGTTAAACAATTCACAAACCCTGATTAAAGGGATCCAAAGATCCCAGCCCACCCGCCCCCGACTCCGGACACCCCATAACACTGGAAATTCTCATTAAATGTATTCGGCTTTCCGCATAAGCTACCAGCCCTTCAGTTCCACTCACACACTCAATGCCACGTTTAAATTACCCTTTTTCGTTTTTCTTAGACACTCAAAAAAACCGCCATCACTTTATGAGCAGAGTGAGTGCTTTCCCAGAGGAGCCCTTACATTTTTCTCCTTCATCCAGCGAGCAGTTGGTCTCACAGCGGATGCAGTGTGAGAAAAATCTCCTGGGCAAGCACTCAATTTTTCCACTTTTCAGTTTTCCTTCTTCCATCCAGCGAGCATCGGTCTCACAGCGGATGGAGTGAGAGCTTTCCCAGTAGAGCACTTAAAATTTTCTCTTCCATCCAGCGAGCAGTTGGTCTCACAGCGGACGGACATGAGAAAATTTCCTGGGCAAACACTCATTTTCCCCTCTTGTCAGGTTTCCTCTTTCCGTCCAGCGAGCATTAGTCTCACAGCGGACGGAGTGAGAGCTTTCCCAGTAGAGCACTTAAAATTTTCTCTTTCATCCAGCGAGCAGCTGGTCTCACAGCGGATGGAATACGAGAAATCTCCTGGGCAAACACTCATTTTCCCCTCTTGTCAGGTTTCCTCTTTCCGTCCAGCGAGCATTGGTCTCACAGCGGACGGAGTGAGAGCTTTCCCAGTAGAGCACTTAAATTTTCTCTCTTTCATCCGGTGAGCATTCGGTCTCACCGTGGACGAGAGTACGAGAAAATCTCCTGGATAAGCACTCATTTTCCTCTTTTCAGGTTTCCTCTTTCCGTCCAGCGAGCATTGGTCTCACATCGGACGGAGCGAGAAAGTTCCAGGTAGAGCACTCATGTTTTCTCTTTCATTTCAGCGAATATTTGGTCTTACAGTGGATGCAGCGCGAAAACCTCCTGGACAAGTATACAACAACCACACCTTGTTCGCAGTCAACAAGGGCCATCAGTCCAGGCAGTGAGCCAACATCACGGGCCTCCCTGACCAAGCATCCAGGCCCCTTCTCGAGATGCCAGCCCGCCATTTCTTGGCACTCTTTGGGGGGTCTTTAGTCCGGCGGCTGTCCTCTGCTCTTTAGCCTTTTGGGGGGAGTACTCTGGGTTCGGGCAGAATTCCGAGCACGGAGCCCTCCCTCCGGACAGCACGCCAAATACGCATTGAATCTTACTCACTCAAAATTATATGTAAGTGTGAACTCGTGAAATTATATTTAAGCCTTATAGTTCTGCATAACTAAGGGCGTGGCCACTTGAGTGACAGGTGGATTCTTGCCGCCGCTTTCACTGCTAGTCGTTTGTCTGCTGTCTGTTAGCGTCACCCTCAGCTGTGTTTGTGCTTTTCCCGGGATTATTTCATACAATTTAATACATGTATTATACCTTCGCCCGTGCACGCCGTTGGATTCCGTCGTGTTGAGTATGGAGAGAACGACCAGCGCTGTGTTTCCAGCTGTTTCCCTCGCATGCACTAATGGATGTCTGATGATATCAGTGCGTTCTCTCCGTCCATGCAATAGATGCACACCCTTGAATGAGCGCGGATTTCTAGTTCATTTACCTGAAGTTCTGAGTTGGTTTCACCCATCTGAGGAGCTGGCGGCCAAAATCAGATTGTAAAATGGACTGAATAAAGCTCTTTACGAACTTGACGTGAGATGCCGACTGACATATGTGCTTGCCTTGAATCACTGTCACATGCACAAGCTTAGAGCAATATTGTAAGTAACTAATTCATTTTTAACTAGCAGAATAATAATGCATCACGATGCACATAATTGACTGCTTGAATGTTGTGAGTGTGTGAAATGTGTGTGATCTGTGTTATGTACTTATATACATGCTCTTAACTAATAGCCCCTTGTGAGATTAATAAAGTTGATAAAAAAGTAAAGTAGTCTCACTTTTAGTTAAGTCTTAACTATTATAATATTTCGAAGTGCAAAAACATGAATTAAGCATTGGCTTTACTTTTTCCATCAGCTGTCAATTCAGCGCGAGGGCAGCAGCATAGCATTAGCACCTCAGCTCCACCCGCGTCCCGTCTCTTTGTCCATTTTAATTTATCCGGTAGTGACGAGAGGTGACGCACTGCCAAGATGGCGACGGCCAGCCCTGCCCACTTTAGGCTTCAAAAACGCTCTTCAGAAACCTATGGGTGACGTCACGGATACTACGTCCATATTTTTTTACAGCCTATGGTTATGGGTTATGAGCCCACGGCTTTTAATTTGTTTTACTGGCCATGTGCTTGTGTTTTTTGTCACAAGCACATGGCTTGTTATGCGTTTACTTGTACCACGTGCTGTCCTGTCAATTGTCTAGCCCCTCCCATATTGTTACCTGATTGTGGATTGATTTGTCCCACCTGTCCTCCCTCATTACCCGCCCTATTTATTCTCCTTGTGTTTGCACTCCTATGCTGGTTTGTTGTCAAATGTATATATATATGTAAGGCAGTGTATTGCCTTGTCCACAAGGTGTCCCCATAATACTATTATGTTAAAACTGATGCGAGTGCCTTTAGCGCTATTTGTGCCTCTTGAGATACCGTAGCGTTGATACGTGAGTGGTGCGTCATATTTTCCTCAGTTCATGTTTTCAACATTATAGGTAAGCCACGTTAATGGTAGTGGGGAAAAAGAATGTAAAATATATTTGTTGTTATCGCACAAAAGTTCAGTTTATTGAGATATTTTGTGTTGTAAACGGTTAAAGACCTAAAGGCAGAGAGTTAAAAATTTTTTGTTTTTTCCTATAGAATGTGATTGATGTATTGTGGCTAACGCAAAGCTTTGTGTGATGATATGAGCAGCATGAGCATGTTGTTGAATTGCACGTGCATTGAAATGTACTTTGCTAGTTTAAAACTTAAGCTGAGTTCATGTTTTCAACGTTATAGACGCTGTGCTGTGAAAATAAACGGTCAAGCCACGATCCCGAATCCTTCCGTGTCGCTTTCTACCACCACCCACGATCATCCATAACACAACGAAGAGCAGTAGAGGCGGTGCTAGAGGCCAGTGAGCGCGCGGAGAGAGAGAAAGAGGGTTACATATATATATATATATATATAGTGATGGCAGATCGATGCTTCGTGGAGCAATGAAACAGTTGAACCAAATGTGCCATATTGTGTCGAGGCTTCGAATCAATCTGACACCCGTCTCAACGGTGACACCTAGTGGTCACTTGTGGAAACACCTAGTGGAAACAACCTTGACAACGAGCCATTAAAAAATGTGTTTTTTGATTATTGTAGCTATTTTTCTAATATGTGAAGCTTGTAACCCGTAGGCTCCTCACTGCGCAGAATTATTATAATTATTATTATTATAAGTTATTTTGGTCCTGAATATGGAAGTTTTTTCCTAACATAATTCAAATGAAAATTAAAATGCTAAAAATATCAAATAATAAATCAAAGTCTCAAAACAACTGCTCAAATGATAAATCAAATGGTAAAATTATTAAAGGTGCAAAACGCAAGTATCTGAGTTTTTGCAGAACTAAGCCCCCTCTGGCGACAAGCGAAACTGCGTGCGCACTCATGGAACACACACACATACACGGCACGCACGTTTGCACGAGCTGTTCATAATCAAAGGAGCATCAGCCGCACGCTGTGCGGCACACATCTTTTGTTACAGTCATAATGAGGTAATACAGTTATAAATCTACAAGTCATTTAAAATAGGCTATATGAAAGGAAAGGCATTCAAGTAAATTACACACTTATGTGTGTGTGTGTGTGTGAGGGGAAAACGCGGGTAGTAGTTACTTAATACTCACTTATGATTGTATTATTTATGGAAACACGTTCATGAACAATATAAGTTATTACTTTGTATAGGACCTGTTTGAGCCCTAGAGCATACCAGAGAGCTCTCCATTTGTTGAAAGCTTCCCGATGTTGACTTATTCCGAGGCCTGGCACTAGACAGACAGAAGTTGTATTTTCTTTGTCTTACGTGGAGTTTGCGTTGCGGTTTGGAATGAACTACAAGCCAGTCTCTTTGGGGCTGTTTACACCTGGCCACTTCATGCGTTTTCTCAGATCGGATAACAGTTAGCTATCTGATTTATCAAAACGATTCCATTACACCTGGTCACATAAATGTGTTTTTGCAAAACGGATATTAATATGATCTTCAATTCCCACGCTATATACAGATTTAATGAAGTGCTTGTCACCGAAACGCAACAGATATGAGCTGCATTTTATTAATCATCGGCTAATTTCAAAATCAGCAAAGAAAGACAGCAATAAGAGAGAGCGGCAACAGGCCTGGTAAGATTATTTCATTTCTTTACTTTTAAAGGAAAACTCCACCGTTTTTTGAAATATGGCTTATTCACATTCTTTCCTACATTTAGATATGTGTGCAAATTCATTTTTGTCTCAGTGCATGCATTGTTTTAGTTTGACAGGGTCGGCGCTAGCTTAGCTTAGCACAATGAATGGATTCCCTTGTTGCCAGCTAGCATGTCCTGAGTAAAAGTGGTTAAAAAAAATAAACAAACCCACGTAATTACTTCTTGTGGCCTGCGTATTTGCAACGAGTACAAATAGCGACGCAGATTAACACTAGGCGATTTCCTAGGCAGATATTGACTTGGGACTATATTAGGGGGAAGCACAGGCGAAGCACTGCTGCTAAGGCGAATCACTGCTACTTGGGCGCAGAGACGTCACGCAACACATGAAATCACACGACTTCCGTAAACATACCGGTGTTCAGCGCGTAAAAAAAAAAAAAACTGAAGAAGAACATAGCGGCGCGACCTGCAACAAGTGTCTTCGCTTTAGGAGTATTTATTTTGAGAAGTTACAGCAAACATTACCTGCATAGCAAAAGGTTGTGAGAACAAGCAAAGAACTACACGAATGTAATGTTTCACAGAAACTGAGAAATAAATGGCTAGCTGCTCTGGAGATCTGTAGCCTACATCAACGCCACTCGACAAAATAAAACAGTTTTGTTTGCGAACAGCATTTTGCACCAGAGGACTAACGTTACCCTTGAAAAAATGGAATATGTGCCCAGAAAGACGGTAAAGTTACTACGTCTGAAAGATACGGCCGTCCCATCTATTTTCAAAGCGCAGGCTGAACAAAGTAAGTTCTTTTATTACTCTCTTCCTTATGTTTATCGGTGTCTTTATTCTGTTGTAAGATCGATGCTGAGAAGCTTTATCTAGACTACGAACGTCATGTTGAATTCTACCTGTTTAGCATGAACAACCTGTTATCGTTATAACTTACCTATATCCATTTGGTCCATTCGGCGTGGCGCGTTTTTTTTTCCAGTTCACCTTATCGCACCGGGGAAAAAAACGAGTACTGCAGGATGGATCAGGGTCAGTGCCGTGAAATCCTCAGTAACGTTAGCTGTGACACAACTGCGGGCACGCTCATCTTATCTGACGCGTTGAGCCTGGCCATCGGCCCCACTCGCCACAGCACAGACACTCTATTTCAGGTGGCATAGGTTGGCATATTCCCCCACATTCACACCACCAGTTCGTGTTGGCTCTCATCCTCAGGCTGTTGAGCGATCGCAACATCCTCCTCCTCTCGGTCTATTTCTAAAGCACGCAGATCCTCTTCTGAAAACTCTGGTTCAAATAGGTAACGTTATGGCTCTGGCTCTTGACTGTCTGAGAAGTCACCCTCTTCGTCTCTCACAAAATCAGCCATGTTCATCGCCAGTCATGTACTGTAAGGAAAATAGTCAGGTAGCTACTATTCAATCCGGTATGTTTACGGAAGTCGTGCGATTTCATGTGTTGCGTGACGTCTCTGCGCCCAAGTAGCAGTGATTCGCCTTAGCAGCAGTGCTTCGCCTGTGCTTCCCCCTAATATAGTCCCAAGTCAATATCGGCCTAGGAAATCGCCTAGTGTTAATCTGCGTCGCTATTTGTACTCGTTGTGAATACGCAGGCCACAAGAAGTAATTACGTGGGTTTGTTTATTTTTTTTAACCACTTTTACTCAGGACATGCTAGCTGGCAACAAGGGAATCCATTCATTATGCTAAGCTAAGCTAGCGCCGACCCTGTCAAACTAAAACAATGCATGCACTGAGACAAAAATGAATTTGCACACATATCTAAATGTAGGAAAGAATGTGAATAAGCCATATTTCAAAAAACGGTGGAGTTTTCCTTTAATGAAGATGGTAGTGCGTCTGCAACTTACTTTCACTTTGATTTGCGATAGATTGCGGCGAGCTGGCTTTATGAATAGACGCTCAGCTGCTCATCTGAGGTGATGCGCGTCATCATATATGACTAAAGCAACATGACATATAGCCTGGTTTCAACAACCAGATGCATTTACACTTGTCCAGTTTTGTCTGGAATGCGGCCCAGACGTCCTCAAGTGATTTGAGCGATCGGGTTCAAATCCATCTCAAATGCGTTTCGGAGGGCAAGCTATCCGATCACAGAAAACGCATGAAGTGCGTGTAAACAGCCCCTTTGAATCCATCTTCTACCTTTGTGGAAAGTTGACTAAAGTTGTGTCGCTCGAGTAGTCTTCTCTGATACGGAGAATGGCGGTGAATACACTAAACCTGCAAGACATAGGCACATAGCCAGGCGAGCGTTAACGCACATGACGTCACGCCCAGTCTCAGATTCGAGCCCGAATCCCTCTCATTTATTTTTAGGGATTATAGAGGCGATCGCAGTGATCAGAGAAGGGCTCATTCAGCCCATCAGGCGATTGTTTAAGTATGTATGGGTTAGAAAACGACTATTTTTAACATGAAATGTTGCGCAATGCACCTTTAAAAAATAAATCAAACAAATAAATAAATCCCGTACAGACACCGAGGTCAACAACGTTGCGATTGCAAACCTGTTGCGATTGCAAGGTACTGAGGCAGGTGCAAAAAGTCAGAGGAACGCCATTGCCAGGGAGACCAAGTCAAAACATCCCAGCAGAGACCATCGAGGCATATCTACTGCGAGGTATAAAGGTATGCACCAGCAGAACAGCCATAGCTTGTAAACAGTCTGAGGCTAACTGACATGGCTGAGGAAACAGAATTTTTAGCGACACACTATCTAGAGATATGTACTTTCGTCAATGAGTACATGAAACGTACTCATTGACGAAACGTACTGACAATGTCTGCATTAAATGTTTTTATTTAACGTTACACAAGTTACAAGTTCAACGCATCACGTTAACGTTACACGAATCCTTGATATTCGGCTGAGGGGAAAAGATTCCTGATGTATAGTTCACGGTAAAGGATGGGATTCTTCTTTCTAAATGCACCCTCGCCCATAGAGTGAGCTGGCAGTACGCTGTTAATCTAAACAGTCTGAGAAAAGTGTAACAAGTTAGCCCAGCTCACCTAATCGTAAAATACCCTGCTACTGATGGGGCGCTCCGCGCTCGCGTCTCAGCTCGGACATCCATTATAGACAGCATAGCCCCCAACACGTTTCTCTCACCGAACAGCATCCGATGCAACGGTGCATGGTGATGCATTTTTCGCCGATCAATAAATGTTCCAGGTTGACCTCTCTGCAACAGATCGACTCCGGTGCAGTATGCATGCCCATGCTCCACAGCGCTCGCGCTCACAGTCACTTCCCCCCAAACGATCCTGTACTGTAAGTGAAGCCTGAAACTGATCGTCCTCCATGTGGTGGTAGTCAGACACTACCGGCCTGTCCCTCACGGGCTCAAATGCGTAATCCATGCCGTTAAAAGTGCTCATTTTCGTCTGTATATATAGGACCTACAGCTGTTGTCTATGCAGCTCCGCGGGTCCTACCGTGCCAGTGACGTCATCGAAATTGCCAGCGCTAACAAGCGCAATTTTGCGTTGCTTAAAAAAAGCTATATTAGTATTTATTTATAAAAATGTTTAGTGTAATTTACTTTTAATTGTCATAAACAACACGTTTTCAATGTCGATTTTTTTTCAGTTCAGTTCATCTTTAAGATATGTCAGTCCAAGTTATTTTCTACTCGAATTTGTATTTTAGTCTGGGACTAACATTAACTTAAGAAATGTGTGTGAAAAACCAGCTGTAAATTTACTGTATTAGAAGCACAAGAAGATAATGAAGTCCCACAGAACTTGCATGCTTCAAGTTCTTTCTAAATTAGTTTGAAACTAGTTTCTGTCTTTGTGGCTAAAATTTTGTTTTTAATTTACTTTCCATACCTGTTTAGGATAAGTGGATAAGACACATGCCTTTGGTGTGAGAGACCCGGGTTCGAATCCACTGTGAGACACCAATGTGTCCCTGAGCAAGACACTTAACCCCTAGTTGCTCCAGAGGCGTGTGACCTCTGACATAGCAATTGTAAGTTGCTTTGGATAAAAGCTTCAGCTAAATAATTAAATGTAAATGCCATTGTTTTCCCATTATTGCAGAGTATCTGACCTATAGACTGACATATCAAATGATGATCTGGACAGAACTGTAGCAGAAATCCAGAACCTCTACCCCAACTCTGGCTACCGTATGATGCATGGCCACTTGAGCTCAAGAGGTGTTAAAGTACAAGGTAAGACTTGTTCATCTTAATGTAAAATGATACAATTGGCCATACTTATACCTGGACACCATTACATGATGTAATTTCTGAAACAGGCAAATGCGATCTTCGGTTGTCAGAGAAATTATACAGGTAAGATTTTTTTTGTTGTTGTTATTTTTCTCTTTTGTTATATTAGTTGAAAGTCTGTTATATTAGTTGAAATTAGTATACAAGTCCCTGCAGAGAGTGGATCCACAGGGAACACAGCTACGAGCCTTGTCGCTACGCACAATAAGACGATGACAGTATTTCGTTCCAGCACCTAATGCCATGTGGCATATAGATGGGAACCACAAACTAATTAGGTATGTTTTTACAATGTATAGGATTACTTAAGTATGAAAATTTCCTGATAATTTACTTACTCCCACGTCATCCAAGATTTTCTTGTCTTTCTTAGACATTTCCTCACACAACAATATATATGTTTAAAGGTCCCCGACATGAAATTTTCATTTTCTGAGGTTTTTTAACATTAATAACAAGTTCCCCTAGACTGTATTTGGTCCCCTCGTGTCTAGAATTTTCAATCGTTGTAAATCGAGCTTTGGCTATTTTTCTCTTTTCTGCATCCGTCTGCCGCCTCCCACCTCCTCCTGTGGAGTCATAAACATCTGAGGTCGCTTTGTGCCACTCATGCTCCAGGGGTGCTCAACCGTGTGGCAGACGAGCTTTCACAGTTGCCTCCCCTGCCAGGAGAATGGCGAATCCACCCCCAGGTGGTTCAGCTGATCTGGAGTGTTTTCGGAGTCACACAGGTAGACCTGTTTGCTTCTCTAGACACGACCCACTGCCAGTGGTTTTACTCCCTGTCCGAGGGGACCCTCGGCACAGACGCCCTGGCCCACAGCTGGCCCCGGGACCTGCGCAAGTATGTGTTTCCCCCAGTGAGCCTTCTTGCACAGACACTGTGCAAGGTCAGGGAGGACGAGGAGCAGGTCCTGTTAGTGGCGCCGTATTGGCCCACCAGGACTTGGTTCTCGGAACTCATGCTCCTCGCGACAGCCCCTCCTTGGCCGATTCCTCTGAGGAAGGACCTTCTTTCTCAGATATGGAGCACTCTATGGCACCCGCGTCCAGACCTCTGGAAACTCCATGTCTGGTCCCTGGAAGGGGCCAGCACCATGGTGTTTTATTAGGGATCCCAATACGTCAGGGAACTCCCCAACGACACGTTGGAGTTCCCAGGACGAAAGGGAACGTCTCGGTTACGTATGTAACCCTCGTTCCCCGAGTACAGGGAACGGAGACGTGTCGTCCCTTTGTCATGTTGTTGTACCTTTGCGGAGGACTGGACTCTGTTTTTTTATTTTTATTTTTTTATTTAACAGTCAGACATACATACAAACAAACCAACATAGTGCAGTAGTGAGCAATCTTGTAAGTCCATAATTCCAGCAGTGGCAAGAGTGATTAAGTGTTTGATCTAAGTGTGTAAGTGAGCGTGTATGAGCGTGGGTATGTGTATGCGTGTGTACACAAAGTAACCATTTATAATTTATTACCATTGTCATTACCATCACTCCCCACTACCACCATACTGCCCATATTGTTTTTGTAGATTTTTATTTCCATCCTTCCTCCTATGTAACAATTGCCATTGTCAATCCTGTACAAAATATGATAATATAATAATATAATAATATAATATAATATAAGACAACCTTCCCCCACATCTCATCAGTCCCTATCTTTTCTATCTTTTTCTTTTTTTGTGTGTGTGTGTTATGTGCAATGTCTAAAGTGCATTAAAAGAGGGAGTACAGTGCGAGAATGTCTCAAATTGGGCCAGAGATGCTGTCCCGTTGAAACTACTTCTCGCCTGTCTTGCCTGCCTTGGTGTTTGCGATGTTTATCCAAATATACTGATTCTTTTTTTTTTTTTTTTTTTTTTTTTTTTCCCTTTTCTATGTTGTGGTGCATTAAAAACCCATGAAGAGATAAGGGGGAAGTTATTGCATTAGTGATGACAATGGCGCTTAATTCTAGTTATACATTCTAATTCTACAGCATTGACAACGGCAATATTGATGATGATAATAATAATAATAATAATAATAATAGTAGTAATAATAATAATAATGAATGACAATGATGATGGCAGTGGTGATCACAACGGTGAGAGCAAAAGACAGCAACAACAGCAATTACAACAATGAAACAACAAAAAATTAAATAAAAGTGAAAATAGTAATCATAACAGTGACAGTAAAGATAGCAATAACAATGATGACAAAAACAAGTTCGAACAACTAAAATGCACAAATATTCGTGGGTTGGTTATAGTCTGAGTTAAGAACAGAGAAGGGATTCATAGCTGTAAGAGGTCAGAAAGTGTTGGACGGTAGAGGTCAGTTTCCGATGTGTAATTATGAAGAGGAGATGCGAGTTCCATTGCAATGAAGTCTGTAATAAGATTTTTCCAAATGTTAATGTGTAATTTATTTCTGGTTTTCCAGTTCATGAGGATAGTTTTCTTGGCGATGGTTAGCGCTATGAGGAGTATTTTAGAGTTTATAGTTTTATCAGTGATTATTGTAAGGTCCCCCAGCAAGCAAAGGGAAGGCGACAATGGGATGTGGCAGCCAACTATAGTGGATAGTGATTGTGTGATCTCTTCCCAAAAGTGTTTGATTGGAGTGCAGTGCCAGGTTGCATGGATGTATGTGTCTGTAGAATTTTGATTGCAATGTGTGCAAACTTCTGATGTGAAACCCATTTTAGCTAATCTATTGCCTGTGTAATGTGTTCTGTGGAGTATTTTGTATTGTATTAACTGAAGATTCGCATTTTTGGACATGAGATAGACATTTTTACAGATTTGGGTCCAGAAGTTGGCATCAGTGGCTATTGAAAGATCATTTTCCCATTTTATTGTTGGTAAGTATATAGTCTGAAGTTGATTTGAGATAATTTTGTATATTTTAGAGAGCAGTTTTTTTGGAGAGGAAATGTTGACCATGTCTGATATTGCCGGTGGAAGTTCTAAATTTGTATCTCTGATGTTTATTTTTGCCAGGACAGAAGATTTGATTTGTAGGTATTTTAAAAATTCGTTGTTCCCGATGCCATACTCCTGTGCCAGTTGTGGAAATGGTTTAAATGTGTTGGCTTTGAAAATATGCTTAATGTGGGTGATACCCCTTTCCGCCCATGTGTGAAAATTTAATGTTTTTTTATTGCTTATAAAATCACGGTTGTTCCATAGTGGAGTGAGGTTAGATGGAGCTAATGTAGAGTTTGTGATTTGGTGAAATTTCCACCAGGCTGTCAGAGTGGAGGCTATAGTTACTGCATTAAAACATGTGTGTTGTTTAATTGATTTGGTGAGGAACGGTATGTCAGCTATATTTAATTCTTTGCATAGTGATTGTTCTATATCTAGCCATATAATATCAGATTGGGTGGGGTGAATCCATTTGTATATGTATTGCAGTTGGTTAGCCATTGAGTAATATTGGAAATTTGGTGCTTCTAGTCCTCCTTGAACCTTACTCTTTTGTAGTGTAGTGAGTTTTATCCTTGGCGTTTTATTTTTCCAGTAGAAGTGAGTTATAATGGAGTCTAGTGATTTAAACCAGGTGAGTGTGGGGTGGGTTGGAATCATTGAGAATAGGTAGTTAATTTTTGGTAGAATCGTAATTTTTATTGCTGCTATCCTGCCGATTATGGAGATTGGGAGGTTGAGCCACCTGAGCAAATCGTCTTCTATTTTTTTTAGTAGTGGTGTGAAGTTGAGTGTTACCAACTCTGACAGTCTGGAGGAAATCTTAATGCCTAAGTAAGTGATGTGATCCTGACAAATAGGTATTGGTGATTGATGGGGTGCCACATCCCATTTGGTTTTATGTAAAGGGAGGATGGAGGATTTATTCCAGTTTATTGCATAATCGGATATTTTTGAGAAGGACTGGATTGTTTTGATTATTTCTTGAGTAGATGTTAGGGGTTCTTGTATATATAGTAGGATATCATCTGCATAGAGTGAGATTTTATGTATTTGTTGTGGTGTTTCAATACCTTTGATTGCTGGGTTTTGACGGATAGCTGCTGCTAAAGGTTCAATAAAAATGGTAAATAGGGATGGAGAGAGTGGACATCCCTGCCTCGTTCCCCTATGCAGTGCGAAGCTTTGTGATGTTAGTCCATTCGTTGTGACTGTGGCCGATGGTGATGTGTATAAAATCTTGATCCAGTTAATAAATGACTCTCCAAAGCCGAATTTTTGTAACGTGGTGAATAAAAATTTCCAGTTGACCCTGTCAAAAGCTTTTTCGGCGTCTAATGTGGCAATGAGAGTATCTTTCTGTTGTGTTGATGAGTAATGCATTAAATTGTATAATCTGCGGGTGTTATTAGATGCATGTCTACCTTTTATGAAGCCAGTCTGATCAGGATGGATTATATATGGTATAATTTGTTCAATTCTATGGGCTAATGCTTTGCTAATAATTTTTATGTCGACATTTATGAGTGAGATAGGGCGATAGTTAGATGTGAAGGTATGGTCTTTGTTAGGTTTAGGAATGAGTGATATAAGTGCTGTATTCATGTGGGGAGGGAACTTTGCATTGTGTTTTATTTCTGTTATTGTTCTGCTAAATAGTGGGTATAAGGTTGACCAAAAATGTTCGTAAAACTCAGCAGGGAAGCCATCTGGACCTGGTGCTTTATTATTTTGCATGCTTTTCAGTGCGGAGTGAAGTTCTTTTTCTGTGATTGGTAGTTCTAGTGTGTTTATTTGTTCCATGTTGAGTTTTGGTAGAATGATGTTATCGAGGAATTGGGTTATGTCTTCTTGGTTCGGATCAAGATCGGATGAGTATAATTTAGTATAGTAATCTTGAAATGTCCTGTTTATCTCAACTGGTGAATTGGTTAGCTTCCCTGCCGAGTTTCTGATGGAGGTTATAGCTGTTTTTTCTTTATTTCTTTTAATTTGACTGGCTAAATATTTTCCGGATTTATTGCTATGGTGAAAAGTTTCTTGACGGAGCCTGTGAATCAGAAATTGGTTTCTTTTGTTTATTATTTCATTGAGCAAAAATTTGTTTTCTCTAATTTCTTTATAGATGCTTTCTGATTGATTATTTGCGTGTAAAATTTCGAGTTCTTTTATTCTTTCTTCCAGTTGTGCTTCTTTTTCTCTGTCCTTTTTCTTTTTATGTACTGAATATGATATAATTTTCCCCCGTAAAACTACTTTCCATGTTTCCCAGAGCAGTGATGCTGACAACTTTGGAGAGTCATTTATTTCAAGGAAGGATGTCCACTCTCTTTTGAAGTAACTGTCAAATTCTGGATCTTTCAATAGTGATATATTAAAACGCCATCTGGTGGGGTGCTTCTGTATTGCAGATGGGTTCCATGTGAGAGTTACCGGGGAGTGGTCACTGATAGTGATCGGATGTATTTTGGTTTCTAAAATATTTGGTATGATTGAATTACTGGCTAGAAAGAAATCAATGCGGGAGTAGGTTTGGTGAACGTTAGAATAAAAGGTGTATTCTCTGGCGAGTGGGTGTTGTAGCCTCCAACCATCGCAAAGACCAAAATCACTCATGAACTGCTTTATTGTTTTGGAGGATTGCGGAGATTTACCTGTATGTTTTGACCTGTCAAATGATGGATTGATTACAGTATTATAGTCTCCCCCTATAATTATTGGACCGTTGGAAATGTTTGAAAGAGAGGAGAAGAAATTTGCAAAGAAGGAGGAATCATCAGAGTTTGGTCCATAGATGTTGCCAATTGTGATTGGATTATTATTGATTGAAATGTTAATAATGATAAAACGGCCTTCAGGATCGGAAATGGTTGTATGGTGGTTAAACTGTATTTTTTTGTTTATTAAGATGCATACTCCTCTTTGTTTTGAATTATAGTGGGAGGAAAAACAGTGGTTGAAATGTGTAGTTTTTAAGCTATTTTGTGTATATTGTGAGAGGTGTGTTTCCTGTATTAGACATATATCTGCTTGTGTATTTTGTAGGTAATTTAAAACTTTATTTTTTTTTGTTAGTGAACCAACTCCACGAATATTCCAAGTTATGAACTTCAAATGCATGAACCTATATTGTATATTTCATAGTTACCTTGTGTGAGTATAAATCTGTGTGTGGATGTGAATGCGGTTGAGTGTGTGTGTGTGTGTGTGTGTGTGTAAATCTATAACAACAAATGACAAATAAAACAGGGAAAACATAGATACCTATAACCAACAACAGAACATATAAACATTGAGCAAGGTTATTTAGGTGCATTTAGAGTACAATGTGCGTGCGTGGTGCAAGTGATTTAATAAAAGAATATGAGGATTATGAATTGAGTATAAATTGAGTATAAACGGATTGGAAATGTTACATTGCTATTATCAATAATCAGTAAAGCCAGGGAGTAGTGTCTTTGTCTCTAAATAATTGTCCATCAATGTATAATTTGTCCACTGTGATGATTGCTTTTTTACCTTGGTTGATCATTGTCTTGCGGATGGGGAAAAGTAGCTTACGTCTGCGGATGATCTCTTGTGGATATTGGTCGTTGAGTCCGTAATGAGTCCCTTTGAGCTGCCGTCCTTGTCGCTGAACCAGTACTTTTTGTTTGAAATGTTCAAATTTGGCGATGATGGGGCGGGAACGGGTGGAGTTGATGTGTTTCTGTCCTAAACGGTGAACGCGATGGAAAGTGATGTGCTCCACAGTCTCCGGTGTAAGTTTGAGCTGATTAACCAGGAAGTCCTTAACAGATTTTTCGGGGTCTTCGGTGGGTGATTCGGGAATGCCGGAGAAGATTAAATTGTCTCTCATACTGCGTGACTGTATATCCAGGATGGTTTCTTGCATGGCTTTGTTCTCGGTGATGACGGAGGTAAGTTGAGTGTTTACAGTTGAAAGTTTTGCAGTGAGTGTGTCCACGGAGCTTTTCAGTGATTTATTTTCTTCTGTGAGTGAATCGACTTGCTGTTGACTGTATTCCAGGCTGTGGCGGAGGTTTTGAAATTCTTTGTGTAGTACTTCGATTAGTGAAAGTCTAGAGTCCAGGTTTGATAAGCGCTCGTTGATTGATAGGAGTATGTCGGAACAGCAGTTTGTTTTGATCGGAGTGGATAATGGTGATGTTGGTGACGGCGGTGAATCGGTTGATGAGGGAGAGTCCGAAATGCGTGGTTTTTTGGCTTTGCGTGATCGGCCCATTGTAACGTTGCAGAGTCTGTTGAAGTGGTGGTCAATGTAATCCTCCAGTTGGTCCAGGTCCGAGTTGTAATCCAGGTTTTAAGTTAGGGTTAAAACGGTTGATTTTGTAGTTGAAAAGCGAGTGAGGGAGAAAAAAAAAAAAAAAAAAGTTCGTTTGTTTTTCTAGCAGCAGCGCGCTGCCATGTTGAATTAGCACCCAACGCGCACACACACACTACGTCAATACGTCATCACGCACGTCCACCCGTCAGGACTGGACTCTGTTTGGCTCCACAGCGAGAAGTGTCTATGCAATGTTTGCTTCCGCTTTTATATCCGCGCTTGTAGGCGGCTCGCGGAATGCAAAGATTGAATGACAATAGTTATTGGCTCGTTGTTAATTCTATCAGAGGTAATCAGGCTCCCTAGCGTGATCCCAATTCATCAGGGAACTCCCCGACGACACGTCTCCGTTCCCTGTACTCAGGGAACGAGGGTTACATACGTAACCGAGACGTTTTAATCTCATAAATTGTCATCTATTGATGGTGTGCTAAGCTAATATGCTTGCTAGCTTAGGTGCACCTGCCACCCATCTGTTATTTTTTTTCTAAATATGAATGCTTACTGAAATGTTTATTTTTTTAAAAAAAGGACAGTTGATAAAGTTTTCAAATGTGAAGTGAAAACTTTGATAAAAGAAATGAGGGATTAAAACAGTGTGAATAGGCAGTCGTTAGTGATTATAATGCAGACAAAAGAAAATCAAATTTAGAGCCATAACCAGTCTGGAGAGGTGTGAATGTGTGCAGGAAGACTGACTACTGAATGGGGTTCGTTTGCACCACAAAACAATAGAGTCAATAGACTGAATAGATGCTAGATGATGACAATAAACACCATTTTGCATTTTAGAGTCTAAGCAAAATGTTCATATGGCATGATCCTGAAAAACATTTAATTAAATGCAGAGTTTTAGACTTATCTTCAAATTTTAAATAGAACATGCTCAGACATGTGGCTTGAGCTGCAGTGCATTTCTAGATACAATGTCAACTTCAATTTTATTTTCATGAAGATGTTTCATAAAAATACATTTCTAATAACTTTACAACATTTTGAAGCCATTTATAATGATGTTTTTCCTTATGACTAATTAGTTCTACATTTACAATAAACTGCCAGGTGTCAACTTTCAAATTAGATAATGTGCTTTTAGTACAAAATGTTGATGAACTGTATCTGTTTCAGGAATGCCATTTCTGGGGATTTTTCAAAAATGGGGTTGGCTTAACAGGTTAATAAATACCTATTGTCCAAATACATACTAACTATAAGTAACTTTGCAACTACTTTGTACATGTAAACTAACTCCCAGACTATTAGTTTACTGTTAGGTATAGGTGTTAGGCATAGCATATGACAAGTAGTTGCAAAGTTACTTAGTAGAATGTCTGTTGATGGAGCAGTGTTAGTATTAAGCTGACAGTTAGTTTGAGAGTTAGTTGACACTAAAGTGGACCATCGAGAGGGAAAACATTTTTTTTTCTTAAGGATTAAATTGTATTGCAAGTTGCCACCACATACTGTAGCAACACATTAAAAACAAATTAGCAACAGCAACCACTTTTGCAAAAAAAAAAACTTTTCAGAAAACTTCACATATTTTTTTTTTCTTAAAATTTAAACATCTAGTCAACAATTTTGTTCCATCTAGTATATTTAGTCTCTTAGTCCTGTTGGATTTGGGGAATAAATGAGACTTGCTTCTATATAATGAGCTGCTGAAAGGGCAGGCTGTTAGTCTTCAGAGACAGGCCACAATTCCAGCTCAAGCTAATGCTTCATTACAACATGAAGATTGATCTCCGTGGCTTTGGAATCTGTGTAATCAACTCTTTCTGAGATCTGATGTCAACAGACAATACCAACTCTGGGACAACATCAAACATTTGACAAGAGTCCATCAGAAACTCTGATTCCTTTACCCTACCTGGCATTCTTGAATAGCTGGCCAGCGCTGTGTTTTGGCAGCTGTCCAGCTGTCCTAACCCTAAAGAATGAAGAAAGGATTCTAAGAGGATTCTGGTTGAAGACCTGTGCAGTGTAGAGAGAACATGGCAGCAGGAATTTGGCTTCTGGCACGTCTAAATGCTGCATCGATACCTTGTTTAAATAGCTGGAGGTAGACACATTTCAGGTTATTCTATTCATTTTTAAAGCTTTCAAACGCTTGTTTAGTGGGTCTTAGATGAATTTTATAATTGACTCATTATTTTTGTTTAGTCATAAATTATCTTTGCTTAAGCAATTATCACTGTAATTATTTTTCAAGTCGTGCATTTGTGCTATTTTTTTTTTTCTAAGCAATCAGTGTGACAACATTTTACTGGACAGCAGACACTGCGCTTTTGCAATTTTCTCACTTAATTTACAAAACCAACATCCACTTATTTATTAAATTATTTCAGTAAAACCCATAAGGCAGTGCTTCAAAACGGCTACTTCCTTTTTAATCTTAACCCAGGCAACTACCTTTGCAATAAATGTCAGTAAACATAGTTACAATAGTACAAATGCAATGTTCTTTATTAATATGAAATCATTTTCCATTAAAAAATTTCACAGGTGTTTTACTTGTACTTTCAATGTCTGTGATAAAGCCCTGGCAGTAAGTTACCAATACCTAGTGTAATTATTAGTCATTATTTTTTTGCACATGTATTTATTTATTTTTTAATCGATGTTTTCTTGCAGATGTATTCTAGCAATAATCTTCATGCAATTTTAATTGATATGTGTTGGATTAGTGGGTAATATGAGAGGGCGGTTGGTGAAACACTTTGGAGAATGAATACTGTTTTGTCAATCTGAAAGAGAAAATAAAAATGAAAGTTGCCCAATGTAAAAATCAGATACACAAAACACATTTTTTTTTCTTGTGTGTTATCTACACTTTCCAGATGCTTATTCAGTATGTGTGTTATTACCCACAGTTCCTCTGGACATCCTCAGTATCTCTAAACTGCACTACTGTCAGAATAGCTGTTCACCGGATGGTCCAGGGAGAGTTGATTTGGAAACCATCTGATGTGAAACCCTCAGAGGCAGAGCACACGTGTACACCATCCTTCTTATAGGCAATATAAACAAGCACTGGGCTCCCCCTGCACCAGCCATATTCTTCTCCTCTGTTGCTGAGTGCTTTCCATTCTCATGTAAGTTCTGATCGCTTTTACAGAAACCAGTATTTCAGAATGTCAATACACAGTATTTTCTAGCTGCCGCTCATCTTGTTTCTGCTGACTCTGGAATTTTCGAACTGTTACTATTAGTAATTAAATTCAGATGTCTTCGCTAATATCTGGAACTGATTTTTTGTTGTATGTAAGTAAACACACAAAATAATTGTTTTTCTTTTTAGTATCCAATTTGAGCATCCCACAGAAATAGCGTATATTAATTTAGCAGTGGGGTTTTTAAAGGATTAGTTCACTTCAAAAATAAAAATGTCCTGATAATTTACTCAACCACCATGTCATCCAAGATGTTTTTGTCTTTCTTTCTTCAGTCAAAAATAAATTAAGGTTTTAGAGGAAAACATTCCAGGATTTTTCTCAATATAGTGGAATTCAATGGCAATCAATGGGTTGAAGGTCCAAATTGCAGTTTCAATGCAGCTCCAAAGGGCTCTAAATGATCCCAGCCGAGGAATAAGGGTCTTATCTAGAGAAACGATTAATTTTTTTCATTTTTTTTTTTTTTTTTGAAAATTACTGAACACTTGCCTAGATAAGACCCACATATTTCGGCTGGGATCATGTAGTGCCCACTGAAGCTGCATTGAAACATTTACATTTATTAATTTAGCTGACGCTTTTATTCAAAGCGACTTACAATTGCTATATATGTCAGAGGTCGCATGCCTCTGGAGCAACTAGCTGTTAAGTGTCTTGTTCAGGGAAACATTGGTGTCTCGCAGTGGATTCGAACCCGGGTCTCTCACACCAAAGGCATGTGTCTTATCCACTGCACCATCACCACCCCAAATTGTAAAACTACAATTTGGACCTTCAACTCATTGATTGCCATTAAAGTCCATGCGTACCAATTAGCCAATCATGGCCAATGCAGTGATGACGTTGCAAGGTATAAAAAGGCCACCTGAAAACATCAGCTTCAAATATCATGTTCAATGTCAATGTATGCACAACTTTAAGCATTCGTATTCGTATATGTAAACATCTGTGCGTAAATTAACTTAGGCATGCAAAATTGCGTTTCCATACACGTTTTTAAAGTGTTTAAATTATTAACTTTTTCATATAAAATAATGGCATTTTTTAAATAATTAAAAATAATCAAATTTTTGATATGACAACAAACACACAGGAAAATACGCCTATAATAACAAAATAATAATTAATCATTTCTGAACATTGACTCTCAGTCTTTATTTACATGTTTCTCATGTTTTCTCAATCGAATTCATAAAAGTATAGAATATAATAGCATATTTCTAACAGGGGCACATTGTAACGCAGTGTGACAACATGCCCCAACTGCACAACTGGGGTTTAAACCCTGCTAGTGTCTTCTGATAGTTAACGAAGCATTAAAGAACTATATCAACTGTTAAACAACAGATTAGAGATAAAAAAAATATCAGATTTCTCTAATCTTAATTTAACAAAAAAATAGAGATGAAAAATGTACTTAAATAAATGTTCAGTGATATCATACAAAGATCTCTGAATTTTGGCTCAAATTTTTCTCAGTAGTGTTGAAATGGAAACTAGTAAATACAAGTTTCGTCATGCTAGCATGTGGAAGTATTTAAAACATGTGTGTTAGAACTAGCCCCGCGTTATGTTGTGCCCCGCACTCCCCTACAGTCAGGGTTAGGAAGTTTAATTTGGGAATGTAATTGCTCACTGTTATAAGTTACCCATTAATTTATTTAATTAATTTATTAATTAATTTTTTTTATTTTTTTAAAGATTAATTTATTTGGATTACTTTATCAATGTAAAGCAATTTCCTTTTAATTCTGGGAAATGGCACCACAATTACAATAAATCAAACTTATTATTGTTCTAACATCCATTGCTGGGGGAAAACATTGCTGGTAGTTCAAACTAATATAATTTATATAATATGTACTGTAATCATATCTGACATATATTGTAAAGCTACATTGTTAAACACTTCACTTAAAATATCTATATGAATTTCTTAGAAGTTTTATTGAATTGTAATTCTGATTCCTTAAATTCAAATTTGAATTGTAATTCTAGATCCCGTTTTTGACATCAATTCAAATTCAATTCAAATTCTAGAATTGAATTGGAATTTAGTAGTCATTCTCAATTCAATTCTGATTTGTGCACAAGCCTGCAGCTTACCACAATGCCTACACTTTTGGCCAATAGCTGGGCAGTCTGGGGACCTGTTGGCATGATGAATGGAGCCACAGTTGCCACACTTCCGTCTTTGCTGGCTTGATCGAGGCTGCATTTGCAGGATGATTCCACCTGCAGGCTCTCATCAGTGACTGCATTTGCGGGTACAGTGGTGACATCAATTTTAGCTGCATTATTCTCTGCTATTTTAGCTGCACACTGAGTAGCTTCCTCAATTTGGAGTGCCAGGGTGAGAGCTTAATCCAGAGTAAGTTCATCATCCTCCATTAACAGTCTCTTTCTGACACGTGCACTGCTTGTTTTCTCAATAAGTTGATCTCTAATTAAAGGGGTCATGACATGTTTTTTTTTTTGTTTTGTTTTATTATGTTCCCTTAGGTGCAATTATATTATTACTATTATTAGTAGTATTACTATAGTTTTTTGTACAAAAAAAATAAAAAATGTAGTTATTTATGACATTTTCCCACCCTGTTTCTCACCTCTGATTCAAACAGTCTGTTTTGGGGGTGTTTCCCCTTTAAGACTTCAGTGTTAACACCTATACTATAGATCATATAATACTCTTGGATCGACTTCAAAACTTCACCGGTGTTCAGGGACAGGCATTAAGCTGGTTTAGATCGTACTTATCGGACCGTTCTCATTTTGTCTGTTTAAATGGAAAAAAATCAAAGATAACGTCAGTAGACTATGGAGTACCGCAAGGATCAGTTTTAGGCCCTCTGCTATTCTCAATATATATGCTGCCACTTGGTAATATTATAAGAAAACATGGAATTAATTTCCACTGTTACGCTGACGACACTCAATTATATATTTCATCACGACCAGATGAAAACACTAACTCATCTAAAATGACAGAGTGTCTCAAAGATATAAAATGCTGGATGACGCGTAATTTCCTGCTATTAAATTCAGATAAAACGGAGGTATTACTTATTGGTCCAAAAAACTACTCACAAAACCTCTCACAATACAACTTTAATATAGACGGATGTCCTTTTACTTTATCCACAACAGTAAAAGACCTGGGTGTTATACTAGACCGCAACTTGTCGTTCGAAAATCATATTTCATA
The DNA here is from genome assembly GCF_016745375.1 of Pimephales promelas. The sequence goes on from NW_024121133.1 coordinate 1,573,346, forward strand.
TGTTACAAGAACAGCCTTTTTCCACCTTAGAAACATTGCTAAGCTACGTAACATGCTATCTATTTCTGATGCAGAAAAATTAGTTCACGCATTCATGACCTCGAGACTAGATTACTGTAATGCTTTATTAGCCGGTTGTCCTGCATCCTCAATAAACAAGCTACAGTTAGTACAAAATGCAGCTGCTAGAGTTCTTACTAGGTCAAGAAAATATGATCATATAACACCGATTTTATCATCTCTACACTGGTTACCTATTAAGTTCCGCATCAACTACAAAATACTACTACTGACCTATAAAGCCCTAAATGGTTTAGCACCTATGTACTTAACGGACCTTCTTTCGCCCTACAATCCACCGCGTTCCTTAAGATCACTAAATTCAAGGCTTCTGGTCATTCCTAGGATATCGAAGTCCAGTAAAGGAGGGAGGGCGTTCTCGCATTTAGCTCCAAAACTCTGGAATGGCCTTCCCGATACGGTCCGAGCCTCTGACTCGCTGACACAGTTTAAAACTAGATTAAAGACGCATCTCTTTAGTCAAGCATTCACATAATGCTTACCTTCTAGTCCTCTGTTATGCCATACGGAACCGTTTGCCACTGAAACTGCTTAACGCACCAGTGGGGCTCGACAGCCTCTTAGACAAACGGGTCGGCGCGTATGGTTGGGTTGCGGAGAGTTTGGGTTACGGAGAGTTTGTGAGTTATAACGGAAATTATTATGAACATCAGCTATGCTAATTATTTCCCATCTGCCTTTCTGCTGTTATCTCGGGACGCTTGTCCCGAGAAAAACGGCGTTCGTCAGGTCCAGTTTTGTGTCCAGCCTCTCACGGGGATTTCGGATGCCCCAACGCCTGTGATGAGACGACTCAACGCCTGTGATGAGACGACTCAACGCCTGCGATATGTTATGGCGCCGTTTGATTCATAATCAATATTTATATTTAATATTTATATTTAAACAATATGAATGTAAGCCAGAGGAGAACTGGCCCCCGACTGAGCCTGGGTTCTCCCAAGGTTTTTTCTCCATCCAATCTGATGGAGTTTGGTTCCTTGCCACTGTCGCCTTGCTTTTGGCTTGCTTTGAGCTTGCTCAGTTGGGGTTATTTATTTAGTGTTTAGCAATGTTGTTGATCTGTGTTGTGCTACTTACATGTTATCACTGTGAAGCTGCTTTGATACAATCTGTATTGTGAAAAGCGCTATATAAATAAATGTGACTTGACTTGACTTGACTATACTGAGTGAGAGAGAGATGGAGAGAGAGAGAGTTTGAAGGCGCGTGCACGGCCGGGGCTCGCTCTCTGCTGTCATGCCCTCTCACACTCATCTCACTCACCATTCAAATAAAGCTTTGGCGCGCTGCATCTGCTGCAAATAAATTGCATCCGACTGCTTTCCCTGATGTCTGGATCATTCGGCAGCGTATTCAAACATGTTGTTTGTCTACAGCAGCAACAGCACATCTGCGTGGCATCACAGTCATCTTGTAAACAGATCCACTCGCTGCACGACAACGCATGCGATCATGCGAAATGAGGCGTAGTTGTCTTGCGCTGGAGGCGGTCATATGCAAACGATTGGTACGTCACTTCGTACCATGACGTCACTTCATACCATGGATCCAGAACGAGCTGTATTTAGAGCTTGATTAAATAAATGGTTCGTTTATAATGGGGAGGACATCTTAAGCTATGAAACTTTCAGGAAGTTTTAATAATACATAGATCTCTTGTATACCAAAAGATCAAGGCAAATTTGGTTTCTCATGTCATGACCCCTTTAATTCATCATGGAGAGTGCTGAATTTGCATGGCTCAGCGAGACTTCTTAAATCAGCGACAAACTGCCTGGATGACTCACCCGATCTTTGGCATCTTTGTCTAAAGTTTAAGCATTTTAACAGCATGCTATGAGTCTTTTGAAAATGTCCCTTTAATTGCGCGACAGCGTCAGAGTATGTCTGTGCAGTGCCGAGTGATTGAAAGATCCGTAATCCCTCTGCACCGAGGCAATGGAGGAGAAACACGCGTTTTCGGTAACACTTTAGAATACGGTTCCTTCGTTAATGAACAACTACACAAGAACTAATGAGTAACACAATATTAACAATCTAGTAACTATTATTAACTAACAAGAAACTCTGATTAACGAACTAGTAAGTAATAGCGCACAGGCGAAAGTGGTAGTTCACTATTAAGTAATCAATAACTACTATTTTTTTAATACTTCCCAGAGAACTACTGAAAAAGTTTATTAATAATCTAGTAACTATTATTAACTAAAAGAAACTCTTATTAACGATATAGTAAGTAATAGCTCACAGATGAAAGTGTTACTAGATACTTCTGTGGGAGTAACTAATTATTTGGATTCGTATTATAAAGTGAAGATCATTGGAACTAACTAGTAATTACTCAAGTGTTACTACATGATCTAGTCATGATTGTGCAAATGTTTGAGATTTTTGGTGAACTTTAGTAACTTTTAGAAAATGTCTTTAGTAACACTTGAGTAATTACTAGTTAGTTCCAATGATCTTCACTTTATAATACGGATCCAAATAATTAGTAAGTAATAGCTCACAGATGAAAGTGTTACTAGATACTTCTGTGGGAATTACTAATTATTTGGATCCGTATTATAAAGTGAAGATCATTGGAACTAACTAGTAATTACTCAAGTGTTACTACATGATTTAGTCATGATTTGTGCAAATGTTTGAGATTTTTTTGGTGAACTTTAGTAACTTTTAGAAAATGTCTAAAAGTAACACTTGAGTAATTACTTGTTAGTTCCAATGATCTTCACTTTATAATACGAATCCAAATAATTAGTAACTCCCACAGAAGTATCTAGTAACACTTTCATCTGTGAGCTATTACTTACTAATTCGTTAATAAGAGTTTCTTTTAGTTAATAGTAGTTACTAGATTGTTAATAAACTTTTTCAGTAGTTCTCTGGGAAGTATTAAAAAATAGTAGTTATTGATTACTTAATAGTGAACTACCACTTTCGTCTGTGCGCTATTACTTACTAGTTCGTTAATCAGAGTTTCTTGTTAGTTAATAATAGTTACTAGATTGTTAATATTGTGTTACTCATTAGTTCTTGTGTAGTTATTCATTAACGAAGGAACCGTATTCTAAAGTGTTACCGCGTTTTCTCTCAGTTGAGACATCATCCAAACCCGCGGCAACAAGGTACGTCTGAAATGACAAATACCATCGCTCCCACGGCACAACAGGTTCGCCAGCGTGGGGCAGAAATGGCTCAGGTGGAGGCAAAGATAAAGCCATCCTTGTCGCCAAATGTTATGTTGTAAAGGAAGACATTAGGGGTGGCACGGTTCACGAAACCGACGGTTCGGTTTGTATCACGGTTTTAGTGTCACGGTTTTCGGTTCTGTACGGTTCTTGTTATTTTTTTCTTTTAATCTTTAACACTTCAGAAATGTACTTCAGCATGTGATATATAGCTTAATTATCCACACTTTAGGATACAGTATAAAAAAAAATTATATTCATGCAATCATGCACAAACTGAATTTGACTCTTTGACTTTAAGCACATTTTGGGACTATCTCAGAGGAAAGCTAGGTGAGATTTTGACACAGCAAGAGAGAAGAAATTGACATGCTTTTCGTTTATTTGGCAAAAAAAAGGAGAATGTGTATCACTATGTCTACAAGAACTTGTGCATTTTTATCACACAAATCTTATTTACACAAAGAAATTAACTTGCATTTATGAACTGACAACTTTTGTAGCTCTTACAAAAATTCTATCTTTTAAAAGAAAAAAAGAGGAACTACACTGTCTTTTATGAATAAGTCAATATACATGAAACCTCATTGCCTATAATTAGGCTATAGAAATAGCAAAGGCCATAAACATAAAGTGAAAAGTTCAACCTCAACACAAAAAACAGTATCAACAATGCTTCTATTCCCAAAAAGTGAGGGTACCTTTTTTTCAGTTTAAATTAAAGTGCAGGATTTGGAAACATTTGACTGAAGCTCTTATCTAAACATAAAGTGCCACTGTAACGTTATATTAAAATACCATAACATGAAATCCAAAATGTCCCCACACACCGGACTTATAGACTTATAGGACGCTGGCGCATCCTCCAACTCCCTCATCTCTCCCACTTGCCATTTCTCCGCGTGCCGTGACCTGCAGCGCTCCATACTCCACTTTTACTGGCTTGTTTACTAACTTGAACCGGCGCTGCACAGAGCGATCGGTAATGACATCAAATATCGCGAAAGTGAGTGACGGAGCCGTCGTTCCCGCTCTAGTGTGATGTTATTCACCGGTCGCTCTGTGCAGCGCCGGTCCAAGTCGAACAAGCTTATGTCGTGCGAAAAGAAAACACACGTCACATACGGGCACGAGGTTACATTGCGCATGCGTCGAACCGTGAGACGCACACACGCTCCGAACCGAGACAAGCGAACCGAACGGTTCGGGTGTTTTTTCATGTACCGTGCCACCCCTAGAAGACATATACGAGCCATGCTTTAGCAGAATGCTACTTGTTTACTTTCTTAGCCACACAGAACACGGCAGCCCACGCATGCGCATGACATTTCAACAGTATTGCGACAACAGCCAACAATAAAGAACTGGTTAACAATAACAACAGCCTCATTTACACGCAGGTGCAGAACGCGCGTTCTAACTAACGGTCACCAGTAGTTATCTCTGTGTGTTCAAGTGCAGCTTTTTACCCCAGCGCAAGACCACAACACTGTCGGCTTTCATCAGTGCAAGTTCATCGGCGTCGGCTTGGTATGTTCCAGGCTTTAGGCACTGAAACTCAAAAGCCAGCGAGTGGCAAACACCCTTCCCAACGTTGCAATGGGAAGGAGCATAACCTCACTTAATACCCATATATATATATATATATATATATATATATATATATATATATATATCTTCAGGCCTGATGGTGTCTGGTCCATTATATATATGGTTATATATGTATATATATTAGTGGGTTATGGCTTGATCTGACAGCTCAGGGTCAGGACAGGACAACCAGTTACTCAGGGTGCGACGTTTTGCATGGTGTTCCCACTGTGTATCAATACAAAGTGACTGTTTGAAAGGGAACTACTCGGTTACTATCGTAACCTCAGTTCCCTGAGAGAGGGAACAAGTATTGTGTAACTGGCACCACTAGAGAAACTGGTCAAGTTGTCGCTTCAGTCGTATAAACCTGCTATAATGGCGAATTCGGGGGTCGCGCCCCGTCGGCCAGCTCTGACGTAAGGCTAGCTCATTGGTCACACATCAGAGTTGCCCGTGTCATTGGATGTGCAGTTGCTGCAGCACAGCCTATGAGCATGTCAGATGCCCAGTGTGCTGGCTGTACAGCTGCAAATGCATTTTACAATCGGCTTCAGTAAATCGAGGAAAAGGAGTTCCCTCACTATGTATAGCTACGCAATACTCGTTTCCTCTCTCAGGGAACTGAGGTTACGATAGTAAGCGAGTAGTTTATTAAGCATAATCGGGCTAAGAACATGCATAGGGAAGATATTTGAATGACAGAAAGGGAAGAGAAGAAGAAAGTTTCTTAATCAGTTCACCACCGTCTTCAAGATCTTGAGGAATCATTGAGTCCTCATATTCTTCATGCACCTCTAGGAAGAAATACACGGGTACAGGGCAAGGCTATTTTATAGAAGAACTTGATCCGCGAAACTCAGCAGCTTGACTCTCTTCACTCATGAAGAGCAACAGCCGAGAGTGAGAAATCATTTCAATGAATGCATCCAGCCACCTTGAGGGCTTAACGTACATGCTCCACTCCTAGAAAGATAACACACACATACCAGTCCGTGACCAGTGATGAAACGTGGGCATGGAGGGACACGGAGTTTAAACTATTTGCCATATTGCCTTCTCTTTCGTTTCACACACTGTAATCTTCACACAGTATAGAGACAAACAGCTTCCTGAAGTCATTGAAACAGATGACATGTTTAATATTGAGCAAAACATTCTTTTAAATCAACATGACATCATGACTTTTGCGTAAACATAGACGGCAATTTCAAATCAAGTGGCATGTTATCTCGACGCATTTTGAGCTATCCGCGTGTATCCGCGTGTCTGCGTGTTTGTCTACGCTATTAACGTCCACGTCATTCCGCGTGTCTGTACACGCCGTCAAATGTCCGACCAAAACAAAGCAAAATGTAGATCTACATCTGGGGAGCTATGTTTTTTTTTCCTAGGATGGTAAGGGAACAGTCATAAATGCCATTAACTCCAGTGACGGTTAGATTTAGGGACGGGGTTGAAGTAAGTCATATATTTATATATACAGTAATAACGTTAAGTCGACGGCGTTCATAAATACGCTGAAAAGCGATTATGCGTGTTGATACAGTGGCACGCCAAAAATGGAAATACGAATTGGCGTGTCATACACACGCTACTTCATGAGATCAGTCTGTTTAAATAGATTCGAAAATTATGTTGGCATTTGTGGAGATGCATTAGCATGATTTAAATCATACTTGTATTACCATTATCAGTTTGTAGCAGTAAATGAAGAGATGTCTTATCAAAACATAGCATTAGTTTTCACTGTTATGCTGATCCTCAGCTCTACATTTCTTCATGCCCTGACAAAACTTATCAAAAACTTATCAAACTTATCAAAAAATTAATCAATTAAAGGAGCTGAATATAAGATTGTGGCCAAAACTGGTACTGCAATCAGTTTCAAATTACTGTAGAGCAGTGTATACCCTACCCCTCCCCCCTGACTCAAGGTTGCCAGATAGGCTACAGGATCCAACATTTTTTTATCCCACACGTTTGTAGCTGCAGCTGTGGTAACTAGACCAGAGCTGGCAACCCGAATGCAGCAACACTACTGACTTCGTGATTGGTAGATCGGTGGAGGGTGGAGCATCAGACCAAAACACAACATGACAGTTGAGGGCTGCAACTTCACTTTTTTAATGACAATATCCTACTACTGCTGGACTAAAGGACTACTGTTGTCAGTGATATAAGTATTTGAAATGAACATGATTTCTTAATGTCTAGTGACATATCAGGTCGAATAAATTTCTTACATACGGCTCCTTTAACAGAATACATAGCTGATATAAAAAACTGGATGACTAGTAATTTCCTACTTAACTCTGAAAAAAAAAAAACGAGCGCGTTGCGGCGTTTCTGTTAGAGCGGTGTTGTTTAAGCGGTGTTAAGTTAAAAACGAATGATCTTTGAAACGGAAGTGAATCGATCAAAACTAACTTCAGCTGGAAAATAACTTTATTCTAGAGCTGCTGAAAAGCCCAAACATACCTATTATCACTGTAAAGCTGCTTTGAAACAGTCCATATTGTTAAAAGTGCTATATAAATGAAAGTGACTTTACTTGAGGAGCCTTTGTATATGCTGGGGAGCACCTTGTGACGTCATCACTGCATCCGAACCCTTGTCAGTGCCTCAGACACAGAGTCCTGTGGGACACATCCCTATTGCATCAGTTGAGTTCCCTCGAAAGAGAACATATGATGTCTCAAAATATTAGATCTATGCATTAGGTCTTGCAGTGTTAATGCAGCCGCAGACTTAATTCAGACTAAAGGCGGGCGTACACGGTGCGATTTTTTGCTGTTTTATGAGCTCGCAGATGATTTTTTTCACTCGAGAGAAATCGTGTGTAAATCAGTTATGCTCGCATGTCGTGGCTCGTATCGTGTGCGAGGAAGATACGAGCCGAGCTCCTCTCGACCTCCCGATAGTTTTTAAGCATGTCGAAAAAGTTCGGGAGCTGCCGGCTTGCATTCGTGAGGTGTGTGCAGTTGAAAGAGCCGATTTGTCGATCTATCTGAACTTGACCAATCAGGAGCTGAGGAAATCCACAGAAGAAAGACGAAAAATGGAATAATCACGGCTTGTATCAATATTTTATATGTAGTTATGAGTGTTTTTAGCGCGGAACTTCGTGCGATTTCTTCTGAATTCAGGAGGTCGTAAAATCGTGTTGCATATCACTGCCTCCGTACGATTTTTGGATAAACTCACTCGTAAAGTGTGCCTGGACAGAATTCGCAACGCATTCTCATCCTTTAACGTCATATAGAACGCTATATGACAAAACGGCGCTATACTACGCACATAGCACCCGTTATCGTTAATATAACACGCTCTGTGAGGGCTAAGTTTAGGTGTGGGGTAGGGTGTGCGTGTCATATTCACGCTAAAGGATTTATAACGTCTTGGGTTCGCGTGTTATATTAACGATAAAGGGTGCCATGTGCGTAGTATAGCGCCGTTTTGTCATATAGCGTTCTATATGACGTTAAAGGATGAGAACGGGCTGGAATTCGTCCTGTGCATGCCTGCCTTTAATGACTTAGGGGAAGAGAGTCCATATGGAGGCCCCTAGGCTAGATGTGCACCACTCATGCTTATGACTGGCAAATGGGGGACCGGTCTATGTAATCTCTTATTAGAATGTTACTCACTTGTGTTTAATTTTCTAGATAACTGTGATTCTTTCCTGTTGTGTGGTAAACTGTGAATAACAAATACAAAAGCAACTGTTGATGTAAGATGCCTCACATTTTAATCAGATGCACGGAATGGTTTCATTCCCAGATGCAAAGGTAAATTAAATATTCATCAGTTCTCAGAGCCACTGTCCTCAAAGCTCGTTCAGTGCAAAACCGAAGCTTTCAAATGTATCTCTCTGTATTTCTTACCCACATCCATGCAACATACATTGAGAAGCTGTGACACTACCTCATTGAAGGGTGTGTGATATGTACAAAATAATGTTCTACTGGTCAGAGATGTTTTACATCTCAACATCGCTCATGTCAAGGCATGTCTCTCATGCAAACACTTGCAGACAGCTGCTTAGCTGTACATAACTTTGCCCTTGGCAAGAACGTGCACGCAATGTGAGATGCATGTTTCTATAAATATGAAAATGAGCTACAAGGCTCTGTGTCACTCACGGCTCTACAATCAGTTACCTTGGAGTCTGAAAGGGCCCCAATTCTGCTATTTTAAAAGTTCCTAGTTTTGTTTTGGAGGTCTCCTGGAATAGATTTACATGCATCCAAGGTCAAAAGACACTTTAAATTTCTCATAATATACGTTGCAGCATCACCTCTTTTCTCGCTGTGTCTGAAATGTTTCGATCAAGGATTCGGTCTCGAAACCTCTCCTTTCTGAGAGATCTACTCAGTTCTCATTGGTCAGATGGCCCAGTCTGTTGTGACTGGTCTACTCTGCTATGATAGGTTGGTCAGGTCAGGGGTTTTGATTGGTCTACCGCTTATTGTGTGAGTCAAAAACCAAACGCTTATTACCATATCTGGATTTCAGCTCTGGATCTTCCTCAGCGATGCGAAGAGTAACAATGGTACCAGTTTTACCGTATCAATTTGAGCACAAGTCCTAATACTTTGGAAGTGCTTCAAAGTGGATTGGCTTTCACAGTGCATTCTCGACATGTCAACAACACAAACCAAACTCTTTCAGGCCTCAGCTACAATTAGTGTTTGAGGGCGAGTCAAAGACGATGTTGTTCACGGGCACCCAAAGAAGACATAGGCTGGCATAATGCAAATTTGTAACAAACCTATAGATTTGTGCAGGAAGTAAGACTGTAATTACCGATAACTTTATTTATTGTGAACTTTGATCTTTGAAACACACTGCATGACAATTTATATCTGAAAATGCATAATATGTGCACTTTTTATGCAGTGAACTAATCCAAACTTGAATTTCTCAAGACACATGATGCTCATAAAAACACCTGAGTGAAGTTGGAGTGGATACAGAAAATAATTACTCGTCAGAGGCAAGCAATGCTGCGTGCATTCCAGTGTAAGGTAACGGACATGTTAGCTCATGCATTCAGTGCCTATTATGGAGCATCAAAAATCTCTGATAGCCTGCCCACGACTAAAAGTATTGAACGTATTGGCAGTGTCAAAAGACATATAAATTATTATCATGTTGGACAGTGTGTACATTTTTTTTGTTGTTGTCTATATCCCATTTGTGAAGTTTGTTCTATGTAGCAGTTTGTATTGGATCAGTTGAGTTTATTTATTTATTTTTTTTTTTTTTTAAGTTTTACAATTACGACAAAGTAATTGTAAAACTTAAATTATTGCAGTATTATTGTATTATATTGAGTATTATTGCAGACATGTTGACAGTTAACGTTCACTGTGCCCGTGTCAGTAGTCCATTTTTGAGTAGGAAGCAATGGCTATTGGTTTGTCTGTTGTATTAATAACTTATATATTTGTGACAGCAATTTCTATAGTTTTAAAAGTGAGAGAGCTTGGTAGGGAAAGAGGGGAATGATAGTTTTTTAAGTTTCTTGAACCGACTGCTTTTCTTATTACTTCACTAAACTGTATGTTTCGAAAGTATAGGCCTGGTTTGGAATGTTATATTTTAATTGTGCATAAGCAGGCCATCAGAGTATATGTTTTTGTGCCACAGTGGGGTGTGATCTGATCTGTATTTTGATACCTTTGTGAGTATTCCACCAGGCATTTATTGTGCTAGAGATAGTAACCAGCATGCATTTTCAAGGATATGTCTACTTTCTATAAATGGTTGATTCTTAATATCTATATTGTTTATAGTTTTTCCATGTCTAAATGATGGGTATGGATATAAAAGAATATTTTCAGCATATAGGCTTATTTTATGATGTATGAATCTGGTTGAATTCCTGAAATACCATAGGACTGCCTGATTGCCGCTGCCAGTGGTTCAATAAAGAAGGCAAATAATAAAGAAGACAATGGGCATCCTTGACGAGTACCTCTTTTTAAAGGTGCAATGTGTAACAAAGTTGAGTATCTATTAACAGAAATGCAATATGACATCCATAACTATGTTTTCAGTGGTGTATAAAGAACTTACTTAATTAGCCGTAATGTTTTTATTACCTTAGAATGAGACATTAATAGCTCCATAACCGAGGGAATCCCCTTCTATGAAGGTCGCCATGTTGTGATGTCATATTCCTACCGTAGCCGAGCGCGAACACACAGTGCTACAGAACGCGTTTCATCACTACCTTGAAAGAGAAGTAGCGGAAAGCTGGAAGCTAGCCATACACTCCGTGAGTAGTGACTTTTCCCTTGTGAGTGGTGTAAAATATGTAGTTGGGATTGTTTCATGTAACTTAGTTCTCCCTCGCTGTGTTATGGGTTTGTTATGTTGGGGATAGATGTGCTGTTACGTTCGTGAGACAGCTGATGATTAGTATTCATGTCATTGACCGTAAAACAGTACGTTACAGGAATCACTAACTCGTCGATAGAGACTTTTACTAAAGTCTTTTATCACTAAAGTCGATCGCGAAGAATTTTAAAAATCAGAGAAAAAAAGCCTATTGTGTGTAGTAAATAGTATCTATGGGATGCGGAGATGACATGATTGTAACAGCGCGCGCAGTTCCGACCTTTGGACTCATGCAGACGCGTCCCAGCTCAGCCACAGTAACAGCTCATATTAGCCAGCTAAACTATTACTACCCTGTTAGAAAAAATATATAGCTGCTCCCTCGCTGTATTATGGGTTTGCTACAGTATGTGGGGAGAAATGTGCTGCTGGTTACGTTTGTGAGACAATCAGCTGATTATTATTTTATTAAATTATATATTAAAACCCTTGATCCTCACCTGACTATGGCTTTGTAAACAGACAGTATTCATGATGTGGTTTATAATGGACTGTGGTACAGAAACAGTGACAATGTTACACACTCTTGGCTTACTCTGGCTATTCTCTGCTGTCTCAGCCGACGAGATGTTTGTCCCGTTTTAGCAACCGTAGCTTCTTCGAAAGGGAGGGGTGAGCAGTGGGCTGAGCCCTTAGTGCAAACCTGGTGCAAACTCGCAACCGAACCACTAGATGTCGCTAAAAGTCACACATTGCTCCTTTAAGGGAAATGGCTTTGAAATTATTCTGCTGGTTTCAACTGAGGCTGCAGGGGATTTATACAATATTTTAACCCTGTTGGTAAAATGTGTTTTAAAACCAAAATGACAAAGTGTGGTGAAGAGAAATTACCATTTCACCTTGCATGTAGTGATGCAATTAAGAAAGTTGATGTGTTTTCTGGCATGAAGTTATTATAAAAAGTAATTACATTTGTTAAGCGTCTTGTACTTTCGGAAGAATGTCTCCCTTTAATAAATCCAGTCTGGTCATTGTGTATTAAAGTTGTGAATATGGTTTCTAGTCTGGCAAACAGTGTTTTGCTTATGATTTTTATATCTACATGGATGAATAAAATTGGCCAATAGTTGGAACATTGTGTAAAGTCTTAGGGTTTGGAATGAGAATGATATAACAAGCAATGTTCTTTTCAAATGATATGGTATGTTTCCAGTTTCGCAGATTTCTGTAATCTATCTATAAATTGCAGGAACGTCTGTCTGTTTGTCTGTGTGTGTCTGTCTGTTAATCGCAAATCTCTTGAACCGTTAGTCCGATGAGGGACGAAAAAAGCAGATTTCCTCCCTGAATCATCGCGCTTATTCATTTGAGCACTCAAACACACCAAACCAAGTTAACAATTGCTAAAAACACACGGGCACACAGGCATTATTCTGCACGGGCATTTTGCACTATCCATCTATAAATTTCAGGAATTCTATCTATAAATTACAGGAACGTCTGTCTGTCTGTGTATGTGTGTGTGTGTGTGTTAGTCTGATGGATTTCACACTTGACGGGTGTCTTGCTACGGGTGCAGTGCCGAGTTTGACGTTGTTTGGATTAGCTACGCACAAATAAAATGTCACTGAACTTTTGCTGTGTAATTCTAACAATGAGCACTCAAACACACCAAACCAACAATTACTCAAAACACACAAAAACTGATTTTGCACGGGCACTTTGCACTAGTAATCCTAAAGAAGAGCCAAAATGCCAAAATTCTCAATCAAATTCAACCGTGTAACCATTTTGACTGGGAGATTTGTTGTTTGGCATGTGTTGGAGAGCTTTGTTAATTTCATCTAATACCAGAGCATTTTCAGCATTTATGACTGAGTCTTATTTACTTTTGGTATGGAGACATTCTTCAGAAAATATTCAGTTTTCCTCAGTTTGTATATGTTGGTCTGGGGTATGGTTTACCATATTTCAAAGGTTTATACACCATTTCAAGCTTTCTATAGATATATTTGTCATGTATGTGAGGCAAGTAGCCTAGACGCTGAGTTTTGGTTAATTTATGTGACTGCTGTTCAGGGAGATCAAGACGGCAACATTTTTGTCTTCTTTATTTTGCAAAAGCCCTGCATTTATTGACCCTATCAGACTGCGTGACTTTGCCACTGTGGAGTTTTTTTTTTTTCGGTGACTAACCTACTAATAAAATCTTTGTCGACTAAGCCTTTTCTAGTCGATTAACATTTAGTCGACTATTAGGTGGCAGCCCTACTAATTATAGCTCATTCATTTAAAGTTATCTGGTCTTTATTGATGTTCTAAAAACGTGAGCACAAAAATGTTATTCATGCTCTGGAGCAACTGTTTCTTTCCGGTATCCCCAGGCTACGGCCATGAAGGAGATCTCAGTTTGAAATGTAGGCCACAGTGTGGGACCTCCACAGTAAATTATTACTTCCTAAACCTCAAACTCCAAAGAGGAAATCAGTCTCTAGTTACAACCCATCAAAGCAGCAGGTCAGAGGTAGAGAGATGAGATATCAGGCTCATACATAGGAATTCCTCCATATGATGAGCTGTACAGATGTTGCAAGCAACAGGGACAGATTATACACACGCTCGCACACAAACAGTTCAAGTATTTCTCTCAAGAGATTAAAAAAGGCTCATGGCACTCCTCACTGCACTCCTAGTTTCCTCTCTGTCAGAATGCAATGCACTTTCTGCATCTGGGGCTTCTGTCTGAGGAATGTTTTCAGACACCTTGTTTTCAGACACCAGACTACTTGAGGACCTGGTCGGACAATTAAATTAGGTATTTTTAGCTTATTAACCTGCAAACTCAAATGCCAATTCATAGCTATTTTATGTTTTGGCGAATTGGTGGTGGATCCATACAGTTATTCGTATGTTCATATTTTTTTTGTAATATCTGCTTGTGCGCCATTATTGGATAGATTTAGGGGTGTCCATTTTGCTTACTTTTTTTCTAAAAATGAATTATTTGATTTGTTTGATGAAAACATACAAAAAGTTTTTGTATGAATTTCATCATACGACTTGCGGCACAATAGCTTGAGGCAAATGCGACTGTTGCAAATCCATTTGTTCCTCGTGTCAGAAGTAGCGCGAGTGCTTGAAGTGTGTCAGGAAAAGAACGGGGCGATTTATCATGTCGCGTTGCGCCGCATTCAATGTAGTATTCAATAATGGCAGACAGGAAACAAGGAGCTGGCTGAAGTTCAGGAAGTAGTGCAGCTGGGCATAAAGCCAATTCCCTGGAGCTTCCACGAGCTCTCGCGATGGTAAAACCAAAACACAATAACACAAAAACTTGCGGGCAACAAAACCCGGTAAAAATAATTATATTATTGCAGCCATCTTAAAATGTATACCATTTATATCAAACAGCCATACAATTATTATACCCTATGTGGCCAGGCTACATAATTCTCATCTGTTTTATATCTGTTTTTTATTTGTTGAACATCAATTAAATTTTTAATCTGACATTTTTTGGATATCCAAATTCAAATTATATTTCAGGAAAATATACAGTCTCTATATGATATCTAGGTGAAAGAGCCTCTATGTGATGGGATTTATCTGACCTTGGTGACGAGAGACCGCTAGCAGACGGTCGGTTTAGCCAGTCTGTCTGCTTCCTGACCTGGTGCCAAATTTGTTATGTTTTAGCTCTAAGACTATGAGCCAAATTACTAGAGAGAAGAGCAGCACCAGCCCAGGAGGGATGAATACCATCTCTTTTTAACAGGCCAGGCTTGCTCCAAAAACTTTTCCAATTGTCTATGAATTCTACATTATTTTGCCGACACCACTCATACATCCAGCGATTTAGTGAACACAATCTACTAACTATCTCATCACCCTGTGAACAGGATGGGGACCAGAGCAAATTACAGTGCCTGACATCGTACTTGCGAGTTTATAGACCATTTTACATAACACAGTCTCATCCCAAAACGTCATATAACTGACGTTTTGGGACGTATTTTGACCATACGTCAATATCAGCCTTTTTAGGGCCCCCTTAAACGTCGCTAGATGGCGATCCCGGGCCGTCATACAACTGACGCTTTACCTTTAACGTCAGTTAGGTGACGGGTTAGGTTTAGGGGTAGGTTTAGGTATGGGGTAGAGTTAGGATCCCATAACCTCATCTACCGACGTTTAAGGGGGCCCTAAAAAGGCGAATATTGACGTATGGTCAAAAGACGTCCCAAAACGTCAGTTATATGACGTCTTGGGGTGAGACCGGGTTGTTTTACAAGATGTAAACAACACTGGTCCAGAAGCACTTCCTGTTTCAGTTTTTTTAACACTACATAAAAGCTGGGATAAAATACAAACAACAGAACATTTAAAACTGAATCAAAAAGTTAAACAAACATCTTTAAGATGTTTTCTTTACATGTGAAATAAAGAAAACAGTTACAAACTGAAACAGGAAGTGTTTCTGGACCAGTGTTGTTTACATCTTGTGAAATGGTCTTTACACCTCTTTAATATTAATGTTGGTGATCTCCGACATCATCAGTGACAACATGAATAATGATAGCAGTAGCCAGCACTTTAAATGTGTTTTGAAATGTGTTTTTTTCAAGCGCTTTGGCACCTGGCAAACATGTGACTATGATAGCTGGTGTCTCTATTTTCATGCCACCAATTACCAGGGCACAATCAACAGAATTCTCAGTGGGTGTTTCATTGGGTTGGGCAAATCAATAGTTCCTTGATCCGTTCTTTGATTTTTTTTTTTAAATTGTGATTCCAACAACATTGTTCCCCTATGCCAGTGTTTCGGGGTGTTTGGAGAATAGGGGTGTGCAAAAAAATCGATTCACATTTGATACCCGGTAGCTTTACCAGTAATAACAATATTAATTTAGTTCATAGTTAACGGTTCCTGAACGCTGTAACTAAAAGCTGTCAGGATCTGTCTACATGACTAAATCAGCCGTCAACACAGCCGCGTGTCATTTGTTTACATACGAGCTGCAGTAGGTCTATCTGTTGAGTATATACTATATAGCCTATACTATATATGTTGTGTGAGTGTCAAAATCAATGAATAAAAAGATTTTTAAAAAATGTATGTTCTTAGAGTTATTATTATTACTTAACAGCACTTAAATGTGTATTCTTACAATTGAAAGAACAATATTGTGAAATTCCCGTTTTTTTTCCCACCTTTATATAAAGGTGAAGAAAAAAAACATGAATTTCACAATATTGTTCTTTTTACCAACCATCTTTTTGCCATTACCAGCCAAAATATGAGGCAAAAAAAAAAAAAAAGTGGCTGGTAAAAAGTGTCTGTGGCAGGTGAATTTTTAAATCCACAGCCACAGTGGCCGGTGGCCGAAAAAGTAAATTTCAGGCCCTGCTGTCACTGCATATGCTTCCTCTGGAATCCAATAGGACTGCATGGATAAACTTTATTTTTAATGATGTTCCAGCTGATGAGGGTAAAACATCGTCTGTTCGCTTCATTTCACTTAGGATTTTTTTGTAAACAAGACTGGATTTGCCAACTGATTAGGAGTAAAGAACGGTGCTGTGCCGACTATGTTGGATCTGACAGGAATGATGCAACACACGGACTCTGGGTCGAACATGTATGGGAGAATCCGGTTGCCATTTCACAACATTGGATGTTTTCAAAACGTACACCGACGAGGTGAGTTCAAACTCATTATAATATGCAAAACTGATGTTCCGCACTTCGTGACGTACGCAGGTTTCAGTTCACCATGCTCTTGGTACAAGCGGCATTATAAAAACCAGCTTGTTTCGTCAAAACCACTGTAGCGAGTCAGGAGTTGGAATTGCGAGTATTGAAAACGTTCAGGATAGAGTGTTTTAGAATCTATTTGGTCCCCTCTATTTCCTCTGGGGTCTGCCCACTTTTCCAGCATTTTTCAAATATTGCCAGTGGGTGGAGTCAGGTTCTGACCAGGGGTTTAGTTACCCTTTAAATAGAATATAGCAAACTTTTATAGCAAAACATTTTAATGAATCAAAAGTTAAAATAGGCCTATCTCACAGTCAGTGAAAATAAATGGGTGCAATCAATGACGCTAAACTATTAAGGAATGAGAAGATTGATAAGCGCCTCTCTTGTGCGCGTGCACACACTGACTGCTGAACAACCGAACTTCTGGGCATCTCTCAGTGAGAAAAGTTGGGGTCGAGTGGTAGAATTTAGGTTTCAATAATTTTATTGAAATTAACAAATCTCATCCAACAGATTGTCTGAATTTATATCTTCAAAAGCAGTTCTGTTAAAAAACCCCCCCCCAAAAAAAAAAAAAAAGTTAATGGGGTTCCATGCAGAAAGAAATTTTAAAAACACAACCTAAGCTAAGCAAGGCACGATTTGCCGGTGGGGGATTTTCCCCCTCCACAGAAATCAATGCTATAATTAGCCTAAATAGACAATATCAAATACATATACATACATACATACATATATATATATATATATATATATATATATATTAAATACGCATGTTTAAACAACAAAATAAAACAATAAAATCTGAACCAGCGCTTCTGTTCTTGTATTGAGAGATAACATGCAGCACGTTTCAGTTACGATCCTGGTTCCAGTGGCCTTAAAGGGTTAGTTCACCCAAAAATGAAAATTCTGTCAGTATTTACTCACCCTCATGTTGTTCCAACCCCGTAAGACCTTCGTTCATCTTCGGAACACAAATTAAGATATTTAAGATATTATAATCACTCCTGTATACTAGTCCATAGGCTTCTTGAGGGAATGACTTGCTGGCCTCGAAAAGTCATTAAAGGACATCGTTAAAATAGTCCAAGTGACTACATGGGCTCAATCTTAAGTTTATCAAACGACGAGAACACTTTTTGTGCGCAAAAACAACAAAAATAACGACTGTTCATTAACATGTTTGTTCGTCCACAGGTTTCATGGTCTTGGGTATGGAGTGAAACTACAAATAAACATATTTTAATAATAATGTACAGGAATTAACAGTTACAGCATCATATAAACATCCACATTAATGTCATATTCTGTACTGCTTGCAAATAAAGTATTACTGCTGTATCTTTAATGCCGTGGGCCTAATTTTCTACCAGAGGTCCTAGACATCTAGTTCATCTTAGACATGGCATCATAGAAAGCTTATAAAGGGAAAATATTTGGATCTTTCAACAGGACCGTGATCCAAAAACAAACATTATATTTTTGTCATGCCATTACGTTGTTTAGAGCATATACGAATAATTTTGAAAAATATTGAGTCAAATTTAAATGAGTACAAAATATTACAATTTTTCCACAAGTGTGTTAAACTTGATCTCTAAATTAATGTAGGCAATTTTTAAAGACCAATGAAAGGGAGTGGTCATGGTGAAACATCCAATAAATTGATATCTCTGAAAAGCCCTGAATGTGCTCTGTAGAGGACATCCAGACTTGTAATGTCTCAGAGAAAACATAAGCCCCATTCACACAGCGCGTTGATCCCGGGAAATTGCCGAGAAATTGCCAGAACGCATTCTGTGTGAACGCAAACACGACCCGGGATTGATACCGGCATCGATCCCGGATTGTGGACCTAGTAACATTCCCAGAATCAGTCCCGGAACGCGCGCTGTGTGTACAAAAGCCAGGAACAATGCCATGTCATAGTGATGACGCTCATGCAATCGCGCGACTGTCTTGCTCTTAGAAGAAAGTTTGTGTTCGTCATCAACAAAGAAAGGACGAACAAATACCTGCAAACTGGAGCGAAGCAGAAACCAGGAGCTCCTCACTATCCGTACTGAAGCTGAGATCGTTCACCGGCTTTGTGGAACGTTATGCGCGTGTACATGTTTTCGACGCATACGTTATACGTCTCATCCTGACATCATGTGTCTTCCCGGGATTTTTACAGGTTGTGTGTGAATGCACTCACAAATCCCGGCAAATCACTGGCAGTGTGAATGAACCGAAATCAAACAATCCCGGGACAAATGCCGGGTCACATTATCCGTGTATTTTCCGGAATCTCTGTGTGAAAGGGGCTATAATGTCCTCTACAGAGGACAAAACACCATTGCTGGTAGTCGGGAGTTTTACTAATCACAGGTAGGAAAGCAAGATGATACATATCTTTGTACGAATGAAGGAAGGTGTTTTCACAACTCGGCAGTTTGTAGGCTTCCAATTCATGGACCCAGTCATTTGTAAACTGAACTTGGGCTTCAATAGATTTATAATTACAAAACTAAGCCTTGGTAAGCACTCTAAATATACAAAAATATCTGGAAATGTCAGAGGAGGTAAATCAAAAGGGTCTCGAGTGCATTCAGAGACCTCATACAGATCCAGATTTCCGATCAATGCCATCTTTTCCATGTACCGTTTCCTTGCGTCAGTTAGAAGTTTGTCTCTGCATAAAAAATGTTGTTCTTTTAATCGACTTTTTAACATTGTTGTCTCTTGTTTACATCCCAGAATGCACTGCGTAGTGACGTCAGTTGTCAAGCCCAGTTAGGCACTTGGCCCTTGACTGGTTTGGATTTGAACTATTTCTTTTTCAGCAATTGTGAAAGTGCATGCTATCACTATATTGGCTACAATATTTGATCCCACTTTATAGTAGGTGTCTCTAACTACTACTTACTAACATTAAAATTAATAATTTGATACATTGCACTTATTGTGTTTACATACATGTTTTACAATGTACTTGTGTTAAAAAATGACCTGCATTTAATTACATCTGTTATTTGATATATCTGATCAATTTCAGTAATTACATTTATAATTACACTGTTGACCCTTCCCCTACCTCTCAATCCACCCTGAAACCGACCCATACCATCACACCTGTCGCTACAACCTAACCAGTATCTCACCTCAATAGTAGCATAAGTGTTTTAAAATACAACATTCACATAACGTATATTGTGCTTATTTTTTGTAAGTACATAGTGGTTATAATAATAATATTGATTAGATTTACAGTATATAGCGCTTTTCTGGGTACTCAAAGCGGTTTCCATATATGGGGGAATCTCCTCAACCACCACCAATGTGCAGCACCACCTGGATGATACAACATTAGGACCCACATAGACCAGCTTTTTTTTTTTTTGAGCTTTCATTATCAATAGCTCTTTCTTATCAAGAGCTCTTCTCATAAACCCTGTTTTTGAACAAAATGTGTATGATTATGCTAATATTTGCCATTTTTCATTGTTTTCATATCTCTAAATCTTTTGTTTTGCAATGTACACAACCTATTTAAACTCATTTGAGTAAATATCCTTTGAAACAGGAGACAAATCCTTGACAATTCAGATGACATTGATTAACATTGTAATCATAACTAAAACAATTAAAATGTTAATTTCTCCTGTAAACCGAAACACAAATAAATTATAAAGTTATAATTATATATTTAAAAAAAATCATGTTTTAATCGTATATTGTTTCATTTATGTGTTAAAAATAGAAATATGCAGAAACAATGCTTCCATACAGACAGCTGGCCTACTCAAACCAAACCCCACAAGACCATGCTGGTGAACCAGCTTTACCAGCTCAGTTTTGCTTGAGAAAACATGACTATGCTAGCCAACTTTTTTTAGCAGGGTTTTCAGACACTTTTGTTCACTGAATAAAAAAATAAAATAAAAATCATCGCTAGGTGTTGAGATTAAATTATTAGCAAGCAGTTTAGTATTTTCACTAACCATAATTTCTCCCTTCTCAGAACAGACATACCTGCCACCCATTTTTGGGTCACAACGCAGCAGTTACTAACACCTTGTGAATTAGTAGAGTTTTAGAAGTAGGTCAACACGTAGGCCTATGAGTATTTGACCCTCTGCACACACAGGCGAAAGGAAGATGGGTCAAAGGAGTGGGGTCTTGATTTCAGCTATCAGGCTGAAAATAAAATTAAGTTTGTGACCTCACGTGCTGTTAACTTTGTAAACTGAGAAGTAGGATGATTCATCAGTGTCCACAGAACTTAAATGCTGTTGTTACCTTTCCAAAATCTTTTCCATCACCTTTCTTGCTCTGAGGTCAAGTTAACAATACCTGACATAAATAAGGAATGAATCAAGGAGAGAAAAAGCACTCAAAGGCTCTGTAGGAGAGGCAGATCATTAATCTTGTCCTAGTCCGCAGTGCTGTTCCTCACCACTAGATGTAGCTGTGTCCCGTCCTTTACAACCTCATGCATGCTGCAGTGAGGGAGAAAATACATTATAATCAATGCTAGAGAATGATACGATAAAATGCACGTGTAAGCTTTGTATCAGTTGTTTTTAATGAGTATGTTGATATAAAGTACCTCTTTGTATCTCTTTGTGACTCTTTGTTTAAACTTCACTTGATGGACTAAAATTAGGGGAGAGCGGGGCACAACCTAACACATTTTGGTTTTGGCTCAATTAATTAAAAAATAATTAGGTTAGATTATTATTTTTTTTTTTTACACATGCGACATACACATCTGCTACAAATGAACACATAAAGTTTTTTCTAGGACCTACCATTTTCGTACAGTTGGACTGAAAGTGACAGAAGTGCAAATGTTACAACTTACCCCATATGCGAGGTTAATTGTAACAGACAGAGGGGTTAGTTGTAACACTTGTGTGTAACACACATAATTCAGTACTATTTTATTTGTATATTTTGATATTGTTTGTGCATCTGTATAGACAGGACGTGCACAGGAATTTTGAGGGGCAGTTGCTCTGACCTGAAAAAAGGGCACCCCCCCTCCCCCCTCCCCCCTCACGGGCTACATGAAGGAATATATTCAGTTGAATTTGTCCCCTTCCAAATTGCCTTATCTGGGCATGTTTATGTCCAAACGCAATGCCTCATCTTATGGTCTTATTATTATTTATAAAGATTGCAAAATGTCAGAGATGAGACAAATGAGCAAAAGAGTTCCTCATATTGTTGTTTATTGTTTTTTAAATTATTATTTATTTATTTATTTATTTGAAAAGAAATAATCTGGATTGAATGGAAAAACTCAAAAAAATAAAAAAACGCTTAGATTTCGGGAAAAAATACAATCCTTTTTTGCCAATCCTGACCTCGCCCTGGGGCCCTAAGCAAAATTCTGCTAAGGGGCCCTCTACCTGATCTGTGATGCCGTGAGCCATGTAAACCTTTTTCCATTGCCACTCAATACCACCCAATACAATCCTCCCTCCTTTAAACAAAAATATAATGAATATAATGAATAAAGCATTTTTATAGAATGTTAAGATAACAAGTGAATATTAAAGTTAACATAAATAAGAAGAAAATAATAAAGTACAACCCTGAACTTTGGCTTTTGGGATTAACTTTGGTTCACTCTACAGCCTGGGTATTTTCAGAATCAGTAGCCTATGATTTTTATTTTATTTTTTTATGCATGTTGAAGCAAAATCTTGATTTATGGTTATTTACTGAGGGATTTGCATTCATATTGACCAGAATGTCCAGCTAATCATCATTTTAAATTCAATATAGCCTATAAATCAATAGTCAATCAATGTCAAATTGCCAATACATTGGTTTCTATCTTGCATAATTAGTGCAGTTGTTTAGAGTTTTTAACTACACTGAGACTAGATAATCAGTGTCTCGACTGAGGAAAGAAAGACATGGACATCTTGGATGACATGGGGGTGAGTAAATTATCAGCAAAAGTTTTTTCAAAAGTGAACTAATCCTTTAATGTGTTTTCTTCATCATTCATCAATTGACCTCTTCCATTCATGAAAACAGGCAATGTTTAATTTAGTAAACCTGTTTCAGAAGTAAAAAAAAAAAAAGATGTATAAACACATTGAATATGAGGAAAGTCTTTAGAACACAATCACATTTGTTGATATTTGTCTTACTGTACAAACATTTACTGTGGTATTCATAGCATTTTTTCTAAAAAAGCACAAGACACTAAATAATTCATATTTGGAATATAACAGTGGTAATTGTGCAATTGGCCACAACTGTCATTTGGACATAATGTTTGATGTGAAGTATGATTAAACAGCATTTTATTTGCCAATGAAATGAATGAAAAAAGCTAAAATATGATCAAAGTAGTATAAATGAAAAACCTAATAAAAGTAAGTAATTAATATTAAAGATCTGCAATCAGTGTATCATCTCTCATGACAGTAAGTTGGTCATTATTGTGTTGCTCTTGCACATGTGGCTGAATGAGAATAACTCATCATCTGTCATGAAGTCCTCATCGCCTACACACAGACGTTGTGTGTGTCCTGTGGTCCCTGTGAAGTGAATGGGCCGGGCCGAGGGTCTTATTGAGCACCAGTGATTGTATTTGCTCAGCCCTCCTGCTCGACTGAGATGAGTCTGTGATGCTATCCCACACACAGGCCTGTCTCCGTCTCACAGCTCCGTTTATGGCCGTGCAGTTATTTGTGTTTGCTCAGCGATTAGTGTGCTATATGAGATGTGTGTCCATGCATCATGCAGTAACTCTGCGTCTGCATTTTCTGTTTGCCTTTATCAGACCTAAGTCTTTTTTTTTATCTGTGTTTTCTCAGTTATAGACAGACAGACTGGGGCAGACTCTGTATACAGAAGAAAAGAAAAATAATAGTTCTTCTTAAAGCTATAGTATACGATGTTAAAAATCGGTCGAGAAAGCCTGAGACGGTAGGGAAGTTTTAAAAAACTCATCCCACCCCTCCACACACCCCTCCCCTCTGTGCTACCTGATCCAAGACCTGTGTCACTTTTGAGTTCACTAGTGATGGGAAGTCCGGTTCTTTTCCACGAACCGGTTCTTTCGGACAGTTCGTTTCAATGAACCGGTTCAAAAAAACGGTTCATCAGTTCTTTTACGTCATCACGTAATGATGTCAATTCTATCATCCCGGCGCATAAAAATACTTCAAATTAAAGGCATTTGTAATCATAACTTCAGTTAAATAATAGTACACATCGTCATAATCATCTTGGATTAGTTTCTTACATTTACATTTTGAAAACGAACCCTGCTGCAGCCTAGGCGATGTGCTAACGCGGATGTTTTACATGTTTTAAATATATAAAATGCATAAATGATCTTCATCATTTTATTTGTTATTAAATAAACTTACATTTCGCCGATTCGCCCTCTCATTTAAGTCCTGGGTTCACCCGTACTACTGCGTGCTCGTACATCAGAGTAAAGAATTGCTCACAAGCAAGTAAAGAAATGCTCACAAGCATTAGGCCACAAGTTTTTTAGCCTTTCAGCTGAAATTGTTTGAAAATCAGCAGTGTGTGAAAGGCACAAGGCTGAAATTTATTCTGTTTTGAATGAGTGGTTCACAATTTTGACAGCAGTGTGTTAGCATTTGAACAAAGTGTTGTAAATCCACAGTGTTGTGCAGGTTGTGTTTAAAGTCATGGGATAAGTGTGTAGAGTTTTGAAAACTGTGTTCAAGCAATGAAAAACGATCTAGAGTTTGGTCCACATGAACTGCTGCTGTGCAGACTGTAGTTAGAGTTTTGCACATGTAGCTCCAGTTGTGCTCCACTGTGGTTTAGCAATCGAAAAAACTGTAATTTACAGAATTACAGTAATGAGAAAAAAAGGTAGAAACTAAAAGTACATACTGTAATACTGTAACCCTGCCTCTCTCAAGCATTAGGCCACAAGTTTTCAGCCTTTCAGCTGAAATTGTTCGAAAATCAGCAGTGTGTGAAAGGCACAAGGCTGAAATTTATTCTGTTTTGAATGAGTGGTTCATAGTTTGTAGCTCCAATTGTGCTCCACTGTGGTTTAGCAATCGAAAAAAACTGTAATAATGAACAATCTTTGAAATCGTATACCCTAGCTTTAACACAACACAGTCTCATGAAGATGCGTATCTATACCACGAGTGTCATTTCTCGTGGCATTTATACGCCAAAAGTGTTTTTTTCGTGTATATGGTACGCACTAAAAAACCCTGGGTTAGGTTTAGGGGGGAGGGGGGTGGGGAGTTTGTGCGTATTATACGCAAAAAAGTGCGTATCATATGTACGCGAAAATCGCGTGCCATATACACGCAAAAACTGTTTTTGGCGTATAAATGCCACGAGAAATGACATTCGTGCCATAGATACGAACTTTCTACCCTGGCTGCGCCCTCCTACGCACTTCCGCTCAATTTCATTTTACTTCAGTACTGCGTCTGGGACCGCTCCATATCCTTAGGTTTCCAGAAATCAATTTTTTGTAGGACCAATCAGCGAATAGAGGGAGTGGCTGAGAACGATGACGTTGATGTAAGCGCGTCAGTTTCAGTTCAGTAATGGCAGCGGAGAAAGACGTGAGAAAAGCTATTCGGTCGGTTGTTGGAAAAGAAACTGCCGAATATACAGAATTTAAAGCCGGATTGTTATCGTCTCACCTCTTGTTGCACAACTGATGACCAAGTGAAGGAGGCAGAAAGTTTGGAAGTTTGTGCTGGGCAGTTCGTGCACGATGACCGTGACATTTTGGACGGACGGTTTATTAGCCTGGTGTTCGCGGTGTTCGGAAGCCCCGAGTCCTGGCTGCTAAACTATTGTTGAAGATCCGCTCAGGAGTCATGTCAGTCACTCATATTCCCAACTGTATATTTACTGATTCTTGTGATGAATAGAACATTTTGAGCCCCTTTTTGCACTCGTGCAGGAGGTTGGTGTGTCAGTTTTACATGTTGTAAATCATACAAATTGGTTGTGATTTAAAAAAAATAATTGTCATAAATAAAAATGTGAAAAACCATACTTTGAAGATATTTGATTTTCAGTTTTAGATGGCAATGGTTGATTTGTTTTACTAAAAAAACTAAATGCCATATAAAAATGTACAAACACATACTTTGAAGACCAAAATTAAGGTAATTAAGAAACAATAAGACGTAATATGAAAAATTGTTGTTTATTACACATCTGCAGATAGAGACAGACTGATCATTCACTGTAGCAGCTAATGTTACAGCATTTGCGGCAGATCAGAAAACGACCACAGCGGCGTATTTGTAATGATTAGACACAGCTTCCACCGTTGGATGTATATATCACTGTCCTTCGTGTCAAATATACATTTCGAATTAATAATTGTTCCTAGATTAACAAAACCTGCGGCGCTCGTAACATAATCCTCTTCGGCGCGTGACATACGTCACTCACGACACCCCGTTAGCGATTGGCTATGGCAGATCGTGAGTGACTTTGGGCAGATCCAATAGATTTGAACTTTAATAGTGAACCCGCCTACAAGGAAGGAAACGTTTCTCAATGGAGCGGTTGCAGACTCTATGTGGAAATGAAATGAACTAGAGTCTGGTTGAACCAGGCTACGAACTTTCATGAGATCGGGCTGCTTTAACATTACATTCAGCCCCACAAGGAAGTTTGTTGTGTTAATTAAACGGGACTTTTCCACCTATTTGCACCACTAACTTAAACATTTGGTGTTTCTTTAACTAAAGCCAGTTTTATGCCACAGAGGTTAAACTAACAGATATCACTTATTTTCTAATAAGAAAGTCAAATTAAAATGTTGTTCTTTTTTCAACAAGCTCATTATTAACGTTTATATTTTTCAAAGGCATTAATCTATCGATTTTATTGTTTGTGCCTCGTCCCAGACCCAGACTTTCAATCCTAAACTCTAAAAATACTTCTAAAGCATTTATTAGTCTTAACATTTACTAACTCATAGGGCTGGGTAATATATATCGATTTCTCGATATTAATCAATTCTCATTTTTACGAACCGATATCGATTCTTAAGTCTCAAGAATCGAATATTCATCCTGTTTCATTTGAAGGAATGGGATATTGTATCGCGGCTGTGCGCATCAAAAAAAAAATCGCAATAATCTTTGTCCTTTGTTTCTATTGATATGAAGCAAAGTCTCAATTTTCAAATTACGTCCATTTTCTTTAGAAATTCAAAAACATAAATAGAGTTTTGGCGCTGTGGCGTGAGATCGCTCTGGCGCAGCTGATGAGAAGCAGCAGCGCTGATCTCTCTTCCGGGTTAATAATACCAGTTACAGCGCGAAATAAACATGAATGAGCATCTGAAAGTGTGTTAAAAGATAGAGTATAACTTATCGAAATTCGTATCATGTCACATTGATTCGCTCAATCAGCGTTTCAACGTGGAAAGACGTCAGTTAAACAGCTTGTAATCAATGTATCGTCATATTTACCTCAGAAAACCCACATCAACTCGTTAGTCAGCTAGGAAAAAATAACTACAGAGAGGAGCATTTTGCTTTATATATAGCCACCATTTAAATGTTTATATTTCATATAATCTTCTTATTATAAAAATGAATAAAAGTGTATTAAGTGATTCATTCATTATTACCTTCATATTTGAATAAATCTGGCAAGTTTTTTATGACAGCCACCATTTAAATGTTTATATTTCATATAATCTTCTTATTATAAAATAAATAAAAGTGTAATTTAAGTGATTCATTCATTATTACCTTCATATTAGGCTAATGAAGCCTAATAGGCTACAACTAGACTCCCATAGTTTACAGCATTAGTTAAGAGATTTGATTCCCTTGAGAAAAAATGCCATTTATTGTAACTGATATCCAAAATAATCGATATTGAATCGAATCGAAATCGAATCGAATTGCAAGCTTGTGAATCGAAATCGAATCGAATTGTGAAATTTGTCTCAATACCCAGCCCTACTAACTCATGTACTAGCATTATTACAATCAAAAGTTGTATTGTTCATATTTAATGAAACTGAGCTAACTTGAACTACAATAAACCGTTGTTTTGCTCAATGTTAGTTATTGCATTAACAATTGTTAAATAATGGGATCGTGTTATAAAGTGTTAACCCAATATTCATCTAAAAGAACACAATTCTTCTGTGATTGATTTATATACCCTACACTCTTCGTAGCAGAGCAGGGTTCTTCAGTTCAGTCCCTGGAGGTCCACTGTAATCAAACACACCTGCCAAAATGAATCAAGGTCTTTGATCATGTAGAATTACAGGACCTTCAGGAGCAGAAGTAGACAGATTAAATAAACAAGTGAGTTTGAACAGTGTTTTAGGAGAGTTTCATTTCTAAATGTCCACAAGACCAACGAGGTATAGCCTTGCTGTCATTATTACACTATTGAGCAGGGATGCGTTTCCCTACAACGACATAACTCGCTGCTTAACTACTATTGCATGATGTATTGGTGAAGAAATCAACTAGCTAGTCAAGACTGTTTACCGAAACCATATTGTCGCAACTTGGTCATTTAACCACGTTGGTTTATGACGTCAAGCACGTGGTGGAGTAATAACTTCTTTTAATTGATCTGTTTGAGATCTAATTGATGCTAGATGTTTTGCTATAAATTACGGACGTGCCATCTGAGGATTATTTCTCATTTTTCACAGTCATTTTGTTTTATTTCCAGATTCAGTAATAGGCTCATTCTTACATAGTACCGCATGCTCGCACATGTACACTCTTCAAAAACGCCACTTTCATTCTCTTGACAAACTAAAAGATGTACATTAAATTTGCATGTATTCTAAATAAAAGATACAGATTATACTGAATGTCAGCTTGCTTATTTTACTCAAGATAAGGATTTTTTGAGTCCACATGTCATGCAAACATGAAACTACAGTATGCACTTCAAACCACAGGTCGAGAGCTGTCGTTTCAACCACACAACGTTTCGCTGCTGTTTGCAAATGTTTGTTAGAACGATGCTTTAAGGAAACACAGGACTTATGAGGACTTAACGACAGGACTTATGTGAACGTAGTTGGCTAACGGTGCTTTCGGGTAACGTACCCCTGCGTAGCACCAAACGGGGAGTGAGGTCTACTGTCTGACTAGCTGGCCTCCGTTATTTACATATTTACTTGGAGAACAGTGTGAGTGACTGTGTTCAGAGTCATTCTCATCACTAGTCTTGTTTGGTTTTTCTCTCCCTTTGTTTCTCCTACAAGAGCTGCTCGGTTCACTTAGGCTTTCAGTGGGTGATGATGGCTCGTCATAATTAGTGATGACAGGCTATGCAGATTCATAAGCCATGATTTCATAAAAGAGACTGAGACAGACAGATAGTTATAGCAAATCTGATATCAATGATTAATAAAGTAAATATTGGTTATTTAGCAGATGATATTTTATATTTACAAATATAATTAAAAAAAAAAAAACTGATTATGATTGATCCCCAATCACACAGTATAACAAAAAGATGCAACGAAACATTCCTTTTCATTCTGTATATGTTATTTACTTCAGTTCCCAACCATTTGGCCGCATTTATAAACAGTAATATTGTAAAATATTATGGTTTAAATTAATATTATGATTATTATGATATTAAAATAACGTTTTTCTGTTATAATATATTTTACACTAATAATATGATATATTAATAGTACAAATATAAAATATATTAATAATAACATATTTTAAGTAATTTATTCCTGTGATCAAAGCTGAATTTTCAGCATCATTAATTCAGTTTTCAAAAATCATTCTAATATGCTGATTTACAGCTTAAAATATTTCTTATTGGCATTGACATTTCTCTCTCTATCTTATACAAACATGCATTACTGGAATAATTGTGGTTAACTGTTTAAACGAATAAAAAGAGGGCTAGAAAAGATCAACTGTGCTGTTTTCTACATTGACTTTTCATCTTAGGATGCTTTCACACCTGCTTCATTTAGTTTGGTTGAATCGCACTAGAGTTCGTTTTCCCCCTTGCTGTGGTTCGTTTGGGCAGGTGTGAATCACACTCGGGTGCGCACCAAAAGCTGACCAAACAAGAGTACTGAGACCTCCTCCAAGAGGTGGTCTCAGTACCCTTGCAAATGTACTCTGGAGCAGTTCGTTTGTGGTGAGAATGGGATCCAACCTCAAACAGACCCAACTGTCAAAGAACTGTGCTTTTTAGACCAGCTGCCATAATAACAAAATTATTAGATTGTCAATAGCGCTCCCTTTAAAGGGATACTCCACTTTTTTTGGAAATAGGCTCATTTTACCACTCCCTCATAGTTAAACAGTTGAGTTTTACCGTTTTATAATGTATTCAACCGATTTTCTGATATTTAGAAGAATATATCAGTAACCAGACTTGACTTCAATGAGACCAGAAACTGTGTGGTTACTGTTATTCTTCTAAATATCAGAAAATCGGCTGAATAGATTTGAAAATGGTAAAACTCAGCTGTTTAACTCTGGGGGAGTGGTGAAATGAGCCTATTTCCAGTATGTGGAGTATCCCTTTAAGCCATGACTGACTCACCGTGTTCTGCACTCTCAATAAAACTCTCATCACAAACACTGAAGTTGTCCACACTGCACAGTGAATCTCTTATTTATATTGCATCTAGACTTTGTTATTTATGAGGGGATTTACGAAAGGATAAAGCCCGTGCTGATTCTGAACATACATTGTGAACGATTTCTCTGCATGTCTGCCGGATTTTCCTCCTCTTTTTTTAGGGAGTTCTGTCGTAATTTTCCTGCACGTTAATTCTGACCAATCGAAGTGCAGTTGTGGAAACATGTTCAAGACACATCTGACCAACGAGTAATCTGGATGTTGTCACGTGACTGCATTTTCTGGTTTGTTTAATCAACTCATCTACTGATTCGGATCAGAGCGATCAGTGTGGTGTGAAAAGGAACCAAAACGCCTGAAAGTGATACAAAGTATAATTTTTTGCCCATAGTCCTGTGTGAAACCTTGCTGATGTACTGTAGGTGCTGCAAGTACAACTCCGGGTCCTCAGATGAACTGAGTAAAGTTATAACAGTCTTGCAGGGCTTAAGGACCTCTTGATAACCCCTACAGTCTGTCACATCCTAATGTCATTTGATAATTGCCTCTGCGCAAGGATTCTCCAAATGTGAAATTACATCTATCTTCTCTCCGATCTTAATGCATCAGTGACATACCTTAATTCCCATCCCATTTCTCTTTTTCCTGGGAGGCTTTTAGTTCAAGACAAAGTGGCTTTTGAAAAATAGCATGGCTCTCTATATACAGGAATAAAGTAATGATTCAGTTTGACTCCAGAGTGGATGTTGGATTTAGTCCTGTATATTCCCTATTTCAGAGTTTCAAACTGGGGTTTGCGAAGGAATTTGTAAGGTGATGAAAAGGTTATAATGAATTAAATCATAAAAATGTCAAATTATATAGGGGTGTGACGAGAACTTGTGCCACAAGATCTTGCAAAAGTAAAATAAGACGATATTTCCCGTTGAGTGAAAAGCTGTCTCGTGATATTGCATGACTGAGCGTGAGGGTGAGATTACAATACAATATTCCACCGCTACACTCACATTTGCCTAAACTATCGTTTTGCTGTGTTTATAAAAAAATAATGAAAACCATTATAAACTAATGTTAAAGTCTGCTCTGCTCATCCAGCTCAAGTTGCCGTTGCAATCAGTGCAGCACGAATCCCAATTCACTGATTGTGTGACGATGGCGGAGGATTCGTTGTGCAACATAGACTAAACGTCTGATAAATGTCTTATCTTGTAGAATGCACGCTCAGTACCGCTGCTCCCTATACACAGAGTACGCGCGATCACCAATTTGAAAGTAAAACACAAGCTCCCGATACCGTAGTCCGTCTCCCAATACCCATCTCTGGGCTGTTTATTTGCGGCTATGGTCTCTGTTTCCACTTCGAATATTGAGAGAGTACTGTAATGTCTTAAGGACAAAAGACAAGGGATGCTCTATTTCTGAACTCACCGCATTAACCATATAACTGCCGGTGCAAAATAAAACAGCAATTTCAAAACAATTATAAAGAGTCTGTGTGCTAACTCTGATTATGGTTGCACTTATTGTTTGCACTTAATACTTCAAGGAGTTCAGTTAGGAGGTCACACACAGCCTCAATCAGAAGTTCTGAAAGCTCTTAAATGTACATTTAAGTCTGAAGAGAGTCATGTGAAATCAAACAGGAGAAAGCCAGTCAAAAAAAACTTTTACAGTGCTTGTATATTGTTTTCTTTCAATGCATTTGATAATTCATACTCATAAAGTGGACCTAAAATGACATGTAGTAAAAGATTATTAGTTAAAACTAATAGTATGCACCTGCATACTATTTTTCCAGTCATGAATTTTGTCATCGAGGATTTCTGAAATATTGTGCAAAAGTCTCACCTCGTTCTTGTGAACCCAATCTCGAGTCTCATCTCGTTTCATGAGATAAGGGTCTCGTCACACCCCTATCAAATTACAATCAATAAATAGTTTAAGAGAGCCGTGAACATGCAAATGTTTTGGTAAATGATTCAAATATTAATTTAAAATATCATCTCTGAATCAGCAATAATGGAAGACACATCATGACGTGAGATATTAGAGAGATTATGATGTTATGACGTGAAATATTAGTATTAGATATTAAATACAAATATCTATAAGGCTAATCTATCAACCTAATCCTCACTTTATTAATATTTATTTATTTAATCACTATTCATTTATTTACCGTTTCCCCCTTTTCTTTTCGTTCTCTCCCTCGTTAATCATCTATTTGGAGCAAAACTGGGACGCACCAGGGAGTTTAATACGAGTGGACAGTTGGGGTAGAAAAAGATACAAAATAAATCAACAACAAAAAACAGTCCTAGCTAAAAATACAATTCCCTGCAGTTTCCAACAGAAATGAACACACAATCATATAAAATTATAATTACAAGGGGCAGGTCAGCATATTTTTGTTTGGTTCATTGCACAATATAATGTTATGACCTTGAAATACTATAGTGCATGAATTGTAAATAAATGTTGTTGTTTGCATCACAAAACTAGCTCCATATGTTTGGCTTTTCTTGTGTAGTAAATTGCTCAGCAGCTCACCTGGTACATTGAACATTGCTCAGGAATGAGTTCTGTGAGTCATAATAAAAAAGACTTTTAGAAGCAATTTAAAGGGTTAGTTCACCCTAAAATGAAAATTAAGTCATTAATTACTCACCCCCATGCTATAACAAACCCGTAAGACCTTCGTTCATCTTCGGAATTCAAATGAAGATATTTTTGATTAAATTTGAGAGCTGTATCACTACCACATAGGCTGCCTAAGGGAATGAAACTTGACGGTCCAGAACTATAAGTTTATCAAGCGACAAGAATACTTTTTGTGCGAAAAAACAAAACAAAAATAACGACTTTATTCGACTATTCCTTTTCTTCCTTGTAGACCTGAGACGAGAGTTGAACAGATTTCCACGACGCATGCGTGAGAACTGCGATCATCTTCTACTACCTCTAGTTCAGTTCTCGCGCATGCGTCGAGGAAATCTCTTGAAGTCTCGTTTCAGGCCTACAAGGAAGAAAAGGAATAGTCGAATAAAGTCATTATTTTTGTTTGTTTTTTCGCACAAAAAGTATTTTCTTTGCTTTATAAACTTATAGTTGAGCCACTATTGTCACATGGAATATTTAAACATTTTCTTCATTGACTTTCTGGGCCGTCAAGTTTCATTCCCTTAGGCAGCCTA
This sequence comes from Pimephales promelas, assembly GCF_016745375.1. The sequence goes on from NW_024121133.1 coordinate 1,607,107, forward strand.
GCAGTGATCCACCTCTCAAATTTAATCAAAAATATCTTCATTTGTGTTCCGAAGACGAACGAAGATCTTACGGGGTTGGTACAGCATGGGGGTGAGTAATTAATTACTTAATTTTCATTTTTGGGTGAACTAACCCTTTAACTTGCAGAAATATTGAGTTGGTTTAAAACCATTGTTTTTGGAGCAATGATTATAGTTTGTATTTTAGTAGGCATTCCTTCACTTTTGTCTTGGATGCAAAAGAAAGCATTAGCGTTTACAAAAGTGTGCATTTCTGACTATGTTCAAATGTGGTTTAAATGATCGGATCACAAAACCTGTAATTTGCACTGACCACTTTTGATTCAATTGCCCAAGATGTATGTTGTCCAGTTTGCATATCTTAACAGCTCATGTATGCACATGAATCCAGGTGAGGTATAACCTCGGTATGATTGGCAGGTGTCATCCAAGCCTGTGAACCTATCAGTGTTTGCACTTCATTACGATTGGTCAGTGTCATCATAAGCCCCATCGGTGCCCATATTGGGAATATAAAAAGGGAAGTGTTTGGTTGCTTGGGACCTTTGTTACCGCCCCTTTGTTGGTATGTGGCATTACGATGGAGCGATATCGATTGGTGCGTGCTCATGTTTGTTTTGCACTGCAAGCCAATTTTCAGGTTATTCCCAGTTCTAAAAATGCTTTTTATGAGTTTTTATGAGCAATCTGTTTCTTGTTTGGCAGGTTTAACTGCACACCCAGGGGTTTCCTATGATTTTAAGTGGAGCCAAATGCACAATAAGTATTGTGACGTCTGCTTTTTTGGCTTTTTTTTTTGGTTGCTTTGGTATATTTTAACTTGCATTTTTGCCTAGATCTCACCTAGGTCGATTTTGTTTTATTTTGGTATGTTTGTGTTGGAGTCAATGAGCATTGCACTGGCCTGAGTCGGTGTTAGCTGGGAGGCTACGTTTATGCAATCTGGCCCTTGCTTGCCATTTTGTTTCCTTAATTTGTCATTGAATTGATTTGATTGGCATGTGTTCCTTTTTGAGTGGATTAATTACTTAATTTCTTTTTGATTATTGTTAAAGTGTAATTGCTTTTGGGGTTTTAGCTACACCCTGAAGGTTGTACCAGGTAACTTGAGTTTCTTGTGTGTTAGTTTGTTTTTGTATTGTTTTTTGTGTAGAGTTACATTTTGTTAAATTAAGTGAGAGGGGTTGGCCATGGTTATCCTGTACGTGTGTGTGTGTACACACTTAACATTTTGCCTTGACAATGTGTGTTGAGCATTGACTGTAAAAAATATGGACAAAGCGTCTGTTACATCACCCATAGACTTTCTGAAGAACGGATTTGAGGCTGTTTGTTGGGCGGCGCCATACTGGAAAATCTTGGGAAATACAAAATACAAATGTTCAGAAAGGATACAGAGGTGGTATGATGTGTTGTGTCAGATCATGGCTGAGACGTCAAATTCCACTCGACCCTGCCCGTTATCAGCTGTCAATCAAAGTTAACTGCCCTTATTTGTCATACATTTTATATCTAAATACGATCTAAACTAACGAGTTAAAAAAAAAAATTCACCCCCCTCACAGTTGTCAGGTGCGCGGAATATACTGAAGATTACAGTAAAAGTCCATGGGACCAAACTGTAAAAACATGAATTTATGCTGTGAAAACGGACATTTTAAAGTCCCCGTGAAATCAAAATTGAACCTATTTACTTTGTTAGCGCATATTACTAGTCTTGTGGTGAACAATTAATCCATGCAAGTAAAAATATATTAAAAAAATGTTTTACCTTGGTAATCTTTAATCAAAATCTGAAAATTTACTTTCGGTCTGGAACGGTTTCTTTTTCTGATGACGTAGGTTTCACAGCTTGGGTGGGGAAACGCTTAACCACTCCCCTCAAACCGTTAGTCTGCTATGAGCGAGAGATGGAGAGGAGGAGCGCTAGAGTAAAACCCTGCCCTCTGTTCAATATTCCGTTTCACTTGGAAATACATCACAGCACTGGAGAAAAATCGTTTGCAACTTCCGGTTCACGGGGACTTTAACATGCGGTATATGGATATTTGCTCCCTTTTGTGACTGGCCTCTAGCATATTTTCGATGTATTGCAGTTTTTCGCACTTCCGGGTAGGCTTCATTTTTCAGATTAGAATGTTGCCGCTTGGTATTGAGCATAGCTGCCAACTCTCACGCATTGGCCGTGAGACACCCGCATTTGATTGGTTTCACACGCTCACACGCCACACCCCCGATTTCTCACGCTGAAGTGTCAACCCTCCCGTTTTTCCGGGTTTCTCACGTATTTTAGCTCTTTTACTGTCTTCCCATGTTAGTATTTCCCATAAAATATCTCGTATTTTTACACTCTGATTGTGTGAGACGTACAAGCTCGGACAGATTCGGCTTGAAGTCGATCGTCCTCGGATGCGATTCCGCGCGCGCTGTAACAAAATAGCTTTGCACACAGCTCGAAGTGAGGTCTTGCCGGTCTTGCGCACCCAACGCGTCATTTTTACCGCGCTTGTGCAGACGCGTCGAGTATAAACAAGGCTTTACTCCATGTCAGCGCGCGCAGAGACCTCAAGGTGCAGAGACCTCTCCCAATCATCTCCAGCAGAAGCAGCCTCCCCGTTTCCCTCGTAAGCTGATCTTAGTATTTAAACATTCTCTATGGTATTTTTTTAATGACACAGTGCTCTTTCTCACACATATGTGGGCTAGTTCTAAACTCTTTAGATTTTTTGATTAGTGATTTATTTTAAGTTTGTGAGTAAGAATCGTGAGAAAAAAACCCCCCTTATTTTGGGGATGGTTCCTGGGAAATCTCCCTTTGATGTTGACAGCTATGGTCAAATGCCTGAAAGATGAGTTTATCTATTGATCTATCTGTTGGGCAACTCGTGATCCACTAGTTATACCGCAAATTAGTTACAAATCTCCCGTGATCTATAGCGAACGAACGACACATCCCCCCCCCCCCCCCCCCTGTCGACAAATCTCACGCCAAGCAAAACTCAAAAGTTGGCAGATATGTATTGAGTGTGGGGTAGAATTCTAAGGGTCTCTGCTGGCCATCTCCCACTCTATTTCTTTTACTATTGTTCCATGGATTTGTCTGTTATTTGGTATTGTCTTTATGCAGTGATTGAGACCTTGTGTGAAGTATTTTATTGATTGACTTTATATAAATAATTGGTATGCTTGAGTAAAGTGATTTGTCTATATATTTTTGTCCCTGTCTCCATGCTCACCCTGCCATTGGCAACGAACCTGCTCCCTAGCATAGCGTTTTTTCCTGGGGCATTCCTAGCATTATTTCCTGGGGCATTCTGGGTGGCATAGTCAACTATAGGATTATGGTTTCCTTTGTTCCATCTCCTACCTGACCTCTCTTGCCACACATACATTTAAAAAGATACGCATTAACATTATGGTATCTATCATCTTATGTTCCAGTCACTCAGGTTTGGAACATAATGAGGATGAGTATAAGAAATCATTACGGGAGAAATCCTTGAGATCCTTTAAATCCAGGTGTAAATGGGCTTTAACCAGCAAACCTCAGTGTAGATGGAGTGGCATGCTTCAGCTCAGTCTGTCTGTCTTTCATGGTCTCTCCAGCAGATGATGCTCTGTCTCTCCTTTTAAATGACAAGTAGAAGAATTAGCCTTTTAGAAAACTCACATTAGAGTCTGATCTTTCTCTTTATTACCTGCTCTGAGTCAAACCAATGTGGTAGAGTATCAAGGAAGAGAAAGATCACACTTTTTTGCCATTGCTTCAATATGGATAATGTGGATCAATTTGTAAAATGTCTACATAGAGTACCTTTTTAGCTAATGAGAAAGGTATACACACACCATCACTTGATTGGCATATGAAAGCTTTGCTTCCTTAATGAACCCAGACTTCAAAGTGTTCAGTGGAGTTTTCATTAAAAACTCTGATTTCCAGTAACCACTGTTGAGCTGGACAATGCAGTGCATCACTTTTACCACATTATTACCTCATAAAAGAGCACCAGAGACAGAACAAACTGTAAGATTCTTTGAAATGGTTTCATTTTTGAAGCACTGCGGATGGCAGAAATGAGGACCAATCACTCTAACAAAGAGCCATAGGGTCACATGAACAGAATAGAATTATAATTGGTGGACACATAAATAAACTGGCTGAGTTTAAGTGGCCATTATTTTGGTAGCTTTAAAAATATCATTTTTCTTCCTCTCTCTAATACTAAATATTCTGGTATGATAAGTGGTTACCATGGTTAATTTGAGCTAAAAGCATAGATAATTAAAACAGTGAAATAATTGAGAAAGGAGTGGTCTCAGGGTTTGATTGTGTATTCCACTGAGGACCAGATCTGAAGATCTCAGAGGAATTGTTCTTCTCTCAGTATGTAACAGCAACATGGGAGTTCATTATGTTACAACATTGCCTTTATTTGAAAGGGATAACAATGCTTCTCGATCAAGGGCGTAGGTTTGATTTTGAAATTGGTGGGGACGGGGACAACAATTTTATGGCTGGGTATCGATTCACATGTTCAATTTCGATTCGATTTCAATTTTCGATTTCGATTCTCAATTCCTGATTTGATTCTCGATTCGACTATAATGAATATAGATGTAATACATATCCTATATTTATAAAAAAAGAACAGTGGACATAAGTTTACTAGTGGTTAATCAATACAAAGAAATTAAGAGTCATAAAACCTGTAAAGAAAACTATTTTTATTTTAGGTACACTATACACTAAATGCATACAATGAATAGACAGGATTTTGATGCAAGATGCAAAATTGATGCTGAAAATTGGATGAGTCAGAACAGTTGCACGCCTTGATCAAACTACATGATCAGGTTATTTTATGTTAAAGATAGATATAGATAAATAAATATATAAATATTTAGACATTTTTTATTACATCGATGGTCTTACCTAAATGTTTGTCATTTTTTTGTTAAGAGTTTATGCAACACATGGAAGCTTGATTTCAATCTTTGAATTAAATTGAAAAAAGTAGCACAAATAAATACAATAGAATAAAGACACAAATAAAGAGACATTTTGGGGTAGTTTTTGGTATGTCAAAAACACTACAGATACTGAATAAAGTAATCCAATGTAAAATAACACTGGATAGTCTTTGTAGTCCAGACTGAATTAAATACATAGCCTATTAATTGTGATTGCTTAATTAATGCTATATTATGTTGTTATGACAACTGAATTAATGACAGACACAAATAGCTGCGTTCACTTTAAGAACCGTCTATGGCACGGATCCATTAGCTACTGTCTTATTATTGAGAATGAGGAGTCATGTGACGATTTGGGCGGGGTCTGAGCCGGTCGGCCATGATGGTAGGAGACGCTATCGGTTACCAGGGGCAATGCCTTTAGAACCCATAGACGCGACTAAACATTCCAGAGCTCTTTAATTTTCGCGCATTTATTATTTTGGCAGGACAGAGATGGATCTAAGAATACGAGAGAAAAAAAGGAAGAAAGTAAAGCAATGCTAAAAGATAAGGCGAAAGAAAAGGGACCTAACAGGAACAAACTCACACAAAGTGCAAAACAGCTGTATTTGGAGAAGCAGCATATATTTGTTCTTTTGCACTAATAACAGTATTATTATTTTATTATTATTACTTATGTTGTCCATGAAACTTATATTGTCCAAATAGCCTATATATTTCAGTTCTCAATAAATATTGTTAAGCCATATCAAGTTGTTTTAAACATGTATTTCAATGAAATAAAAAAGTAATGAACAAGGCACTCAAACAATACTTTTGCATATGTTCGTTAAGGCACAGCAAACAGTGAAAATCGTATACTAAAAGCATCAGCAAACCCAGCAATCCGGCGTCTCCTCGTCAGGTCAGACTCTCCCTTCTGTGTCCATTTCGGTAACCCCAAAAACTGTGTTTCATTGTTCCTATGTTTTGCAAATGTATCGTGTGAGTTACTGGAAGAGTTTTTAACGCAGCAGTTACTTCCAGGCATGGTAAAACAGTGCAGTATTGCGAGAAACTCCTCTACTACCGAGCTAAAAACACATGTAAACAATACTGTTTTGCCGTGGGAATCCTACCAACATGGCGGAGAGGGGAGGGGTTCTGTAAAATGACGTCAACTCCTCATTCTCAATAGTACTGTCTGTCTGTCACATGCGTTTAATGCTAATTTAAGACAACCGACTGTCTTTACGAGGTTACTCACCAAGACCAGAGTTGTGACATAATTTTACGTGTTTTTAACTGTTAAAACGATATAATCCAGGGATAAAACTTTTTTTCACGTCATGAGCATGTGCAACACACTTCAGTGCAGATCTGACAACACTCTAATTTTTTCTATTGAGTCATATTAATCTCTGATTGAAACATGTCAAATCTGACCAGACATGCAATAAAATACATTTTTAAATCTGGTTCATATCTTACAGGTCACATAATGCCTAACTTTTTCTGCATTTGCAATACCATTGGAGAAATGAGGAATAAATTAGCCAACACTCCCAGCAGTGTCAAAGAAATGAAAATTTCATCTTTTCCTTTCTCTCTCAGTCTGACTCTCTGGCTTTGGAATAATGTCTATTGAGTTCCAGTGGCAGTAGAGGATGTGCCCTGTGCCAGATATCAAATCCTGGAATATGGTTGAGTTTGGCTATGGTGGCTTGTGAAGGAAAAATAAATATCAACAACTACAAGCCAGTGGCTTCATTGACGCAAGTGCATGAGATGTGAGGAGAAAGCAAAGAGGGGAACTGAGCTCAGCTCGGCACATTTTTCTTGATGACCTCAACCCGACAGCAGCATTTGCAGGAAGCAAAATACACATGGAGCAGACTGATAAATGGGTTTCCTGGTAATCTGCAGGTGTCTGATGAAGTAATGGCACATGTTTGTTTATCGAAATCGACTCAAAATTCAAAACCCGCACACAGATTTCTAATATTAGCATTGGGGAACTGTAAGGATTTGCATTAATCAGCATTTTAAGTGCATCACCAAACAAACGTAAAACTCCTCACCACAATTGGTCATTTTTGGGTCATGCCTAATAAGACGTAAGTTGCAGCAATGTCCTTGTTTCTTCTTCTCTAAAATGCACAAATCTCAGACTTTTGGATTGACGGTTATTGGATGGATCCCGTCGTTCTGATTCCCTTTGGGGCAAGACACTGGGGATTATATATTGAAAGAAAGAAAAAATATATAAAAAGTCAGACTTACAGAGTAAGATACCGATTAAACGAAAGACACCCAGGGGCCCACTCCCCAAAATGACTTATCTGCTTTTTGAACTGAGCTGTTTTTTCCCCTCTACTTACAGTCAACTTATGTCATTGCCCATTAATTTCAACCCCTTAGTCTCCCATGCGTCTGTCTGATCACTATTGCTAATGCACAATTTAAGAATGAGATATAACTTTATGTAGGGACTTCAAAGACACCCTCTTTTCCTCTCCCCAGAGAAGTCTGATACTAGCATTATAATTTCCTAATCCTAATAGTGTAGTATCCCTTCAACAATGGGCCTTGGATCTCCTTTGAAGTCTCAACCCAAACTCCAGGACAAGTGGACTTCCAGATATTAGAGCTAGCCAACCTTTCCATCCCCCTAAACACCATTGCTAACTCTTGAATTCCTCTCCTGATCCAACTGATCAAAAGGAAAGAAAAATCTAAAATGAGATCTTGTCAGGATATCTGTTGTTTCTCCTTGTCATGTCAGGCTTTTAAATGCAACCAAATCCGTTAGTAATCGGATTGACGGCTCAATCGGACTGGAAAGCTTTCATGTAAACACCTTTATTGATCGGACTGAGAGGGGTGGTTTATTCCTTTTCTAATCTAATGAGAGGACATCGGATTGAAAACCAAAACTGAAAGGACTGCCAATAACACCTAAAACTATTTATAGTATGAGGTTATTTATAGCACTATTTATATTCATAGAGTTATAGCCTACCATGAAGGCTAGAAAGCTTCAAAAGTTTACTTTTGAACTAATTTATATGGGAAACAAATATTCTCAGATTATGTCATTTGTTTGGAACTTTAGGCGCGTCCACTTCTGTGGAGATGACGAGTCAGCCTTGTCACCTTATCTCTGCTGCCGAAAACAGAGAAAACATTATTAATAAATTGTGAAAATGTTTAGACAATCTCATTAATACTGTAATTGTTATGTGCTGTGGCAGGATTTATGTGTGTGTTTGAGCGCTAATTAGGCTATGTATTGTATAGGCAATTAAAGGCTCATTATTATGATTTATGGCTTACTGATATAAACACTCGATTAGCTGTCTAATCGCTTAAATGAAAGACTACTAGTCGACTAGAAAAATCTTTCATCGAGGGCAGACCTACTACCTTTTCTTCCTTGAATCAGACTGTCAAGTGACATCCAGTCTGGCAACAATTTACAATTTGGTACACAAGAGAAAATTTATAGACACACTGTGTTCTGGATTCTCCTGAGCTGAATGAGCAACCTCCAGGCAATAAAACGTTCCCTTGAGTGTCTTTATTCTAGTGTTCAAGCAAGAATCAGAATATTTCAACAGAAGCATCAAGGGCAGTTGACAGCTTATTTTTAGCTAATGTAAGCTCGGAAGCTGCTTGCTGTTGATGGGAACTACCATTAACATCTCTGTTGGCTCTATCCATGTCATACAGAGTGGAAGAGCACTTGCTGAGATGGCTTCTTAATCATGCTGCGTGAAGGCCTAAACCTCCTAAGCATCAGGGCACAGCCCACCTGACACACTGATGTAGTAATGACAGGCCATTTCACTACCAATGATCTAATAATACACCACGCTTAGACTACAGCAAGTTTGCCTGACCGTTGACGGAAGTGTCACGACTAATCTCCAAAACAGCAATCCCCTTTTGCACCATGGTAATTGGCCAGTGGAAACACAAAACAAAACTCTCACCTCTTCACTACACTCAGTCCTTGCTCTTACACATATCTTGCCTGCAGAGGTGGTGGGCAGGGAAAAATTGGCTAGGTTTCAGCTAGAGACGGGCGCTCACCCCAGAATCGCTCCCACAACGCAGGCCTGCTTTCTCTGATTCACCCATCAGAATGATGGTGAACTCTCATGCCTTTTCCCTCCCCGCTCAGTACGCATCTCACTCTCCACCTGACTCATCTGTAGATATTTGCATGGCCGGATTGAAGTTGATATTTTTGTCTCGCTCCCATCCAAATCCTTGCTGTTCAAAATGAAGACTGTCTGCCATACAGTCTTCAATCTCAATAAAACAAGGAAATTATAATCAGTAGTATGGAGGAGATGGTAAATTATCTTGGAGGCGTCCGATCCATGATTATGCGGCAGATGTGCTGGCCCGAATTCCTTGTTTATTTGGTGCCTTTCTAAATCCAGCTTTCTCCTCCTTGGGTGGCATGGAGGCATGACATCATAGCCGTGCCGGTTAAATAAGGCTCGGCACAAATTAGGACCCTTACAGCCTAGTAATGAATCCCCAAGCAGATGAGTAATATATTGGCCTGTCTGTCATTTGGCAAATGGAGCTCTGTCTCTTTTCACTTTGGCTCAGAGACAAATAGCTGACAAATGAGACATATCCTCTGGCATAGTGCAGTTGGGATTGGGCAGCGGGATAGGGACACTGTCCGTACCTTGGACTGAACTACTGGCAACTACACTATGGTCCAAACCGGTCCTTTCGGACTCAATTGACTGTAAGCGGAACCTGATCCTCTTAACAAGCCGAATCCTTTATCTTCTGGGGCCGCTACTGTTTCATTGAGGGTACAGGCTCATTCATGACTACTTAGTGTTTGTGTGGCTACTTAGTGCTTGTGTAATACGATTGATGAGTTCCTTTACCTCAGTCCCTGGATTACAGAGATCTTCTACAGGTTCATGAATCCTATTTCTGCTGAAGTCTTGTTTGGAGTTAATAGATTCCTAAACACATGTCCAATATAGGTCACTTGGGTAGCATGCTGCAGTACCATGTGGCACGCTGATGCCTACCTGAACCCTCCATCTGGGCTCCTTGATGTCTTCGTCCTCTTGGGACAGACTTAGATCACAGCTCCTGTCCTCTGTCACTACGGCAACAGCCGTGACAATTAGCATCCTCTTAATTACACAGCAGCCACTACGCATTGTGCCCACCACACAGTCTCAACCCACCCACACACAGCCAACTCACGTGGCTTGGATTACACACACGCTTATTGCTGGATATTTATCACTATCACTGGCAATGGGGTAGAGGGACCAGTATGAGTCACATCTGAGCATCTGGGGCTGAGGGAGCCAGAGGAGAAAGGCTCATTTGCAACTCTTCCGTTGAAAACAATGGTTGCTTACAGCTCCATCACTGTTCTGGAGTGTGGAAAGGCCTTAATTACAACACATGAGACATGGCAGGAAAAAGTATGGGATGTTATAGTTTCCATTCTGTTTGGAAAACAGTTATAAAAAGAAAGGTGGATGACCATGATTTGATTTTCTTAGAAACAACAGCAAAGCAGGGTTATTCATAAACGAACATGTGTGAGCAGTGCTCTGATCTGGCGCCATCAGGGGTGGGTTGCCTTTAATATGTCACATCATTAGAGACCTATCTTCTGAGAGATGAAGTTTTTTCTTTTGGGATTTTTTTTTAAACTAAGTGCCCAGTCAAGGATTTTTAGTGAAGGGGAAAACTAAACATTATGTTTTTGAAATGACCATACTTATCCCCCACTCCCCCCAAGCACTTTAAGACAAACTGAAACTTGATTATATGAAATTATGAAATAAAATATATTCCAATAATTTAATTCTCTTCATCAGCCCATTACCATCTGCAGAGATAGTGAATAAAAGGTTCATTATCATACTCCATTGCCTAATATTTAGTTGCTCATGTGATATTTGCCTGCACAGAAAACTGATTTGTGCAGTCAACCACATTTACTCTAGGAGATCTGTCGTACTGTAAACAGTCTTCATTAATTTTTTTTTTTATAGTCAGTCTTTTTTGAAGGAAAATATCCTTTAAGTCATATCATATTTATCAATTGTATTTGATTTTACTTATGGAAAAAATCCATCTAATTATAGTGCAAAAGAGAAAACAGAATTTATATATATTCATTTAACATATATTCACATTTAAAGGAGCACTTCACCCATTTCAACATTAATCTTTATTGAAAGTGGATCATATATGTAGTCAAAATGTAAACAGATTTTTGAATTTGGTGCCCTCTTGACCAAGAAAAGACAGAAAATAACTAAAGGGCACATTTGTATGTAAGACAACAACTCCCACAATGCACCTAATAAGGATTTATTTGCACAGCTCCGCAAAGCCACTCCCACTAATCCAGAACTAATAAGGAGCTAAAGTTTGTAGTCTCTACACTTTTCAATGAAATGTGACTTCCTACTAAATTGCGATTTTTACGTCAAAATAAGCAGGAAGTAAAACACTTAAATCCTTATTTCTCCCATTTCAGTAGAAAATAAGGGAATAAACCATGACCATTCAAAACTATGACTGGGTTTCTATACAAAGCTTAATGCAAATGGGTGAAGTGTCCCTTTAACAAAACACATGAAAACTGCTCTAGCTTAAGCAGGTCAATCCTTGACATTTGTGACTATGATTGGATTATTTGAAATACATTATTAGTGTACTGTTCATATCTTGAGGTGTTAAATTATTCATATTTTTCATCAACATGACATTTTTATTAAATGTACTTTTTATTTACTTTTAAATTGATTTAATGACATTTTGAAGAAATAACAACACATGTGATGAATGCTGCAAAGCTGAAAACGAATTGCACAAATGTAAATCTAGGCCCATACTAATGGAAGCTTTCTCATTGTGTCTGTGTGTATAATAATAATAAATTACCCTAGAGTGTGACACTGGAGGATCAGTGGCCAAGACACTGCTGTCATTTGCATTCCTGCAATGGGATTCATCTTTAAAATAATTAATACTGGGTGAAAGATCACTATCTATAAACTTTTCAATTATTCCATTTAAAATGTATCCCATTCATTAAAATGGATAATTAGTGAAGAGTAATTCCTGTTGTGCAGCACATACTGTATATACAGTATATATATACAACGCGTTCTCATCCCAAAGCGCCATATAGGACGCTTTTGCAAAAGCGTAAATATCCAACGCACATGGCACCCTTTAACGTCTAATGAGACGCTTCGGTTAATGGTTAAGTTTAGGTATGGTGTAGGGTAAGGGTTAGACCACTAGGGGGCGCCTTCTGCCCAAATATATCTGCGTCTCATTTCACGTTAAAGGGTGCCATGTGCGTTGGATATTTACGCTTTTGCAAAAGCGTCTTATATGGCGCTTTGGGATGAGAACGGGCTCATATATATATATATATATATATATATATATACTGTATATATATGAAGAGTTCAGATGCAAAAGCCTCTAAATGCCATTTGAAATTTTCTTCTTTAATGATGATTTTTATCAAATTTGTATATTTAAGTTCAGTGATTTCACTTAAATGGCAATGATAATTACCTATTAATTGTTATTTAAGTGAAATTACTGAACTTAAATATACAAGTTTGATAAAAATCATCATTAAAGAAGAAAATTTCAAATGGCATTTAGAGGCTTTTGCATCTGAACTCTTCATATATATATATGAAGAGTTATTTTCCAAAACGCTATAAATCCATTTTAATAGTTTTCAGGAAAACTAAAATTTTTACCTAGGCCCACACATTTTGTGAATATTCAAATTATCCTGTTGAAAGGTTTTATTGGTTCAGTCTGAACATGTTGAACAATGATTATTAAATCAAACAACATATTGTTAATGATAAATTAAAAGTTTTTTTTTTTCAAAATGCTATAAATCCATCCATTTTCTTTTTGCAAAAATGTATGGTTTGTCTTTAAAGCTACAATACCTAAGATTTTATGCGCTAGAGGTCGCTACATTCAAAACAACAACAACGGCTTTGCTTGATGACGACGTGGAGGAACGCGGAATGATGGGAACATGGATGAGGTAAAGTTCGATTTCTATAAATGTTGCGTTTATCGATGTTATGAACTGCTCCGAGACTGGGAGATGTAGATCCAAATGCAGCTTTAATATAAGAATAGTCGTACAGGCAGGGTCGAGAATCAGCAGACAGGACAATGGAGAATACACAATGGGAATCCAAGAAGCAGGCAGAGGTCAGGGCAGGCAGCAATAATCAAAATCCAAGAACAATCCAAAAGTCAAAAAACCAGAAAACAAACACAGAAAATGCTCAGAAATGCAGACAAACAGTACAACAAGACTTCGCAGGGATTGAACAAATGAACAAGGTATATATAGCCAGACTAACAAGATGGAACAGGTGACTGCAATAGTGAATGAGGTACAGGTGAATGTGATCAGTGATGATGAGTCCAGGCAGTGAGTTCTGGGAACTGTAGTTTGTGTGAAACATAGTCTTATCTGGAGTGCCCTCTGGTGGCTCAATAGGGCACTCCAGCTGGTAACCGTTACATAGCCCCCCCTTTAAGGAGCGGATTCCAGACGCTCCTCACAATGTCCAGGAGGGAGGTGGAGCGGAGGCGGACCTGGGGGCGGGATGGAGGGCCAGGCCAGTGGAGCGGAAGAGGACCTGGAGACTGCGGCGAAGCTGGCTGTGCAGGCGACCAGGTCGGAGCAGGCTGTGCAGGCGACCAGGGCGGAGCAGGCTTTGAGGGTGGCCAAAGCGGTGGAGACCCCTCAGGCGGCCACGGCGGTGAAGACCCCTCGGGCGGCCACGGCGGCGAAGACCCCTCGGGCGGCCACGGCGGCGAAGACCCCTCGGGCGGCCACGGCGGCGAAGACCCCTCGGGCGGCCACGGCGGTGATGCCCTCTCAGGACCAGACACCGGCTCAGGAACAGACACTACATCAGAAATGGTCACAAGGATAGACACAGGCACAGAAACAAACACTGGATCGGGGGCAGACACTGGATCGGCCATCTTGTCCGGAGACACTGGATCGGCCATCTTGTCCGGAGACACTGGATCGACCATCTTGTCCGGAGACACTGGATCGGCCATCTTGTCCGGAGACACTGGATCGGCCATCTTGTCCGGAGACACTGGATCGGCCATCTTGTCCGGAGACACTGGATCGGCCATCTTGTCTTTAGACATTGGCTCAGAGGCGGCCATCTTGTCTTTAGACACTGGCTCGGAGGCTGACATCTTTTCCTTAGACACTGGCTCTGAGGCAGCCATCTTGTCCTTAGACACTGGCTCGAAGGCGGCCATCTTGTCTGTAGACACTGGCTCAGAGGAAGTGATGTGAACAATCTCTGAAACGGCCAACTTGTCCATAGACACTGGCTCGGCAGAAGTGATGTGAAGCGTCTCTGGCTCGGCAGAAGTGACGTGAAGCGTCTCTGGCTCGGCAGTAGTGACGTGAAGCGTCTCTGGCTCGGCAGAAGTGACGTGAAGCGTCTCTGGCTCGGCAGAAGTGACGTGAAGCGTCTCTGGCTCGGCAGAAGTGACGTGAAGCGTCTCTGGCTCGGCAGAAGTGACGTGAAGCGTCTCTGGCTCGGCCGAAGTGACGTGAAGCGTCTCTGGCTCGGCCGAAGTGACGTGAAGCGTCTCTGGCTCGGCAGAAATGACGTGAAGCGTCTCTGTCTCGACAGAAGTGACGTGAACAGGCTCAGACTCGGCAGGGCTGACATGGAACTCAGGCTGGGCTGTCTCGGCGGGACGAGACTCTGGCTGGGCTGTCTCGGCGGGACGAGATTCTGGCTGGGCTGTCTCGGCGGGACGAGACTCTGGCTGGGCTGTCTCGGCGGGACGAGACTCTGGCTGGGCTGTCTCGGCGGGACGAGACTCTGGCTGGGCTGTCTCGGCGGGACGAGACTCTGGCTGGGCTGTCTCGGCGGGACGAGACTCTGGCTGGGCTGTCTCGGCGGGACGAGACTCTGGCTGGGCTGTCTCGGCGGGACGAGACTCTGGCTGGGCTGTCTCGGTGGGACGAGACTCTGGCTGGAAGGTGAGCGCAGGCTCGGCAGGGCTGACGGTAAGCGCGGGCTCGGCAGGGCTGACGGTAAGCGCGGGCTCGGCAGGGCTGATGGTGAGCGCGGGCTCGGCAGGGCTGACGGTGAGCGCGGGCTCGGCAGGGCTGACGGTGAGCGCGGGCTCGGCATGAAGCTCTGGCATAACGTGAAGCTCTGGTTGAGTAGATACCACGGGTTCATGGAGCTCCTTCTCTACAACGCCCACAGTAAACAAGGAACCGCTTAGCAAAAGGGCCTGGTTAATATAGTCCTCTAATGTCCCGTGACGATTGTGTAAGGGCATGAGTGAACTAAGTGGTTCAGAGAGTCCTCCTCGGAAAAAGATCATTAAACACTCTGTGCTCATTGAGGCGAAATGGGCCAGTTCAATGAACTCAGAAACATAGTCCTCGACGGACCGATTCTCCTGACGGAGACGCAAGATCTGGACGTCTGGGCTTCTTGTTGGCATGGCTGCTGGATCTCGGTGTGGCGAAGTCTTCTGTTATGAACTGCTCCGAGACTGGGAGATGTAGATCCAAATGCAGCTTTAATATAAGAATAGTCGTACAGGCAGGGTCGAGAATCAGCAGACAGGACAATGGAGAATACACAATGGGAATCCAAGAAGCAGGCAGAGGTCAGGGCAGGCAGCAATAATCAAAATCCAAGAACAATCCAAAAGTCAAAAAACCAGAAAACAAACACAGAAAATGCTCAGAAATGCAGACAAACAGTACAACAAGACTTCGCAGGGATTGAACAAATGAACAAGGTATATATAGCCAGACTAACAAGATGGGACAGGTGACTGCAATAGTGAATGAGGTACAGGTGAATGTGATCAGTGATGATGAGTCCAGGCAGTGAGTTCTGGGAACTGTAGTTTGTGTGAAACATAGTCTTATCTGGAGTGCCCTCTGGTGGCTCAATAGGGCACTCCAGCTGGTAACCGTTACAATCGACATGTTTGTTTTTCATTAAACTGAAATAACCGCAAGAAAATAAGGTTTAAAAGTAAATTAGTTATCACAGATGTTACTGTAAGAGTCACTGGACGAAGCTATGGTGGAGTGGTTTTGAAGGGGCATTCCAGGTTTCTTGCAAGGAGTTGACGTGGCTGGTCCTCCTTTTTGGTAACTTTATAAAAATAAAAAAATCTATTTAATGTACATTTGACACATCTTTTCATGTCGTGTAAGTATCCAACCACAGCTACAGTTTCACAAAATTAATGTTAACGTGGTCGCACACCGGACGAGAAGCTCAGCGCCGCGTTGCACCACAACTTTTAAAATTCGAACACATTATTCTCTATAAGTGTACACATACCCGCGGCGCCATTCGGCGTCTGTCCGCGGCGCCCAGCGACGGCTCAGGACCGTGTTCAAAATCCTGCTGCGCCACAGAGCGCCATTTACATAGTTTTATATAAAAATTTTATTATTTTTGTCTCAAATCATTGCTAATGGATCCTGACTTCGCCCTATGCTGCAATATGCATTTAGTTTTGCATTAATTTACAGAAATTACTGATGTTATTAATTAGATTTTTCATGTGAGATTCTCAATTCATTCAGTTAACGGATGCTCTGAGGTAAAGTTTTCAGAATGCAGACTCAGCAACGATTGTATTTAATTGTACAGTACAATCATAACATAGAACAGACATTATCTTCCTTTCATGTCATTAAACATAACAATATTGCTGGCCATACACTGATGAGAAAGTACGCGTCCGGTGTGCGATACCTGGAGTTGTAACAGGATTTGGTTGACCCGTTCGTTGACGTTTGCGTTTATGAGACTTGTCTTTGTCGACAGAACCAGGTGCAATCGCTAAAAAATAATTGTGCTCCATTCCATAACAAATGCGCGAAACAAGCTGACGTTTGTTGCTTGATAGACGCTAACGCACAACTACAACTTCCACATTTGTCCAGAACTACACGCAGTACGAGCGGAAACCGAGGTAATGCGGATATGACGTGATTGACTGGCGACTCCCAGCTCACCCCTGCTCACACGCCCGTTTCCTTGGTTAAAATCTCAATTTTCTCGCGATTTAAACATTGTTTGAAACATCTGGAATATTGTAAGTTATCATTTTAACTAAATATATAACACTGGCCTTGTGATTTTGGGATATTTTAATGCAAAAATCTTAAATTTAGTAACACAACCCAAAAAAAGTAATGATAGTAATGTTATGTAAAGTTATTTAGTAATAGCCTACATTCAGAGTCATTTTTAGTAAAGTGTCAAACCTGTAACAAATAGTACCTATTTCTACATATGCATGAAAAAAAAAATTTCCCGGTCAACCGTTCCCGGTTACCGATGTCATAATTCCGCTCCGCCGGGGAAAGCTTCTTGGAGCAGAAGGCACATGGAAGGAGTTTAGGTGGCTCACCCTGCCGCTGAGATAACACTGCTCCCACTCCAGTGGAAGAGGCATACACCTCTACTACGAACGGAAGGTCCGGGTTGGGATGGATGAGAATGGGAGCAGTTTTGAAGGTCTCCTTTAAGCGCTGGAAGGCCTGGATAGTGGCGGACGACAAGGAGAGAGACTTGGGCCGGCCTTTGAGAGCTGAGGTTAGGGTTAGGGCTAGGGAGCTGAGGGGAACACTGATCAAACTGTAATTACAGATGAATCTTCGACCTGAATGACATGTTGATGATGTTCAGACATGGAAGACGAATAGATGAGTATATCATCAATGTAGACAACTACAAAGCGATTGAGGAATTCTCGAAGGACTTCGTTAATATACCCTTGAAAGACGGCAGGAGCATTGGACAATCCGAAAGGCACAACCTGATACTCGTAGTGGCCTGCGGGGGTCACAAAAGTAGTTTTCTACTCGTCACTACGTCGGATTCGGTTCAAGTTATTGGCACTCCTAAGGTCCAGTTTGTAGAATATGCGTGCTCCCCTCACCTGCTCCAGGGCGGCAGGGACCAGAGGAAGGGGATAACTGAATTTGTCGGTCTGTGAATTGAGATGATGGTAATCGATTCACGGCCGCAAGCCTCTGTCCTTCTTAGCCACAAAAAAGAAACTCGAAGCGGCAGGGGAGGTAAATAGTAGGATGAAATGTTGGCTTTCTGTTCGGGGATGCACAGAGGGTAAATACGACCTTTGCGAAGGGTTGGTCCGGGTAGCAAGTCGATTGTGCAGTCCCATGGCCGGTGTGGTGGTAACTTGGTAGCCAGTTTTTTTGCTGAAGACATCCTGGAACGCCTGATACTCGACTGGGATTTCGACTTGGACCTGGACATTAGGGCGTTCCACCGAAGTAGAGCAACCTGGAATTCTAGAGTCATCTTTTTGGTATTAACATTAAACTGTTTCTATTAAAGGTGGAATACCTAAGATTTTTGCATTAAAATATCCCAAAATCACAAGGCCAGTGTTATATATTTAGTTAAGATGATAACTTACAATATTCCAAATGTTTCAAACAATGTTTAAATCGCAAGAAAATGTAGATTTTAACCAAGGAAACGGGGCGTGTGAGCAGGGGTGAGCTGGGAGTCGCTAGTCAATCGCGTCATATTCGCGTTACCTCGGTTTCCGCTCGTACTGTGTGTAGTCCTGGACAAATGCGGAAGTTGTAGTTGTGCGTTAGCGTCTATCAAGCAACAAACGTCAGCTTGTTTCGCGCATTTGTTATGGAATGGAGCACAATTATTCTTTTCAATTATTTTCGGAATGTGAACTGTTGGAAAGGGGGTCGCACACCGGACGAGAAGCGCCGCGCCACGTCCAGGACAACTCCAGGTATCGCACACGCGCACTTTCTCATCAGTGTATGGCCAGCAATATTGTTATGTTTAATGACATGAAAGGAAGATAATGTCTGTTCTATGTTATGATTGTACTGTACAATTAAATACAATTGTTGCTGAGTCTGCAGTCTGAAAACTTTACCTCAGAGCATCCGTTAACTGAATGAATTGAGAATCTCACCTGAAAAATCTAATAACATCAGCTTTTCAAGCAGCTGATTTTTGTAAATGAATGCAGAACTAAATGCATATTGCAGCATAGGACGAAGTCAGGATCCATTAGCAACGATTTGAGACAAAAATAAGTCACTTCGTCCAGTGACTCGTACAGTAACATCTGTGATAACTAATTTACTTTTAAACCTGACTTTTCTTGCGGTTATTTCAGTTTAATGAAAAACAAGTATGTCATTAAACGCAACATTTCTAGAAATCGAACTTTACCTCATCCATGAGAACTAATTTTCGATTCCCGTCTGACTGATTTATCCACGGTGGAGTTAAAAACAACAGTTCCCATCATTCCGCGTTCCTCCACGGCGTCATCAAGCAAAGCCGTTGTTGTTGTTTTAAATGTAGCGCCCTCTAGCGGCATAAAATCTTAGGTATTCCACCTTTAATGATTTCTGTGTTTTTATTTTTTTTTATTACACAAATTATTGTTCATTAGTTACATATTAACAACTTAAAAGGAAGTGACATCATTTTTAATGCGCAGCATAAACATCAGTAATTACTAAAGGTTTGATGAAGTTTGTAATATTTTTAAAGGTATTTGTTGGCTTGTCTCATTTGTATGTAAATCATTATGATGAAGTTTGTAATATTTTTAAGGCTTACTATTACTTATGGCTTACTATTGATCTTTTGTTTAGGTGCCCTGTACATTTTTGTGTCGTTGTGTACATAATCAAGTCATAATTAAAATGTATGTGTCAGTGGATATTTTTGCCTTATTGATTTTTTACAGGTGTGTAACATGAACTGTATTTGTATTTTTTTATGAACTGCATATAAAAATATCACCGTTTCTGTCTCTCTCTCTCTCTTTTCTTACAGAGTTACAGAGCTCAACCTCTACCGCAGATCTGTAATTATACATCCAGTAAGCTATAGGCTAAATTGCTCCAATGCTATGAATGAGCAATGACAGATTATCTCAGAGAAGGACTACATGCAGAGAAAAAGATGACTCAGATCTTTGATCAGTGCCACTAATTACCAATGTGAATTCAAGCTCCATTCATCAATCAAACAGAAAATCAAAAGTTACACCCATCAGATATGGATCACCTCTGACCAGCTCACATCCCATGACGCTAGGGTCCAGTCTATTCACAAACACAGACTTTCTGACAAAAGTACAGCTGATATTCTCCATCCTCCTTTTCATACTCCATTCAATGCTACATTCAATTGATCTAATTAAGAGTCTCAAGGCTAAGGGTTTGCCAAGTGCAGAGGCTGAGTTTGGTCTCTCCAAAGATTTACGTCATGGTATGAGTGATGGATTTATAGAGAAATACATTACAGTGGCAAACAAACAGTCCCTCGGGCGCTGATATTTGCAAAGTGAATGCTATGCTGCCTCCTCAAAAATTGGGGCAAAAGTTGTCTAGGCAATTTCACAAGAAGGTTGGTGAACCTAAGTGTAACATGGCTGCTGCATACCGCACTGATGAATTCAGAAGGTTCATCATGGCCCTGGGCAGAGGGCAGACTTTTGGGAATTGATTTAGAGATTTTGGAGATGGGAATAAGAAGCAAGCAGGAGAATCTGGATGGAAATCTTCTTTAGTTGTTGGTTTGTGAAGTCTTTGACTGAAACTCAAATAACCTGAAGAGTAGATATGGCATATGACCAAACCCAGCAATTCAAACAACACACAAATCCCCCAACATATGTTAGAAAATAAATCATACAGAACTTAAAACAAACTGTTTAAGGATAAGTACATGCTGAAATGAAACTTTTGTTATGAAACACAAAAAGTCAAAACATGCACAAATGAGATTTCAAAGCTGTTTGTCACACAAAGCTAACACGCTTCATAAAATTATACAGCACACCAATGATGGACTTTTTAAATATTTTTTTTTCAAGCTTATTTTTATCTTTTGTTTTCTTTAGAGGAAAAAGACAATATAATATTTGGTAAGTAAGCTTAGAGCTATGGAAGCTTGAATTAAATAAATAAATACGTAATTGTGACATTTTACCTCACAATTCATACTTTATTTCTTGCAATTGCAAATTTAAATCTAACGATTCAGACTTTATAATTCAAAACAGCAATTTTAGTAATATAAACTAACAATTGTGACTTATGAGGTGAATCAAATAAAACAGTTAGTCAGATGTTGTAACTACATCATTCGGTTTCAAAACACATCTCGAAAATTTTATATCAGATTTTGTTTATTTTTTTTAATATATATAATTTATGGACATCAGCCTCATGTTCTGTCAAAATAAATTAGTTTGCAATTAACATCTTGTTAATATTGCCTTAAAGTTTGTGATATGTCACTTAAAATGTGTTAATTAGCATATTTTCATGATTTAGTAGACAGTTAGGGTTCGGCTTAATTAGTCCGTAGAATGTCTGTTGGTGGAGCATCACAATAAAGTGTTAACAGATATTGAGCATACAGTCTACTAATACTCTAATGAGAGTGAGCTGACATTGACTTCTAAAGTAGCAAAGCTACTCATTGTTTGTAGAATGTCTTAAGTAGACTATTGGAATAAAGTTTTAAATTGGACAATGAATTGGAGTTAGAAGATCCAACTATTGTTTTTACCCCAATGCCATAATACAGAATACAAAAATGTTCAATACAGAATACTGGACACTTCATAATGTCAAAAATGTCACTTTTGTCACATTATTGTCATAAGTCAATTTTTGTCTTATGTCAATTGTCTTATTGCCTAGCAATTATTTTATAATTTCTATATATATGTTTATATTTTTTTTGTTAACATGGCAGTGAGTTTTTGTTGTTGTCTGTCTTTAGTCGGGTGGAGTAGCATTCAAGTAAGATTTTCATTGTACTTGGTAACTTGTACATGTTCAATAAATGACTTTGAATTTGAGTAGAAACATTATTATATTAAAAGCTGAAAAAAATTAAAATTAAAAAATAAAAACTGCCTTAAAACTGAAATGTCTGTTATCATGGACTATATATTTGGAAAATACTTGGAAATATACTTTGAAGAATGTCGGTAACCAAACAGATTGATAACAGATTGACTTCCATAGTATTGTTTTCCTACTATGGAAGTCAATGGGCTCCATCAACTGTTTGGTTACCAACATTCTTCAAAATATCTTCCTTTGTGTTCAGCAGAAGAAAGAAATTAATAAAGGTTTGAAACAGCTTGAGACTGAGTAAATGATGACAGTTTTGAAATATTCCTTTAAGTGCAGTTTAAATGCTTATCTCATGTATTTGTCTCTTGTTTTGTGTGCTAACATATGGCCAGTTGCCATATGTGTTTGCATTGTCTCATGTTTTACCTCGTTTCTTTGTTAGTTAATGTTGTATTAGCATCACCCGTGACTGTGATTGTGTGTCCTTACCACGCCCCCTGTTCCCTCGTTAGTATTGATGTTCATCAGTGTCACCTGCACCTTTGTAATTATGTGTTCTATGTTAAGCTCCTGGTGTTTGTACCTCAGTGCTTGTTCGTCTTGTTAACATTCGGTTCTGTGAGTATTGTGATCTGTCGGTGATGTTCTAGTTCTGTTTTATTGTCTAGTTATTGTTTTTTTTTTTTTTGCCCCATCGTGGGTGTTTGTTTCGGGTTGTAAATAAACTGTGTTTTGTGAAAGTTACTATCTGGGCTTGGGTTCTATTTAGAGTAACGTGACAGCTTATATACAACTCAGGTTCTATTTGAATTATCAAAAAAGGTTGCTCAATTAATCATTGTAAACTTCAAAGATTCAGTTTTTGGCTAAAATAAAATTTTATTTGCGGTTTTGGGTGTTTCGTTAGCTTCATTTTGGTGCATCATTAACACTAGAACGGCCACAACGGTCATTTTGACCGTTTTGAATTTTATATCTACAATAACTTTGTTGAAAAAAATAATAACATCCTGCTGGTACCTGACTTTTCCTAAAATTGTCTTGATTTAGTTATCGTCTCATTTTCGTCTTTGAAATAATGTGGTTTACGAAAATAATTACGAAAATTATTCGTCAACACTGTTTTGAATCTAACGGTCAAAATGACCGTTTGTGGCCATTCTAGTAGTTTTGGAATTCTGGCATTTCTAGTGTTAATCATGATTACATTTTTATTTCAGAGTACACTACTTTTAAACCCATTAAATACAGTAGGCAGCATGCAAAACATGCTCATCTACAGCAACACTATGTTCTTAAATGCTCCAAAAGTGTGTCTTTTCTGAGAAATCCTTACAGTTTCCATCTCTATATTCACATTAATATTCATTTATGGCAGGGAACAGCTTTTCAGTCTGCCCCCATCAACCCAGAGGGCATTTTGCTACATAGAGGAAGCCAAGACTGGCCTGCCCCTCATTATACTGGCTTCCCCTTCTCACTAACCTAACACATTAAGGGCAACAGTCCTTCTGCAGGGGTGACATCTGCTGTTATCTGGCACCGCCACGGGGGGTGGGAGCGGACACAGCTATCATGTCCAGCAAGGAAGTGTGTGCTTGTTTGTGTGGGTTGGTTATGAATGCACAGCTGTGCTATTATCTCGGCCTGCCACATTAGAGCTTGACCCTGGTCAAGCCAACTCCAGGCTCTTATGGAGGTGAGTCGATGGCTCTGCATGGATGTGTGCAAGTGATGCCACAGTGAGAAGGTGATAAGACAGCGCCCTACAACCAGAGGCAACCGCTAAATGATTTTAGACCAATGTTTTAGCTGGCCAGACAGGCTGTGTGAAGGCAAGAGAGCAGATTGAGAGGTAAGTTGAGGTGAAAAGATTGAGGAGATGGACAGGCTGAGAGGAAGACGGATAAATAAATGATGGAGAATAGTAGTGTTTCAGTCATGAATTACAAGTGTTTTTGAACACTTGGCTTTATTCTTGTTCACTTTTGTGTCTGTTCTGATTTGCAAGTTCCTCATTTGTAAAGGGTCTTGTAAAATTGCTGGTTTGATGCCTTTTCTCCTCAAGACTTTAACATGAGTGAGTGGAGGGCCATCGAAAGAGACATTGTGACCTAACTGGATTGGGGACAATATTAGGATTTTGTTACGGACAGTAACTTAATGACAGGGGGCATGTAGTTCCTTCACTTTGGCGTGCAAGTCTATTTTGAGGATAAACAGCTTATGGTGCTTAAACACTATTTCTGTAAATTGCGTACATTCAAAAAGGAATAATTTAATTGAGTGAATAATATGTATACTGACATTTTTATTTTGATGGTCGTTTTTGAACATTCTGTTGACTAAGTAATTTTGTAACTACATGGCAATTAACTCAACTAATAAAGTATTAGTAGATACTGTCTGATTATTCAAAAAGGAATAATTGAATTGCGTTAATAATATGTATACTGACATTTTTATTTTGATGGTCCCTTTTGAACATTCTGTTGACTAAGTAATTTTGTAACTACATGGCAACTAACTCAACTAATAGAGTATTAGTAGATACTGTCTGATTAATATCTGGTAACTCTTTGGTCCTCCAAACAGACAATCTATGAACTATAAGTAACTTGCACCTTCATGTCAACTTATTCTAACCCTAACTACCAATACTCTACTCTACTCTACTAATACTCTATTAACACTCTAATGAGAGTTAGTAGACATGTTGGTGCAACTTTACAACAGAATGTCAACAGAATGTGAATGTCAACAGAATGTGTTAAAGAATAAAATAATGTAATAAAGTTGAACATTTTGATTTAATATTAATAAAAAATATTTATATCTCCTGAGTACCTTCATCTGATCAATTTTTTTAAAGGCAGAATAGACGTATCCTTTGCTAACTTTGATATGCCACAATCCTGTGCTAAAAAAAATATAGTGCCTGAAAGTTGCAGTTGATGGTCATTTTATTTCAAGAACTATAATGACTATTATATAAAAATTCACTGGGTCTGTTTTGTTGTAGATCATTAAACCAATATGGTGCCTCAGAACTCTGTCCGAAATCATGATGTACCATCAAGTGCGAACGCTGCCTGTGAAGTGATTGCCTGATAGGGCAGCGAAGCAACAAGTCACTGCCTAAGCTTTCAGTCACAGCCACAGTCAGAGATGGTCCTTTTATTAAGAGATATGAGGGTCTGTTGTTGGGTCTGGTGATATGAGTTTTGTCGTAAAGAAACTCTGACATGCAATTACTTCACTTCCTGTTGTATAAATCAGTTTTTATTATTCTTCTTCCCAAATTGTCTGCTCTAACAATTTAGCGGCACCGCACAGTACATTAAAACTTGAATTTTGGGGTATAAATAACTGCTAGATTGCCTGGTTATCTAGATGAGTAATATCAAGCAGGGAACACAGTAGTCTTCCGATTGAATGGAACAAATGCTGTGCTCGAATGTCGAGGGTGCATATTTTAAATGACATTGTCTACCCAGAGGAGCTGAGGAAATCAAATTAACATAAGACAAAAACAGAGACTGACTGAGGTATATGAGCTTGGGAAATAAAATCATTAATCTTCATGAATCTCCCATAGGAAATCAAATAAAACCAAGCGCTATTGTTTCCCACGATGCTATACGGGCATATGCAAAAAGTTCTAGTCAATGTACTGGAAATAAGAAACAGTTTCCTGTCGATGTGAAGTCAGTGTTAACCGCTCCCACAGTGGATTTTCAATAGAGGAAATTTCTGTACTATTACTATTGAAACTCAGACCCGCTGAGGTCATCATTTTCAAATGATTTTCCGAAATATTCCCAGGACATCAATATATTCTGCTCTCCATTTCTATTCCTATTCAATTAACATATACTAAATATTACATCAAGGAACTTTTATTTTGGGCTAAGACTTTTACTTTGAGTAATAACTTTAAACTTGTTGTTGAACCTAATTACCAGAGGACAATATACTATATACAATATACATTTACAGGTCCTTCTAAAAAAAATTAGCATATTGTGATAAAGTTCATTATTTTCCATAATGTAATGATAAAAAATAAACTTTCATATATTTTAGATTCATTGCACACCAACTGACATATTTCAGGTCTTTTATTGTTTTAATACTGATGATTTTGGCATACAGCTCATGAAAACCCAAAATTCCTGTCTGATGATGTCGGATGTCTGTCGGATGTCTGTCTGTCTGATGATTCCTGTTGGATGATGGCGTCATCATCTATAGCGCAAAAGGAAACGATCCTCTGCACACTAACGGACACCGTCACGGGAGGGGTAGATGCAGGGCACGGACTGATAATCGGCGCCTTGTTCCACACCGTCACACTCAGGTCACCGTGGCCACCAGCCGAAGTACTAGCTCTATTTCTAGAGTCAGTAGATCGGGTGTGGTTGAGGGGACTCTCACTCTTGCGAGATCACTGAGTCTCGACCGTAGAGATGCGATGGTTCTGTTCCTACAGAGAGAACATTAGTTATTCACGAGTGCTGCTCTAGCGTGATCAATGCCCAAACACACTAGACAGTCTCATATTGACGCTAAAGGGTGCCATGTGCGTCGGATGTACACGCAATGTCAAAAGCATCAGTGTATGACGCCTTATGAGACAGTGCTGCAACGATTTAGATGATTTAACGAGTTTAGAAAATTCTTTCTAAACTCTTTCTAAAATAAATAAATAAATAAATAAGCAGATCTAGCAGCTTTTAAGGTCTTGTTTAGTTTTCTTCTAGTTTCGCTCCATTTTCTGGCTGCTCTCTTAAGGGCCTTAGTGTGTTCGTTGTTCCACTGTGATTATTTTCTTTATTCTTCTTTAAGCGCAACAGTCTCTAAAGTGCTGGAAAAGAGAGAGTTAAAAGTTTGTCGAAATATTGACTTCTTCTAAGCTGGGATCCTGAGATGATGAAACTGATCGGGAAGATTATTAATAAAGCAATCTTTAGTGGCAGAAGTGATACATATTTGTAACACGGAGTCGGCTTAGCAGCCTTGGCTAAATTGAGAAGAGACTAGATAATGATCTGGGATGTTTTCGCTCTGCTGCAGAAACCACATCAACGTTGATTCCATGTGATAATATTAGATCTATTTGAGGAGGGAGAGGGAGGAGAGGACGCTGGCGTTGTTTGTTCGCCGCTTCTCCGTCCGAAAATCCGAAAATCCTGTTACTGTTGCTATCTATCCAGGCTATACAGTATACTTATTGACCAGCACTACTACGTCCAGTAATTATAACTAGTGCAAACTTCATGGATGTGTTTGTACGGATTTCGCCGATTCCAACTGTTGTCAACTTACCAGACTGCCTTCTCTCGGGGCTTTTGTTGAGTCTGGCGGCTCTCCTCTGCTCGGCGCTGGTGCTGTGGACGGACACCTGGCCGTTTTCCGCGACTGGCGCGATGTTTAAGTATTCCGTCACCCAACTGAGGAGTTTCAACAATTGCAACGTTCCATTATGCATACCAGTCATTAAACAACTTGGATTACTTCGCCAGCCGCGCTACACTCACAGGGGCTGCGGCAGAAAGTTTGTTTTCTCCCGGTCTGATCACGGCATTCCATCCTTCTGGTGTGGCGCACGCCCCGTCGCACTTCCAATACGTCATCAGAGCGCCACCCTTCCCAGAATAAGTAACGCTGGAATTTCCGTGACAACTCTGAGCATGGATCGGGAGGGAAAACGTGGAGTGGATTTCAGTCTACTCCGGCCAATACAAAGACACACCGCTCCATCTACCATCACGATTGAACTGTTCAATGCACAATCTATCACAAATAAATCCTGCCTTATACAGGAACATATTCTGGATAAATGTCTGGATTTGGTGTGCCTTACAGAAACTTGGCACAAACCAGATGTTTTCTCTGCTTTAAATGAGACCTGCCCTCCTGGTTACTGTTACCTACAGAAAGCCCGTAATACAGGGCGTGGCGGCGGTCTGGCTGTCATCCACCGAAGCGATCTGGGCCTGTCACCCATCACCATGGCCGAGCCATCTTCTTTTGAATACCTCGCTTTTAAGTGCAAGCCTCCTCTCTCCACAATTATATTTCTCATTTATCGGCCACCCAGACCAAACCCGTCTTTCATCCCAGAAATGTCTAACCTTTTGACAACACTCTGTACTATGTCTACCAATATCATAGTTCTTGGAGATATGAATATCCATGTCAACTCCCCCACCTGTCGTTTTGCAGCAGAATTCTTACAATTACTGGATTGTTTTAATCTAACTCAACTGGTCGATGTCCCAACTCACACTAGGGGACACACACTCGATCTGGTCATTACAAACTCTGACCATCTCAGCAATCTCCGGGTTTATGATCTGGGCATCTCTGACCACAAGGTCATTTCTATGATGATGTCTTCACCATCTGCCCTCATCAAGCCTAAGCGCCAAATCTGCTTTAGAAATCTCAAAAACATCAACTTAGATTCTTTGGCATTCGACCTTCAGCATCTTCTCTCTGTTAACAGCTCACCAGTCATGGACCCTTTGGAGCTCTACAACAACACCCTCAAGAGCCTCCTTGATATCCACGCACCAGTAAAAACCAGGACAGTGACCTTCTCCCGAACAGCCCCCTGGTACACCAGTGACCTACGGAAAATGAAGGCATCTGGGCGGGCCATTGAGCGGAGATACAAAGCCACTGGTCTCACTGTCCACCAACAAGCTTTTCGGAAACACCAACATAAATACTCTAAGTCGCTAATAAAGGCACGGTCGTCATTCTACTCTAAAATCATCACAAACAACCTCGGAAACTCAAAGCAGCTGTTTTCCACCATTAATCATCTCCTTAAACCACAGACCCACTCATTTACGGAAAACACAGAAGAACGCTGCAATAACTTAATGGACTTTTTCAAAACTAAAATAGATTCAATCCGCTCTTCCATTCATGGATCCTCAATCCAATCTGCCCCATCTGTCCATCGACAGCCTGAAATCGCCTACCGCTTGAAATGCTTTCCAGCAATCTCAAATCAGGAGGTCGAGAAGATCATCACAAGGATGAAACCCACCACCTGTGCCCTCGACCCTTTTCCTACTGCCCTTGTCAAAAGAAACTACGTTATTCTAAGCCCTCTCATTACCACTGTAATAAACCAGTCTATACTGTCCGGCACTGTTCCATCTGCTCTTAAAACCGCCATAATCAGACCACTCCTAAAAAAACCCACTCTTGCTCCTGATATATTATCAAACTATAGGCCAATTTCAAATCTTCCGTTCATCGCAAAAGTCTTGGAAAAAGTTGTTGCCACTCATCTCCAGGACCACCTCAAAAACAACCACCTATTTGAAAAGTTCCAATCTGGTTTCCGCACAGCTCATAGCACAGAAACAGCGCTCGTCAGAGTCACAAACGATCTACGAATGGCAGCTGATGCTGGTTCACCTTCCCTTCTCATACTGCTCGACCTGTCATCTGCTTTTGACACTGTGGACCATGGCATTCTACTCAACCGGCTGCATCAAACCACTGGACTTAGTGAAATAGCCCTGGACTGGTTCAATTCATATCTGACGGACAGAAAGGAATACATTTCGCTTGGAAAATCAAGGTCCCGGGAACATTCAGTTACCTGCGGAGTACCTCAGGGGTCGGTGCTTGGCCCCATTCTCTTCATCATTTATATCCTGCCAATCGGACATGTCATCAACCGCCATGGAGTATCTTTTCACTGCTACGCCGACGACACACAACTGTACATGAAATCCGATCCACAACCAACTGCAGCATCGCCGACATCATCTCCATCCCCAGCACTCACTGCCTGTCTCGAGGAGATAAAGGGGTGGATGAAACAGAATTTTCTCCAAATAAACTGTTCCAAAACTGAAGCAATTCTCATAGGCACCTCGCACCAAATTCAGTCATCCTCACTCTCCGGAATAACTATCTCTGGCCAAGACATCCCGCTTTCCACAACAGTTACCAATCTCGGTGTGAGATTTGATCCACAACTCACCTTTGAAGTCCATATCAAAAATCTCTGTAAGATCTCCTTTCTTCATCTCAGAAACATTGCAAAACTCCGCTCTACACTTACATTAGCTGATGCTGAAAAACTGGTCCACGCCTTCGTCTCCTCTAGACTGGATTACTGCAACGCTCTTCTCATCGGGATCCCCAACAAAAGTCTGCAAAAGCTGCAGTACGTTCAGAACAGCGCTGCTAGGATCCTGATGAGAGTGCGAAAGCATGAACACATCACTCCCATCCTCCGCACTCTTCACTGGCTTCCCGTTTCTGCTCGGATCGAATACAAGGTTTCACTTCTTACTCACCAATGCATCTATGGAAACGCACCCCCCTACCTGAAAGAACTACTTACCCCTCTTACTACAGCACGATCCCTCCGATCACAAAACTCAAACCGCCTCAAAATTCCAAAAACTAAACTCTGCACAATGGGTGATCGTGCCTTTTGCTCTGCTGCTCCCCGGATTTGGAATGCCCTTCCGGACCATTTGAGGGCACGACAGACTGTGATGAAGTGAGGTATGTAACTTTCAATTCAAAGAACCAAACCGTGGGTTTTGTGCTTAATATAATTTTATTTGTTGTTTGTCTTACACATGTCTCGAATGAAAGGTGTGCATTTCATTGCGATCCATTGTATGATGGTCTTAGCTGTTTGTGCCTGTAAATGAGAAAAGGTGAATGTAAAGTATACAAATAATGATTTGTTTGTTAATGGTGAATCTTTCTGTCTTACCTTCTCCCTGGAACTTCCTGAAAGGAGGGGCTCGCGAACAGGAAGCCTGATTTATACCACCCAAAGGAGGAGGAGTTCAAGTATTCAAAATGTTGAATGTTCTTACATTGAATGCATGTCTTTTAAGATTCTCGGTGGTTTTCATGATGAAAATAGAGCTTAAAAATGAAGATGCTAATATCAATGTTTGAATGTTGATGTTAAATATGATCTTATAAATAAGTTATGTAGATTGTATTTGAGACAGCCTTGCCATTGGTACGTTTGAATTTGAGGGGAGGAGCCTCAACTATAAAGAGTCTGATTGTTTGGACAAAAAGGGAGAGAGGAGAAGAGAACAAACAGTGATTGTTGGGCCAGTAACCAACGTGTTTGATTTATCCTATGTAAATTTATTTTGATATGTTTTTTTTTTCCTTTTTGTTTGTATTTTTTTGTTTTTCCTGTATTGGAATTTTGGTGGAAGGAACTACATTACACTGTTTGGAGCATGCCCTGACAAGAAAATTAAATCACCTTTGTGAGACTTCAGAGTTTTTTCCTTTTCTTGCTGCCTGCCTGGCCATTGCTAAGACTGTCTTTACCACACAGACCATCGACACTTTTAAAAAGGGTCTAAAGACATTTCTTTTTAGCAGATCTTATGATTTTTAAATATGTCTAGATTTTGTTTTTATGGTCAGACCTGTAGCACTTTGAGGTTTTTCTTTTAAAATGTAAGGTGCTTTTATAAATAAAATGTATTATTATTATTATTATTATTAGATCTAGAGCGTGATTACAACGAGTAGGTCCTGACACATGTTGTCTAACTCCAATAGAGTTAAGAACGAATTTAAATGCCAATCCCAATGCATCTATTTCATTATCTATCAACGCATTCTCATCCCAAAGCGCCATATACAACGCTTTTGCAAAAGCGTAAATATCCAACGCACATTGCACCCTTTAACGTCTAATGAGACGCTTCGGTTATGGTTAAGTTTAGGTATGGTGTAGGGTAAGGGTTAGACCACTAGGGGGCGCCTTCTGCCCAAATATATCTGCGTCTCATTTGGCGTTAAAGGGTGCCATGTGCGTTGGATATTTACGCTTTTGCAAAAGCGTCCTATATGGCGCTTTGGGATGAGAACGGGCTCTATCTACATATATATATTAAAATCACCAACACTTTATCTGTAGCAAGTTAGAACTCTGATAAAAAGCCCCCCAAAAAACCTCCCAACCTCTTAGATCTTTGAGTTCAGCTCATGAAAAATAGGGTCAAAAACAAAAATGTTGCATTTATAATTTTGTTAAGTGTATGTATATATATATATCTCTGTATATAATGTATATATGTGTGTAGTATGTATGTGCATATGTACTGTATATATACAGTACACAGATGCACACACACACACACACATATGTGTGTGTGTGTGTGTGTGTGTGTGTGTGTGTATAATGACACATATCATAATATACACACACATTAGGGGTGTAACGGTTCACAAAATTTACGTTTCAGTTCGACACAATACACTTGTGTCACGGTTCGCTACGTTTTTGATACAGCAAAAAGAAAGAAATGCCAGAGATAATTCCTTGATTTAATTTAATTACAATTTTATTAAAACTAACATCATAAATTATGATATATTTTTACTTCATTTACTTCATTAATATTTTTTACTGAGCAATGATGGAGCTATACTTGACTTTTCTTAGGAGCATATAAAACAAAACAGCTCCCTGGATAAAATGAAATGTAATATTGTAGTATGTCCCTTTAATATAATATAAGCTTAATTAGTTGCCTGCAAATTCCTTATGCCCACCGCTCTGAACGGCTTACTGTATTTGTGTTTCTGCTGTTTCCGCTCATATGCAGCGGCACTGACGGCGAAACATTAGGCAGAGCGACAGATTGCTCCTCAGGTGAGAATTTACAGTGCCGCCGCAAATCCGTTTGTCTTGCTGTCAGGCGAAGCACGTGAAAAAACAAACAAAGCTATCTCACCAGAGACTAATTTAGCATGAAACCCAGTGTTGAAATGCAGACCATTCATTCTGGAGCATTGCACTGACACCCGGTGAAGGATTGTGCTAAAACAAGTGTGTTTCTCCACAGGGCAACCAAGGGTAAAAGGCATTAGCTTCTGATTGAATCTGGTGGACTGGTGGTAAAACGCAAGTGGATGAGAAATTATGTGGAGAGGGTGGGCATTGGATTTTTTGCTGCTTTCTCCGCCATTTGTTTTTATTTAATAAGGGATGTCAGTGGAAGAGACAAACAGAGGCTATCAATTATATAAAAAGCCTTGTTTAAATAGGATGACTCACTGCAGAGTAGGAAAACATGTTCAAATGAGGAGAAATGCTTAAATTGTTAAAAATATTGATGCTTTGATGTATTCCAGTCAGATGTGTAGTGAGAATTTCCCTTTATAACTTGTTCCATACGGTTTAGCCATAGCGAGATTATGTTTGGACACGCATCCCTACACAAATTCAGTAAGGGAGGGAAACATGGGTGGTGCTGTTAGATAAGAGACTGAGGTTTTACAAATGAAGGTTTAATTAGTCTCTCTAACTGATTTTGCGTTAGTCCTGTGCCTGTGCGGCCCACACAATGAGGACAAAACATGCAACTCAAGCTCTAGCCTTTTCTGATCCATCTGTATTTACCAGCACATTTGTGAAGAAAATATACCAGAAGGGTAAATCACACAAACCCTGCCAAGAGTATGTCAGGGTCATATTTCACCCATAATTCAAAAGTTTATTATTATTATTTATTTTGCTCAAAGGTTAAATCACATAAAACCTGCCAAGAGCGTGTAATGGTCATATTTCAAATAAAATAAACTAAATTAAGCACAATCTCCCCATATTATCTTTAACCCACATCCTTCCCTTGCATTTTGTTTCCCCCATGGGTCAAAAGGACCTGAGGCTCTAGAGCTTATTTTATTTCATTTTGATAATGTATTTTCTATGTTTTAATGACAATGGTGTTAGAGTAAATTACACACTTATGTACAGGGAAAACGGGGGTAGTAGAAAACTTCGTTTTTTTGTTTCCATCTATCTCCATGTTGAACTGTTTTATGTGCTTACTGTATCCACTTATGATTGTATTATTATGGAAACACGTTCATGAACAATATAAGTTATTATTTTGTATAGGATCCCATTTGAGCCCCAAAGCAGACCGGAGATCTCTCCACTTATTGAAAGCCTTCCCGATGTTGACTCTCGTCTTATTCTGATGCCTGGCACTAGACAGAAGTTTAATTTTCTTTATCTTACCTGGAGTAAATCCAATTTGTCCCTTTTGGTCGCAATAGATAAAATTTTCTTTCTTTGTCTTTAGGTTGGGGTTTCCAATAAACTACAAGCTGGTCTCTTTGAATCCGTCTTCTGCTTTTGTCGAAAGCTGACTAAAGTTTTTTCGCTCGAGTTGTCTTCGCTGATACGGACAATGACGGCGAATACACAAACCTGCCAGACATATTAGCCAGGTGAGTGTGAACGCGCATGACATCACACCTGAACACAGTCTCATGAAAGTGTGTATCTATACCACGATTGTCATTTCTCGTGTCATTTAAACGCCAAAATTGTTTTTTGCGTGCATATGCTACGAACTGAAAACCACCTGGGTAGGTTTAGGGGGAAGGGGGGTGGGGAGTTCGTACTACACCAAAAAGTGCGTATCATATGATATCATACGATGTACGATCATACAAAAGTGCGTATCATATCAAAAACTAGTTTTGGCGTATAAATCCCACGAGAAATGACAATCGTGGTATAGATCTGTCATGAGATCGGGCTACACACCCAGTCTCAAATTCTGTCCCGAATCCCTCTTATTTATTTCACTGTACAGGATTATAGAGGCAATCGCAGTGACCAGAGAATGGCAATGGTTTAAGCATGTATGAGTTAAAAAAAAAACATTTTTTATTTTTAACATGAAATGTTGCACAATGCACCTTTAACTCACAATTTTATGCATAACCCTTTTTAATTCAGCTCAAAATAGCTTACATTGGGTGTCTTTGCTGACCTCTTGTGGAAAAATAATAATACAACATGATATTTCATGACTCTTGCCAGCAGATAGCTTGGGCTTGGGACCCGCTGGGTCCTAAAGTCAGTTAACATCATAATGCTTTCAGATAGACATGTAGACAATTTAAAGTTTTAGCATGTTTAGTTTGAATTTTGCAATTTTTTAGGTTTGTCTATGTGTACTGAAGCACTTTCTCGCAAGGGAAGGATTTGTTATTTTTTAAAATTCCATCCACAAAACTCCTTGAATCCATTTATTTATTTATTTATTTATTTATTTTTATTCATGGTTCAAGTGTGACTCCCTGATGGAGTTTTGGTTCCTTGCCACTGTTGCCTTGGCTTTTGGCTTGCTTGGGGATATTTAATATTCAACAATATTATTGATCTGTGTTGTATTATTTTCCTGTTATCACTGTAAAACTGCTTTGATACAATCTGTATTGTAAAAAGCGCTATATAAATAGAGGTGACTTGACTTGACAAAATTCCTAGGGTCTTGGACCCATTTATAATATTTTTCTATTTTATTTGAACAGTTAATTTTCCTTAAGCAATATACTGCAGAATAGATAGATAGATAGATAGATAGATAGATAGATAGATAGATAGATAGATAGATAGATAGATAGATAGATAGAATTTGCTAAACCAAAACAGTGGATTATAAATCTGTGTGCCACTCCAGGATAAGTGCAGACGTTCCTCCAAGAGGTTAAACACTTATCTTTCCCTTCATCCTTTTGTAATCCAACACTCATGTGAGAGATGTCCAGAACACTCAATTTAATGCTCTGCAGACTGCAGAGGGATTTTTGGGATGTTCATTAGTTTGAGCTATTGCCAGTATCATAAATTGTTAATAGTAAACACAATTAGGTGCAGAGGAAAAATGCACCGTGACATAACAGCGAAAGAGAGATGTGCCACGAGTGAAATCGCCCCAAGTGAACGAGAGCTTAATAATGCATCGGGCATACTGAGGAGACACCCTGCATTTAAAGAGGCAAATGTGGATGAAGTCGTCTGGTGTCATGGTGATGACAAGCTTTGAATGATAATGTTCGACCAATGAATGATAGATTGCTGTGGAGGGGAAAAGTGCAATCTGGCAGTTTCTGATAAACAGCACATGAGCACAATCTTCTTTGAGATTAAAGGCTAATTATTTGAATTTGCCTCAGTGTTTGAAAATTAAAATACTTTTCTGACCCCATTGTAAGTAGTGAAGGCCTCTGTGTTAATGTTCAGTAAAGACCCCCTTCTTTGATTTGATTTTTTTTAATCGTTCTAATAACAAATAGAGCTTAAGGTGCAAATTTGGCAAGCTCTTAATCATTGGGGGTTTGGACTAGATTTTGCGTGTAAATATTTTCAGAATGGCAAAATGTCACCGTACACTACTCAATGTACACTACTGACTATGCGACCGAATGGATGCATTCGGCATGTGCAAACCATCAAGTGGGACTGAGTGGGAATCACTGAGCGCTTGTGACTGACAACAGTCATGCTGATGACAAAAAATAACATTGTTTGAACTGCCCGTGAGCCAGACTGGGAACAGGGAAGTTTATTTTCAGCTTTGGAAGGCAAACTGCCTTAACTGTAAATGGTATACAGTGAGGCAGCATATGAGGTTTTGGTAAAAATGGCAAAAAAAACAAAACAATAAATCTATATAATTTTTTATACTGGCCAGTATGGTGCTAATGTAAGTTTGTGTGACAGACATGGAGGTTTTTCAACCTTTCTGGGATATGAGACTTGGAAGTCAGTTATACATTTTTGCTGCTAATGTATTCGGGTCATTCATTATGTACAACAGAAGGTCTTATGAATATTGCTGAGGCCTGAGGTCAGTGTTCTTGCGAAAGGGTAATTATTTTTGATACACTCATGTTTTGATACACTCTG
Source organism: Pimephales promelas (assembly GCF_016745375.1). The sequence goes on from NW_024121133.1 coordinate 1,643,820, forward strand.
TTTTGATACAACAGACATATTGTCAGTTTCCTCAGGCTCAAACCTTGCAAACGGAAGCTTAATAGAATAAGCTCAGCTTTAAGTCAAGTCAAGTCACATTTATTTATATAGCGCTTTTCACAATACAGATTGTATCAAAGCAGCTTCACAGTGATAACATGAAAGTAGCACAACACAGATCAACAACATTGCTAAACACTAAATAACCCCAACTGAGCAAGCTCAAAGCAAGCCAAAAGCAAGGCGACAGTGGCAAGGAACCAAACTCCATCAGATTGGATGGAGAAAAAACCTTGGGAGAACCCAGGCTCAGTCGGGGGCCAGTTCTCCTCTGGCTTACATTCATATTGTTTAAATATAAATATTAAATATAAATATTGTTTATGAATCAAACGGCGCCATAACATATCGCAGGCGTTGAGTCGTCTCTTCACAGGCGTTGAGTCGTCTCATCACAGGCGTTGGGGCATCCGAAATCCCCGTGAGAGGCTGGACACAAAACTGGACCTGACGAACGCCATTTTTCTCGGGACAAGTGTCCCGAGATAACAGCAGAAAGGCAGATGGGAAATAATTAGCATAGCTGATGTTCATAATGATTTCCGTTATAACTCACAAACTCTCCGTAACCTGAACTCACCGCAACCCAACCATACGCGCCGACCCGTTTGTCTAAAAGGCTGTCGAGCCCCACTGGTGCGTTAAGCAGTTTCAGTGGCAAACGGTTCCGTATGGCATAACAGAGGACTAGAAGGTAAGCATTATGTGAATGCTTGACTAAAGAGAAGCGTCTTTAATCTAGTTTTAAACTGTGTCAGCGAGTCAGAGGCTCGGACCGTATCGGGAAGGCCATTCCAGAGTTTTGGAGCTAAATGCGAGAACGCCCTCCCTCCTTTACTGGACTTCGATATCCTAGGAATGACCAGAAGCCTTGAATTTAGCAAACTCTTGTGGCCACAGAGGAAATGTAAATCATGTGATCTGTAGAGCTCTCTATTATCTGATTCTAAAGCTTTGGCTTATTTTCTGGCTGCCATCTTTGTTGCAGTGGCCACATGAAGTAGAATTCTACCATACTTCTTGCACTATCTGTGATATTGTATCCCACAATGAAGCATGCTCTACTTGACCTTAAATATCAAGAGCTATGACTGAATTGAAAGCTGTTATTTATTAAATAGCTGATCAGCCTGCCAAAGCTAAGATGCTTTGTATTGTTAATATTGTGAATTATTTATATTTAATTTGTTTAATTTTAAATTTAGGTATTTTAAGGGACTTTTTTAGTAACATTTTGTGTTTAGCTTTAGTTAATAACCTTGAACCAAACAACTACTAATGTCTGAGGTGATCACTGGCCACCACTTAAGGATTAAATTATTTTTAAGCTCATCAGTTCACTTGACAGATTCTGCTAAAACCCCCTCAGCGGCTATTTTTTAGTGAAGTGAAGTACTTTTCTAATGATGTAAACCTCCTGTCCGATTGAATGGTGTAATGGCCTTTGGCTGAAAACTTGTCAGCTTGCGTTGCTTGTCAGAAAACAACCAAACAATGAAATGAATAAATAAATAAAATAAAAGTACACATCTCTTTTCTTTGACACATTTTGGAGTAACTGAAATGAAAGAAATGAATTGTACATTTGGGGCTAGCCCTTTGTTCACACTGCACACAAATCCAATTTGGTGTGAAATCTTTTGTCAACACTGTCATTTTGCAAGTGATGAAATCCGCTCATACAGTTCTGTTCATACAATTCAGCCAGTATTCAATATGTCTAGAGTGGCTGCAATAGTCATAATTTAAGTGTCGGCATGATGCCTTTCTTCTACAACAGCTGAGAATATCTGTCTTTGTGCAAGGAGAAGACCGAAAACTGGAAATGTTTCTTCATTCACAGAACTCAATACACAGAGAACATTAGAAATATCCCCCCATCCCACCCTCTCCCCAATTTCCAGACTTCTGTTCTGACCTGTTCTTAAATGCCCATACTGTTTTGAAAAGGGCTTTGCAATTTACAAGGTATTCCAGGCAGCTGACGAAAGCTCAGCACCTTGAGCATGTGTGAGTGTTTAGTATATAGCTTGAGTCAATTACTCACATCAATGCACTGGGATAAGTACAACTTTTAATCAGTGCTATGGTGACCTGCAGGACTTAAGGGCTCGTGGGAACACCATCCAGGATCGCTTTCCACCAACTGTTAGTTTCCTAAGCTAGAAACAGCCATAATAGATGGCAGATACATAAGGAGTTCTCTCTGTGGATACAAAAAAAGCGATTTAACGAAAGCTCCTTTGCAATGTGCAGAGCAAATGGAGATGCTTCAGCATTGGCATTTAGAAAGAAGAATCTTCATTTTGGTAGTTCATATTGATTGACCACAAACATAAACAATGGGGGTCTGTTCCTGTTCAAAGCGAGCTCATGCTGGGCAAATGTGAAGAATAGCTTGTCGCTGAGCATTATGGCACGCTTGGATTTCTGAAATCCATTAAGGGGATCCCTCAGAAAGATAGCCCTTTTCTAAATAGCCACAGACTTCACAGTTAGGTGCTAACGAACAAAGTCCTGCTCCCCTAGCTCTTATGACACTTGAGCATTAATTTGATTAATGTTTTAATCCACACTGACTACATGCAGCCAAAAAAGAAAAATCGGGAGATCTTGCTATCATCTATCAAGCTTGTGGAGTTGTATATCGATAAGTCGACCCACAAACTGCCCGATGACAAGGCTAGAAAGCCTTTTCTTTCTTCTGTGAAATGGTTGGCTGTCTAGGAAAGTCATCGCTAAAGCAGGGAAAGCAAATTACTGTCTTGTCAGAATAATGTTCTTCTTTATTACATATCAAACTAGCCTGGTAATACCAAACTCTGCTACTTCGTTTTGCTTCGTAGACAGAGGGCCCTATCTTGCACCGGGTGCAAATGACTTTGTACACTGACGCATATATCATATGCATTTTGCACCCGCGCAAAGCGGACTTTTCCCTCCACAGACGCACGCCGGCAAACTAGGGAATAAACTTGCGCTCCCTGGGCAGTTCCTGCCCGAACAATCCCTGGTGCTATTTTGCAGTTCCAGAAAACAATTGCACCACTGACCAGAAAAAAACCTAGTCTAAAGTCAGTGGTGCGTTGCGCGTACATTCAGATGGTATTTTAAGTGCACATGCTTGGCCATAATACAGAGTGTGAACAACGTGCATACACTGTAGATGATTCTCTCATCTACACAGATGCATTTTACTTTTTGCAAATGATACATTATTACAAGGAAAATATTAAAGCATGAGGGAAATCATTGATTTGTCCATGACGATGGGAAAAATAGGCATAAATATTACACATTTATCCAAATTATTATATGCATGTTTAACCAAAGCTAATTTGGTTGGGTTTGTCCCGTCCCCAATGTCACTTCTCTTTCTTTTACGACCCTGACGAGAACATCGATTTCCTCAGCTGTGAACCGATTCTGAAGCGTGCCTGGTAAATACGCCATTATAATACAGCCCATTCTCACTCCCAAGGCGTCACCTAACTGACGCCTTGGGAAGCATTTGGACATGCTTCAATATCTGACGCTTTAGGCGCCCTTTAGCGTCAGTTAGATGACGCCCTAGGATCGCGTGTACCCTACCCCCACCCCAGACCTAAACCTAACCGCGTCCTCTAAATGACGCTTTCCTTTAGCGTCAGTTAGATGACGCCGTAGGATCGCGTCATGTAAGTGACGCTAAAGGGCGCCTAAAACGTCAAATATTGAAGCATGGTCAAAGGTGACGGCTTGGGGTGAGAATGTGTTGTATAATAGTATTGTGCCATGGAACAAGCGCACCCCGTTCATCATGCTCTTAAAGGGAATGTGATATGACAGTCTTATTGGTTTGTTTCTGTTACGCCGAAACCACACCTATGAATAATGAAGCTACTTCAGACCAACCCCTTTTAAACTTGCGTCAGGCGCAACAGTCATTTATCCCGCAACTACACCCAAGACCCGCCCACAAAGTTACTTGCACTTCGCGCTTGACACTTGCATTTCAGATCGTTAAAATAGGGCCCAGAGTTTGGAATGGCATAATTGAAAAGTGTTTTCTTTCTTGCGGGTGGTGGGGGCAGTTGTCTGAAGTATAAAATCATTGGTTACCTGTAAATCAATCACATAACGCAATCACCTCTCTCTCCAACTTAAACATCACCTCCATTCAAAGTGTTTAACAAGCACTCTCCTTGTTCGGGCTTCAGACTGCAAATGCCGGGAATATTCTACACAACAGAGAAGCAATTGCATCCCGCATCTCCATATCCGCGGTAGTTTTCGATTTCCCTAACCTAAAATACCAGGAGGTCCCGAATTTTTTTTATTTTTATAAAGGGTTTTTGGTGATTTAGGGTGCTTTCACACCTGACTCATTTAGTTCGGTTGAATCGCATTAGTTTGTTTTCCCTCTTGGTGCGATTCATTTAGGCAGGTGTGAAGGCAGCACTCGGGTGCGCACCAAAAGCGGACCAAACAAGAGGTGGTCTCGGTACACTTTCACACGAACTCTGGAGCGGTTCGTTTGTGGTGAGAACGTGATCCAACCTCGAACAGACCCAACTGCCAAATAACTGCGCGTTTTTGGACTAAACCAGGTGCCATAGTAAAACAAAATGATTATTTATATATCCAATAGCACACCCTTTAAGCCATGACTGACTTTCCGTGCACTCTCACTAAAACACTCATCTTAAACACTGAAGTTGTCCACACTGCACAGTGAACCTCTTATTTTTATCGCATCTATACTTTGTTGTTTATTAGGGGATTTGCGAAAGGATAAAGCTTGTGCTGATTCTGAACATTGTGAGTGAATTCTCTGCATGTCAGCCAGATTTCTCTCCTCTTTGTTTACTTCCAGGAGTTCTGTTGGAATTTTCACGCACGTTAATTCTGACCAATCGAAGTGCAGTTATGGAAATATGTTCAAGACATGTTTGGCCAACAAGTAATGTGGATGTTGTCACGTGACTATATTTTGGTTCGTTTCATCAACTCATCAACTGATTCGGACCAGAGCAATCAGTGTGATGTGAAAATGAACCAAAACCCATGAAAAATGCTACAAATTATAATTTTTCGCCCTCGGTCCAGACCAAATGAACCGAACTACAGATATGAAAGCACCCTTAGCCTACAGGTGAGGTGATACATTATTCATCAGTGTGTATAATAAAGTTAGTGAAATTATTGCCTAATATAGCATTAACTCGACTTTAGTGCCGCAAGGATATTCCACAGCATCAAGATAATTTGTTAATGGTCATAAAGCGCGAGATAAAATGCAAGTACCGTAGCTAAACATTTAATAATTGACAGCTGTTTTAAGACAGAATTGTTAAATTTCCAACAAAAATAATCAGGCAAACTAATAAAATTTTATTAGTTTGCCTGATTATTTTTAATTGACTGATTATTAACTATTAAATACGATTTACGTAACATTTATGTATAAAGTTCACTCTCTCTGGGAATCTAAGCTAAAAGATCTGCCATAAACATTTTGCAAAAAAAAACCTCAACGTGTTTATTATAAATAAAGTAAGACAGTAACTTTTTTCTCAGCTGTAGGCAAAGGCAGATGCAGTGGATAAGCATGTCTTTGGTGTGACAGACCCGGGTTCGAATCCACTGTGAGACACCAATGTGTCCCTGAGCAAGACAATTAACCCTAGTTGCTCCAGAGGCGGTGTGACCTCTGACATAAATAGCAATTGTTAGTCGCTTTGGATAAAAGCGTCAGCTAAATCAATAAATGTAAAAATGTAAATTTCAAATCAGTGCTTCTCCTGGGAGCACTGATTAATCGCTAAATGAATCCCCTATTTTAGCACCATTTACTGTTTTTGAAGAGGAAGTTACTCATCTGCATTTGTGAGAAAATCTGCCCTGACGCATTTGTGAAAAAAGATTTGCCCTGACGCATTTGTGAGAACATCTGCCAGGACACATTTGTGAGAAAATCGAGCAAAGAGATCTCACAATTATATCAGATAGATGTGTATGCACTAGATTTGGTATTTGTTTAAAGGTTACCTGCAATTTGAAGGATGGTTTGTATTTATTTGTGAAATATTATTTCAAGGATCATTTATTTATATTTGTAAAACAATATTGGATTTGTTTGTTTAATTTTGGCCTATAATTCACTCCATACAGATGGTGAATAGGGATCCATTGTTCAACAGCACTCACTCCACAAATCTGGAAGTTAGTGAGGCACGCTAGAGGTAAAAAGTCTCTTGTGTGGTGCTCAAGTGAGCAAAGTTTTTGCTCTAAACAGAGCAGCTGGACACCTGGTGAGTCCATTTAAAGTCCCCATGAACCGGAAGTTGCAAACGACTTTTCTCCAGTGCTGTGACATATTTCCAAGTGAAACGGAATATTGAAGAGAAGGCAGGGTTTTACTCTAGTGCTCCTCCTCTCCATCTCTCGCTCATAGCAGACTAACGGTTTAAGGGGAGTGGTTAAGCGTTTACCAACCCAAGCCATCAAACCTACGTCATTAGGAAAAGACACCATTCCAGACCGGAAGTAACTTTTCAGATTTTGATTAAAGATTACCATGGTAAAAATGTTTTAAATATATATTTACATTTTTTATATATATATATATATATTTACTGCACGGATTAATTGTTCACCACAAGACTAGTAATATACGCTAACAAAGTAAATAGGTTCAATTTTGATTTTGAAGAGGTAACAGGAGATCACTGGGAGAAATAAACAGGACAACACACATATGATCGCTTGATCGCTCACCCACACACACCACCCCCACACACATGAATAACTGGAAGGCGAGGTTCTGTAGTTGTTATGTGAAATCTCAAATTGTGATACAATCAGGTCTGAATGACAGGATTTTATAGCAGTGTCAGTTGTTCTCACTTTACGTCTTTATAAAACAGCTCTCTGCAGCAGAAATCACCCAGCAACATGGGGAACTGTGAAGACAAAACAAGCACAGTGAAGTGCGAGCCCTGCAAAATGCTAATAAGGGTACATCACTGAGAATTTATTGTGTTTTTAAAAAATAAATAAAAGATGAATTAAGACATTTGCTTTCCAATTGGCTTTTTCCCAAATAAACATGCACTGCAGAAAATAATTCTAGATGGAATGAAAATAAAAAACAACTTTATTTGACTATTCCATTACTTCCTTGTGGGCCTTGAGATGAGAGTTGAAGAGATTTCCAGAATGCATGCGCGAGAACTGAGATGAGGACGTTCTTCTTCGACTACTTCTTGTTACCGGTTGCTCAGAGCATTAGCTTCGGAGTATTACCACCACCTACTGTATAAGATGACGTGCCGATATAGCCGGAAGCGCAAAACTTTCTGTTTACAAGCAGAGGAAGACGCGCACTGTACAAGTACTACTGTACTACCGACTATATGAATTTCTGTATGGACATTGTAGTTCCCACAAGAACTGTACGCTGTTTTCCAAATAATAAACCGTGGATCACCAGTTATGTTAAGGACCTCCTCAATAAAAAGAAGAGGGCGTTTAAGGAAGGTGATCAGGCGAAGTTGAGGTGCATACAGGGGGAACTCAAGTTAAAGCTGAAAGTGGCAAAGGAGGAATATGGAAAGAAGGTAGAGCAGAAGTTGCTGGAGAACAACATGAAGGATGTCTGGGAGGGAATGAAAATTATTACAGGCTGCAAGAAAAAGAGCAGTGTAGTAGAAGGTGATGTGGTGAGAGCAAACCAGCTCAACCAGTTCTTCAACAGGTTTGAGTGCCCTGCTCCCGCAGCAATGTCCTGTTCAACTTCCACACCACACCTCTTACCTACTTTAGTCGGTCCACAGCATTCCTTCCCACTATCTTGCTCATTTTCACAATCAACTGTACCCATTCAGTATCATGCATCTGCAAGAGCTGCTAGCCCCCAGCCAGCACCTACCAATGCTCCCCTCTCCCCAACATACAAGATAGGGACCCCCCTTGTTCCCATCATCACGGAGTATCAGGTTAAGAGAGAGCTGAGTAGACTTCGCCAAGGGAAAGCAGCCGGTCCAGACGGAGTGTGTCCCAGACTGCTTTAAGCCTGTGCAGCAGAACTGGCAGAGCCTCTGCAGCTTATTTTCAACCTGAACCTTCGTCTGGGGAAGGTACCAGCACTGTGGAAGACATCATGTCTTATACCAGTTCCTAAGAAACCATTTTCCAGTGAGTTAAATGACTTTAGGCCTATCGCTCTAACTTCACACATAATGAAGACGATGGAGCGACTGTTACTTTACATTCTTAGATCCCAAGTCAGCCACTCACTTGACCGGCTACAATTTGCTTACCAGGAGAGGGTCGGCGTGGAGGATGCCATCATTTACCTAATGCACAGAGCGCATTCTCATCTAGATAAGGGGAAAAGTGCGGTGAGAATGTTGTTTTTTGATTTCTCTAGTGCCTTTAACACCATACAGCCTGTCAGATTGAGGGATAAGCTGGTGCATATGGGGGTTGATGCTCACCTGGTATCTTGGATAATAGACTACCTGACAGAGAGACCACAGTTCGTAAGGCTGAAAGATTGTTTCTCAGAGACTGTGATTTGTAGTACTGGAGCGCCGCAGGGGACTGTGCTTTCGCCATTCCTGTTCACCATGTACACTTCGGACTTTAGTTTTAATTCAGAGTCATGCCACATGCAGAGGTTTTCAGATGACACTGTAATTATGGGGTGTATCAGGGATGGACAGGAGTACGGGTATAGGAACCTGGTTAATGACTTTGTTAATTGGTGCAGGCTAAACAATCTACAGCTGAATGCAACAAAGACCATGGAGATGGTGGTGGATTTTAGGAGATCAAAGCCAATCATGCTACCTGTCTCCATTAAGGGGGTCAATGTGAAGGTGGTTAGCACATGTAAGTACCTGGGGGTAACCTTGGACAATAAATTGGACTGGTCAGCCAACTCGGAGGCGCTATATCGGAAAGGGCAAAGTCGGCTCTATTTCCTGAGGAGGTTACGGTCATTCAACATCTGCAGTAAACTACTTAGGATGTTTTATCAATCGGTCATTTCCAGTGTCCTGTTTTATGCTGTAGTGTGCTGGGGTGGCAACGTTAAGAAGAGAGACGCCAGGCGACTTGACAGACTGGTAAAGAAAGCGGGCACTGTTGTAGGAATTGAGCTGGAGACACTTACAGGTTACAGCTATTACAGAGAAACGATCTATGCGAAGGATGCTCGCGATCATGGACAACGAACGCCACCCACTGCACAGCACGCTTATAAAACAGAGGAGCACGTTCAGTGGCAGATTTCTGTCACTGGCATGCTCTACAGACAGACTGAGGAGGTCTTTTGTCCCCAGGGCCATCCAACTCTTCAATACTGTACAAGGGGGGAGGGGGGTGATGGACTCTTAAGCAGGAGTCTGTTTGTTTATGTGTTTCTTAAATATCTCTTTATATTATTTTGTCTCAACTAGCCTTCCATGGCATCTAATATCCATTACATTTACTTTCAGAATTTATAATTTATTCTCTGTCATGTACTGTTCTGAATAGCCAGCTGATAGCCGATATCCATAGTCATAGTTAATATTATTAGGAATTTTAATTTTTTTTTTTAAATTTGTATATATTTAGTTATGTGTATGCATGTTTTTAGTGTTATTATTATTATTATTATTTTTCTTTATATATATCGTGAGTTATGGATGTGGAAATCTGGTATCTAAGCTACTGGATGCCTTAAATTTCCCTTGGGATAAATAAAGTATCAAACAAACAAACAAACAATACAAACACTTTTCAATTCGTAAATATGTCTGCTGATTTCGACGTAGATGAAGACTTACATTTTTTTAACCAACCGTACCTTATTCGAACCAGAATATACAGACGCTGAACTGCAAGAGATGGAAGATGCTGCAACACAACCGCAGTCCGAAGCTCTTGCAAGACAGAGCATTGGAGAGCTGGTGGTGTAAATGCCATCAGTGCCAAGCGATGCCCACACACAGGAGAGCGTGTGCTGCATCGATTGGAACATTCTAATGCCACAACTGGAAAATCTGGAAGACGCAGACAATGGGACAAGTGAATTTACCTGTATAACAGAGGATCCCAGTTTTCCGCCCCTGCTAAGTCCTAGTGTTTTAGAGGTTTTTTTTATTTGCCTAAAGTGAACTGGAAGCGACGTCCGAGACCAGAAGGACCAGGTGGCACACTATCTGTAGAGTAAGTAGGTTTATTTAAACTAGAGTTAATACACATGATGCATAGCTTTCTACAATGCATGTTTTACTATGATGTGTGTGCGTGTTGGTGTGTGTGTGTGTGTGTGTGTGTGTTTGAGAGAGAGAGAGAGAGAGAGATAAAACACTCTTGGCAATCAATATTTTTGTGATTATGATCTATTTTCTGTTTTCAGTCAGTGCAGACTGGTGGCGTACCAGGAGAAAAACTTGGAAGACACAACAGGAAAGCTCAAAGCTCTGCCGTCATGTGTTGTGCGAGCCATATCAGAAAAATATCCATCATCATCAGGAGTATATGTTGATTACAAGGAAACAGAAGAAGCTTTCATGCTAATTAAAAAAAAGCACCACAATAGACATTTTTTAATTCTGTTTTATTTTTCGATATTACTTTAAATGTTTATCAAACTCGAGAAGGTATTGCTGCTATACATCTCTTTAAATAAAAATGTAAATAAAAAAATTGGCTTTTGTTTATTAATTACAGTTTACCAACTATGTTTTTCTGAAATGTTGATTATGGTTTTACCATATGAAGTAGCTCCTTTTATTTTGTTATCACTGCAAAAGACAATCACTTTGTTATTCTGAGATGTCTTACACATCAAACATTTGTTCTAACCAAAATAAAAACGATTCCTTAATCAAGCAGGTTGAGGTAGCATTTTAGAAAAAGAAAAATCAAGCAACACAAGATAGCATTTTACATAAAGAAAAATCAATCAACACGTTCAAGTGTAATACAACTATTACAGTATGACACTGAATGTTGTTTAATTGCTAAAACTTGACGCATGTTTTGCAATAACTGCTTCCTTTTCCGGTTTGTTTTTTGTTGCGATATTGCACGGTAAAACGGGCAAAGAAACTTGAGAGATGGGATCCTTTAAAAGTACAGGTTCAAGGTTCAAGGAGCCTTTATTAACCCCGAGGGGTAATTTGTTGTGCAGCAGCATATGACATAGATAACACATACAAATACAAATAGCCTACAAAACAGCAAAAGAATTTGTATGTCTATTTGTCTTGCATTTAGGTAAACTGAATCTGTGGCCCGACGGCAATAAGATGAAACAACTGTTCAAGGGGTGACTAGGGTCGGCCAATACTGATTGTGCCTTCTTAAGGGTCCTTGTCTCATATATCACTTTTAGATCGGTCAAATGGTTATTGGAAATTTTGCCACACACTTTAACTAAATATTGCAGCCTATTTCTATTTTTGAGTGTGAGGGACCCGAACCAACTCACAAGGGCAAAAGAAAGGATAGATTCAATAAATCAACAATAAACCATCCTCATAAAAGTCTTATCGGCATTAAAATTACGAAGTTTACGATAAAAAAACATGCGTTGATGTGATTTCTTACAGATGGCGTCAACCTGTGGCTCAAAAGTGAGTTTGTCATCAATGATAATACCTAGGTATTTATATTGTTTCACCATTTCTATAGCTTGGTCATTAATTAGAGTAGAAGAGACGGCGTGAGGGTTTGTGCTAAAATCGATCAGCATTTCTTTCGTTTTTGTTTCATTAATCTTAATGAAAGACGATTTACACCACTCTGTAAAATCATTTAAAATAGCGCCATGCTCAGGGTCATTATGCGTCAGCAACGACACTATTACCAAGTCGTCTGCAAACTTAATGATATGACGCCCGGTATGCCGGCTTTGGCATGCGTTTGTGTATAAAATAAATAGGATCGCGGAGAGGACGCAGCCCTGAGGGGAGCCGGTGGAAGAAAGGAGAACGTCAGATAACATACTATTCATTCTTACTCGTTGAGACCTATTAGTTAAGGTCTCAGTAGGGTCAGTAGGGTCATTGGGCCGGTCCAGTACCTTTTGAAGAAGTTCATGCCTGAATTTTTGTGAAGTTGGTTCATAAATTTTCCCACAAAATGAATATACACAATTCAATTGCGTGTATTTACATATATATATATATATATATATATATATATATATATACACAATTCAATTGCGTGTATATATATACAAGGTGGGCATTGATTAATTTTTTTATCTAGATTAATCTAGATTAATTTTGAGATTAATCTAGATTAAAATGGCTCATTTGAATTCTACCAAAGGCGTGTGCTATACCCAAATAAATAACCTCGCAGGTAGTTTGTAATTAGGCCTAAATATGTTTTATACAAGATTTAACACTGGAATGTTCATATTATTATAAATAATGAGAGTAATCATAATTATTTTATTCTATTATCAACCCTAGTTTGAAACAGCACGAAATAATAACTAAATCAGTTTTTTTTTTCATAAGGTTTTCTTGTGAAATTCTAACCCCATTTGATCTACTTTTCTTCTATGTAACACGAAATGAATTATTTTGTAGTGTCCTGGAAGCTCTTTTTCTTACAATACAAATAAATAGAGAGGGATGAAATATCTTATGGATGCATATAATGCATTAGCCTGGTAATACCAGACTCTGCTACTTCACTTTGCTTCATAGACAGAGTCTGGAATGGCATAATAGAGAAGTGTTTTCTCTCTCTTGCAAGGGGGTGCTTCTCTGAAGTTTAAAATCATTGGTTACCCGTAAGCCAATCAGATAAGTTTATTTATGACGTATGTTATGCGCCGACACGGCTGCTAGAGGTGTGCGATACCGCTAAATTTGGTATCGATCCGATACCAAGTAAATACAGGGCCAGTATCGCCGATACCGATACCAATACCGATACTTTTTAATAATTAAGGTGGATGCCTCTTCAACCTAAATCTAAATGAATTTTCATGACTTTTGTTTTTGTGATTTGCATTTTGGGATATTAATCAGTTAAAATCATTACTACAAAAGCTTTTGTTCAGAAACAACTTTTGGTTACTTCTGTTTTATTTAAACAAAGTTACAAAATTATTACTTCACAAATATAAAAAATGTACTGTAAAAACAAATTCTCTTTTCAAGTAGCATGTTAACACAAAATGTTTCTCTTCTTTAGTGCACTTCTTTTCAGGATTTTTTTCTTTAATAAACAAAGTCACAAGTTCTCCCCATCTCTGATTGTGCTGCTGTAGACTAGAAATGCGCGGCAGCGCGCCTGACTGGTGGTAGTCCTGGAGCGCGCTAGCTAGTGGTGAGTACAACACAGGAGAGGGGGACGAGAGCAGCACTAGGATCACAGAGAGCTTGCTCTGCTCTGTGACAGCAGCAGCATTTTGACAAACACGGTCAGGTCGCAAAACGAGAGAAACTGAAACTTAAGTATCGACATTTTCACGTTGGTATCGATCAATACCGATACCAACGTTGGTATCGATATTATCGATATTAGTATCGATCTGCCCACCTCTAACGGCTGCATCGAGACATTATGCATCGAACTCAAATCTATGATCGAACTTCCACTGTAAACAGGGAGTGGCGCTTTTGTAAGGGCTGCAAAATGTGTGCCAACCGGGAATGAACAATTCACAAACTAGGTTATTTATATGAATTCCTGAGTTGCAGCCGCCCCGCAACGTCGGCGTGCCCCGCTCTCAAGAGTCATGACTGATTTAGCTTCCGCCGCCCCGCAGCGCTGCGAGGGCGAGGCCGAGCCGCTGCTCTTGCGAGTCATCAATAGGAAGTTCATTTTACTGATTTTCTGAGTCATTCGAGTCATTTCGTTTATTTAAGTGGCTCAATGTTATAATTTTAACAGCCAAATTCCCCGATCACATCCACCTACGCAATGTTGATCATATACTGAATTAAAAAATCATAATGCAGTAAAAATGATTTACAGGGAACATAAATAATCACTTTACCTTCCGAGTCTTACGTTCATTTGTCACGTGACATACACAATGAACAGACCGTTCATGAATCACATATCTGGGACTAATGCAGCAGGATGTCGAAACGACATATGGTGGATTATTATTATGATAATAATAATATGATAATAAGAGCGCACCAGGAGCGTTCACAGCCGAGGAGACCGACTTTCTTGTCATGGCCATAAAAGACGGAGAACTGACGTTGAATGGGGGTAAGTTATGTCCTTATTTATGCATATAGTTATGGCCAAACAGGTCTGATCCGTCATTACTACAATTAGCCTGAAAAAATTGGGTAGCCTAAATGTATCAAAAGTGTATGCGCGTTGTGCAAGCTACATAATGGCCAAGCATGCTGGTTTTTGCTGGTATACGTTGCAAATAGAGGGGCAGCAAAATTGTTTGTTGCCTAGAGAAGTGCACGCGCCGGTCCTAGCTGTAAACACTAGGGATGCACCGAAATGAAAATTCTTGGCCGAAACCGAAAACCGAAAAAGAGGAAACCAAGGCCGAAAACCGAAACACCGAAAGAAGTTATACCAATTATCAGTATTATTGCATTTATGGCTATGACTGTGTACAAACGTTACTTAAATCAAGGCATTGCAATTGCATAAATTAATATAAAATTTTCAAAGAATAAATCAATTACAAATTATGCAAATATTTATTTAGCACAATGCACAGTATAAAATAAAATTCAAACTAAAATGTTTTTGACCCCACTCATGTGTACATTAAATAATAATCTAATGGCCTGCAGAAAGGTTTTAAAATTAAATGTCATAAACAAAGCCGAGTGCGAACTTCTTCTCATCACACCAGCACCCTTTGCACGTCTAAATTAGTTTCTTACATTTTAAAAATTTAGCATACAATAGCATAAAAAGCCTTTTTAAATGAACAAAGGTCCATGATTAATACAAATGTACATGAAACTTAACGAAACATGTTTAGTGAATGTAGAAAATATTAAAGAGAGCATTTAGTTCTATACATACATGTTCCCATATATATTTTTTTGTAATGTCACACAAGTAATAATCTCAGGGTTTACTGGGTTTTACATGATTATTTTTGTATTGGTGGTGGTATACTAAAAAATAAAAATTGTCATGTGTTTATCTTTCTTCTTCTCACCGATTCCTAATGGTTAGAGGACAGTTACTTGAGTCGTCCCGTCGTTTCAAGGAATAGTACAACGGAGAGCGGGTCCAGTATACACGCCTCGACCGTTTGGAGCGGTGCGCGCGCTGTCTGAGGAGACTCGCGCATACTTTCGCCTGCCTCCGCAGCGCGAGTCTCCACAGTTTATTGTAACAGATCTGAGTGCTAAGATTCAACTCTTAAACCGCTAGATCAATTCTAGGTTCTAAAGGAGTGGGGTGGAAAACATAAAACTCATGATGGAGTCCAGACGTTGAATGCGATAATGATATTTTACTGTAACACAGCAATATAGACAATTGTTTGAATCAAATGGAAAAGAAATCAAAAGAAAAAAATAACAAAGAGGTGAGTATAATGAAACAACACTTAAATTATCAGTATTTTGGGAAATTATTGATTTCACAAATCTGCCCAGCTGAGTGATTAACCCAATTTGTGAATTATTAGGAATAAATCAACTTCTTTTTCCTTTTATATTAACCTCTTTTTTTCCACAGGTAAAAGAAGAAAACAAATTAGTTGCACTTAAAGCAACACAATCACATCACAATAAAACTATGAACTAAAATGGAAAAATTGGAAAAGTTCACTTCAGAAAATGTAATGCACTTTTTTCAGTTCATGCAATGAATGCAATAAAGTTCAGTTTGTGTGCAACAAAGCTGTGTACTTCCTTTTCTTAATAACACAGCTCAGAATGTTCAATGGGAAAAAACTCCAATCGAGTTGGAAAAAATGAGAAAAGGATAGTAATCCGATCCAAATACAACAATCACTCCTAATGCTCTGTCAATGTGTTACCAGGTGATGCGATAGGTCCCCTGGTTACCGAAAGGAGATGAGGACGTTTACAATCCGGGTTGGCTCGCCATCTTAGTTTTCTCGTCATGCACGTCTTTTCCACATGTGTGCCCATGCACGCGCACACACACTTCAAGGAAGAGTCTTTGTCCGTTTTTTTTCTGGAACATAAAACCTGACCTACATAACAGGTCATAAAAACATCCATAAATACAAATAACCCTCAGAAAAAACAAAAAAACAAAATCAAAGCATAATATTACCACCCTGCTTCTCCAAGCAACACAAAATGGCATGAAACGGCATTTTGTCCCCACAACATCTTCTCATATAATAAATTTTAAACAATATCTGCTATAGGCAGCGTACAGTCAATTTTTGGTTGATTTAAACAGTTAAACAGTACATATTTATAGTATTTTCGTATAACTGATAGCTCTTTAAAGGCATTAAACAGCATATACAGTCAAACAATATGAGCCAAACTCACCAAACAATCGTCATTCACCCAAATGCATTCCGTTTAGGTTGCTAACTAGTCAAGTATCAGTATCTATCCTTTTTTTGAGTGTTAATATCAACTTTACTCAAGTTAAACTCAAAGTGAATCTGCTCGCGATCTCTCTGCTTCACTCTTCCTCTGTAGCTGTACAAAATGGTGCGCGCAGCTGCTGCACGCGGTCGGGGTGACTTTCTTAAAGGGGAAGCGTCAACATAAATCCTTACAGTTTATTTTTTATGAACTCTTATATTTAAATGCTCAACTTATTTAATTTAACTATATACAATCAATGTCGTTTTCAGAAATCCTTTACCTGCTACAATATTGTGAGTTTTAGTACCCACAAGTTTAAGCACTCATAAAGGCTCCATTCTACTGCTGGGTTACATCCTCCCCACCTTATCTAATGCACGTCCCTGTGCATTGCTTTAGGGATTTAAACTATCTTTATACTACAAGGTTCTGCGTAGTTGAACCGTGTTAGGGAGTCTGTAACTGCTTCACTGAGACTCTGGAACAGAGACTGAACTACTGTAACTAATGGATTCCCTAACTCAGGGTAAGTTAGCTGTCTAGTTGCTTTTTTCTCTCTGGTAGATCTTCTCAAACAATTGTTTTCAGATTCAGTTTCATCTATGACAACTCTGTTTCCATTCCTTTCTGGAGTAGTTTGCATAGGACAATGAACACTGTTCAGTTCTCTTTCAGGTATTTCCTCAGATCTCGGTCCATCTGTTAAATTATCCTTCGCAGGACCAGGTAAGGTTACTTCCTCAGGACTAGGTAAGGTTCCTTCCTCCGGGTCTGGTAAGTTTCCTTCCTCAAGGTCTGGTAAGTTTCCTTCCTCAAGGTCTGGTAAGTTTCCATTTTCAGGGAAAGTTACATCTGAAAGATCTTGCCCAATGGTGGTCAACAACTTGGGAGGCTCTGGTGCAATTCTTCCTGGTGAATTTTCCACAATTGCTGAGCGATGGTCTGAACCTAGGGTTTCAACTCTAAGGTTTCTTGAACTGTTATAACATTCCTCTGGATCAGACTGGGAATCTTCCTCATCAGCTTCATCAAAATTGTCACTCTTGGTGATTTGTCGAGTTTTTGGTCGCCTCGCTACCTTTGTCATGTCAGCCTCGTCTTCCACTTGGGTCATGGGAAGGAACCCGCATGGCAGCAAGAGATCGCGATGAAGGGTTCTTTGTGGACCTTCTCCGATTTCGGGTTTCACAGTGTACACAGGAACACCTTCAGACCGTTTCAAAACGACATATACTCCTGACTCCCACCGGTCAGCTAACTTGTGCTTGCCTCGGAGGCGAACGTTCCTGACAAGGACTCTATCACCTTCCTCCAAGGTGGAATTCACAACGTGCTTATCAAACCTTGCTTTGTTGCGATACGCCGTCTTCTTTGCGGTCTCTGTAGCTGCTCTGTAACTGTCTTGAAGTTGAGACTTTAGGTTACGGACATACTGTGAATGTGATCCTGGCTGATGATTGACAGGCAAACCAAAAGCTAGGTCAACAGGCAGTCTTGGTTGTCGTCCGAACATCAACTCGTATGGAGTAAACCCGGTCACTTCGTTTTTAGTACAATTATAAGCATGTACTAACGGTCTGACATAATCTCGCCATTGACTCTTCTTCTTATCCTCGAGGGTTCCAAGCATGTTAAGCAGGGTCCTGTTGAAACGCTCAACGGGGTTCCCTCTTGGATGATATGGCGTTGTTCTCACTTTCTTGGTACCAATGAGCTCGCACAACTCTCTTATGATCCGAGACTCAAAGTCTGGTCCTTGATCGCTATGAAGCTTCTCGGGGATGCCGTAGTGGACGAAGAAGTGGTCCCACAAGCACTTAGCTACTGTTTGAGCCTTCTGGTTCGTGGTGGGGACAGCTACTGCGTATTTTGTGAAGTGATCAGTAATTACCAGAATATCTTTGATATTATTGGTACCTGGCTCTACTGAGAGGAAATCCATGCATACGAGTTCAAGTGGCCTTGTAGCTATTATATTAACAAGTGGTGCGGCTTTTTCAGGCATGGATTTGCGCCGTACGCAACGGTTGCAAGTCTTGATTTTCCTTTCCACATCAGCTGACATCTTAGGCCAATAAAATCGTTTCCGAACAAGATCTAGGGTCCGTTCAACACCCATGTGGCCCATGTCGTCATGCAGGCTTTTCAGAACCAAGTGTCTCATGGGTTCCGGCAGCACGAGTTGATGGTAAACTTGCGTACCTTCTTGCCGCTTCCGATACAGGATACCATCCAGGATTTCAAGCTTGCTCCATTCTCTTAACAAGAAGCTTAATTCAGGGAGTTCTTTTCGGAGGGATGGTGGGATGGTTCCTCCTACCTCCATTTGTCTGAGTACCTCACAGATAGTGGTGTCTGCTCTTTGTTTGCTTCTTAGCTCATCTGGTGCAAATGAAGTTATGACCGGTAAGCCACCGAATTGATCATCCTCTTCAAAACTCCCTGGAAGAGCTCTCGGATGGTGGGCGAGGGACATAACGTAAGTGGTAATGGGTGATGTCTCCACAGGAGGGTTGTCGATCACCAGGTGGACTAAGTGTTTGTCACAGAGGGCTTTAATGGTGTTCTCATCCATAGACACATGGTCTGGTTCCAAATGCCTCTTTGTGAACTGTTGTATTCTCTCAACCTCCTTCTGTGATAATGTATCGTCAGGTAATCTGCTGTGTGGCCGCCTGGACAGTCCATCTGCATCCTGATTTTGTTTCCCAGCTCTGTACTGTAGCTGAAAGTCAAATGTTGACAGAGCAGCCAACCATCTGTAGCTTGTGGCATCAAGCTTAGCAGAGGTGAGGATATAGGTTAATGGGTTACTGTCTGTGACAACAAGAAATGAACTCCCATACAAGTAATCCTGGAATTTCTCCGTCACAGCCCATTTAAGAGCGAGAAACTCTAATTTGTGGGCGGGGTACCTGCTTTCACACTTTGATAGCCCACGGCTCGCGTAAGCAATGACCCGTTTCTGTCCTTGTTGTTCCTGATACAGGGCAGCACCGAGACCTGAGATACTGGCGTCTGTGTGTAGTATGTAAGACAACTTGGGATCGGCGAACCCAAGGATGGGGGCAGTTGTTAGCTTCCCAATGAGAGTTTCAAAAGCTGTCTGGCAATCAGGGGTCCATCGGTCACCGAAGAAGTCCTTCGGATTGTGGAACTTTTCAACTCTCACTGAAGTGTTGAAACGTTTTCTCAGTGGTGGGTACCCGGCGGTGAGCTCGTTGAGTGGCTTAACGATCTTTGAATAACCTTTGACGAATCTGCGGTAGTAGCCACAGAATCCCAGAAATGTTCTCAACTCTTTCAAAGTGTTGGGTTTTGGCCAGGTTTTTAATGCTGTTGTCTTCTCTGGATCCGTTTCGATGCCTTTCTCAGATACGATGTGGCCTAAGTACTTTACAGATGTCTGAAAGAACTTGCATTTTTCCGGTGAGAGCTTCAGGCCATACTCTCTTAGTCGGTTGAGTACTCGCACCAGTCTCTCTTCATGTTCTTCCAGCGTCGGGGAGAAAATGATAAGATCATCCAGAAAAACTAGGGCTTGCTTTAAGTTCAGCTCTCCTATGCAGCGTTCCATGAGCCTCTGGAATGTGCTAGGGGCGTTCGTTATTCCTTGAGGCATCCTGTTGAACTCAAAGAACCCTAGTGGGCAGACAAATGCAGTTTTGTGCTTATCTGCTTCCTCCATTTCAATCTGGTAGAAACCGGATTTAAGATCTAGCACAGAGAACCATTTGGACCCAGTCAAGGCGGAGAAGGATTCTTCCAAGTTGGGTAAGGCATATGAATCTTTTACTGTTTGATGGTTCAGTTTTCTGTAGTCAATGCAGAGTCTAATGTCACCATTCTTTTTCCTGACGACTACAATCGGCGAAGAGAAAGGGGATTCTGACTCGCGTATGACTTCAGCATCCAGAAGTTGTTGGAGATGGTTACGCACAGCTTCTATGTCTTGAGGGTGTATAGGCCTCGCCCTATGCTTAAACGGCGTCTCATCGCTCAGTTTTATACAATGTCTCATTTTGTCAGTGCGACCAAAGTCAAGCTCATGCTGTGCAAACACTTCTGGCATGGAGTTCAATCTTTTAGTTATTCTCTCTTTCCATTGACTAGATATGGAGGAGTTTCCAAAGTCAAAACTAAGTTTTGGTTTGTGGTCAGGCTTTATTTGAGAGTCTGAATTGAGAGGGCCAATGGACTGAACATTCTTGATGGCGTGTATTTCTGCTATCACAGCCTTTGGAGACAGGGTTATATCATGGTCTGACTCATTCTTAATGATAACTGGTATGCAGTGTGGAAGTTTAGATGGTAAATTTGTCAAGCCATCCGTTACCATCATGCCACCTGGCAAGGGGGCTGATCTTGGTGATTCTACTACCACCCATCCTTCTGCATTAGGTGTTCTGTGACTCACTTTTCCTTTGAGGACTTGGGTCCGACCAGCTGCAATAGTCTCAGAACCACTGCTGTGTAGTCTCACCTCTCCCAGATTGGAATCAACAGACCATCTTTTCCTGTCTTCAAGGGTCTTCAAGACAACTTTACAGCCATACGGCAATGAATCATAATTCTGAAGCACAGTGTCTGCATACTGTTCGTAAAGGGCATCTAAGGTGTTGGTGCCTACCAAAACTGATGATAGAGTGGAGCGCATGTCAGGCACAATCAGGGCTAGTGAGGGCACTTCAATGTCTTTTCCAAATGAACCCTTAGGAAACTTGAATGTCGTTTCAACATACCCAATGTAAGGTACTTCTTGGCCATTAGCTCCTTCTACTTCAAGCAAGTTGTTCAATGAGTGGATTGGTAGATGAGACAGGTTCTCTTGATAGAAAGAATTGGGGATTGTTGTCACTTGAGAGCCTGTATCCAACAAGCAGTTACAATGTCTTTCACCCACAGTCACGTGTGCGGTGCACTTGGCCCCAATTAGTCCTTTTGGCAGAGTGGCTGACTGTTTTCTGGTGTAGGAATGTGCGTAAGAGGAGCAATGCTTTTTCTTGGGACACTTTGCTTGCGTTTCAGTCCCCGTCTGTCCCCCAACCGGAACTGGAACTAGTTTAAATGATCAGGCTTTGGAGTGCTATTCTCAACGTCCCACGCTAGTTGTTTCTCTTTAAGCTGCTTCTGTTTTTTGGCTACTAATGAGGGATTTGGCTCGCTGTCACACTGGGGTTTGATGTGCCCGTCCTCCCCACACTTGAAGCAGTACCAGGGTTTCGGCCTAGTGCTTTTGTGGTGGTTTGCATCTTGGCTGTGTAACTGCGGCTTTTGAAGGCCGGTAGTGTCGGCTGAAGACTTTGTAGCTACTGACTTGGAAGTTGATGGTTTGGCAGCTGGCTTAGTTGGTGTTTTCCGACTGTCCCTCTGAGTAATTCGGGTGAGCTGTGACTGTAAATCAGCTATCTGTCTCTTCAGGTCTTGAATTTCAATTTTAGAATTAGAAACAGATGGTGGTTGTGTACACTCTTCCCCATACTGAAAGTAAGCACCTTGGTAATGGGATGACGCTTTTTGCTTTGACACATTAAAATACTGCTTCATGCGGGACGCTTTGGAGATCCTCTTGTCTTCTGCTGTGCGGATTAACAAGAGAAGTTCTGCAAAGGTAGGTGGGTTCTGCTTCTTCTGTTCTAACTGCAACTCTGATATTAAGATGTTGTCCCAACAACCCCTAACGAATTGTCTTAAAAGCTGCCGGTCAAGGTCACTTGCAGGTACACCTCCCCTCCTGAAAGCGGCGTTTAGCATCACTTGCAGCCTCTGAAGGTAGACAGAGGGCTTCTCACCATTGTTTTGCATAGTATTAAGGTACCTTGCAAAGCAGTCATCCCCATCTTCGACTGTGCTGAAAGCAGAGTCTAGGATATTCAAATACATACTTGGAGGAGATTCAGGTGTCAGGTGCTTGACTATGTCAATAGCAGGTGATAAAAGGCTTTCAAGGACTTTCCGTGACTTGTATAGGTCTGGCTGTTTTGTGTCTTTAAGGAGCAGCTCTACATTAGAACGCCATGTCTCATAGTCTACCTCATTGTTGGGATGGGGGCAACGCCCAGAGAATGGCCGGAGTCTTAAGGGTGTGTGTATTTGCATAGCAGATTCTTCGTTTCTTACTATGTGTTCAACTATTACCCTCTGTACTTCGGGTGGATTGATATCAGGAAGTTTCGGAGCAGGCTGTGCCTTTCCTTCAGAGGGTGCCTTTGGTGGAGACCAGCTATATCCCTGCAGAGCATATGGCTTGTGAACTGTGCTGAGTAGGGGACTAATTTGGGCAGCGGTTCCTGGAACGTGTTGCTCTGGGGTGTCTAGTGAGTTTGGTTCAATTCCACCAATTTGGGCTTCTGTGGTTTCCAAGTCAACGGCTTCACTGATGACAGATAGCTCTTCTTTGAGGACAGCTGCCAAATCTCTGCCAGTCAACTTTGCTATCTCTTTCAACTCAGAGAGGTAGGTCTGCGTAACTAATTTGCTGGCTACGGGCGTGTAGGCACTGGCTAAGGATCGAATGTGGTAAGTAATGTCAGTTTGGGTTTTAGCGTGTAATCCGTGAAGTTCGTATGGCAACATGGGCGAAAGGGACTGCAGGGCTGCACCACTTACATACTCTACAATAACCTGTTTGCCTGTCTCTGACTCAGGGGATTCTACCTCAACTATCCTATGAATAGATCCGTACTGTTTAAGGAAGTCATATAGTTCCTCATCAGTATCTGTGCCATCTACCCCACTAACTATAACTGAGTTGGGAATTTTAACACTGCTTGCTTGGACTACTTCCATCATGAAATGTGATCTGGTCTCTGATTATTAGTTTTATGTCTTCCTTGACCACTCCTGGCTGGCTCGCCAAGTTGTAACAGATCTGAGTGCTAAGATTCAACTCTTAAACCGCTAGATCAATTCTAGGTTCTAAAGGAGTGGGGTGGAAAACATAAAACTCATGATGGAGTCCAGACGTTGAATGCGATAATGATATTTTACTGTAACACAGCAATATAGACAATTGTTTGAATCAAATGGAAAAGAAATCAAAAGAAAAAAATAACAAAGAGGTGAGTATAATGAAACAACACTTAAATTATCAGTATTTTGGGAAATTATTGATTTCACAAATCTGCCCAGCTGAGTGATTAACCCAATTTGTGAATTATTAGGAATAAATCAACTTCTTTTTCCTTTTATATTAACCTCTTTTTTTCCACAGGTAAAAGAAGAAAACAAATTAGTTGCACTTAAAGCAACACAATCACATCACAATAAAACTATGAACTAAAATGGAAAAATTGGAAAAGTTCACTTCAGAAAATGTAATGCACTTTTTTCAGTTCATGCAATGAATGCAATAAAGTTCAGTTTGTGTGCAACAAAGCTGTGTACTTCCTTTTCTTAATAACACAGCTCAGAATGTTCAATGGGAAAAAACTCCAATCGAGTTGGAAAAAATGAGAAAAGGATAGTAATCCGATCCAAATACAACAATCACTCCTAATGCTCTGTCAATGTGTTACCAGGTGATGCGATAGGTCCCCTGGTTACCGAAAGGAGATGAGGACGTTTACAATCCGGGTTGGCTCGCCATCTTAGTTTTCTCGTCATGCACGTCTTTTCCACATGTGTGCCCATGCACGCGCACACACACTTCAAGGAAGAGTCTTTGTCCGTTTTTTTTCTGGAACATAAAACCTGACCTACATAACAGGTCATAAAAACATCCATAAATACAAATAACCCTCAGAAAAAACAAAAAAACAAAATCAAAGCATAATATTACCACCCTGCTTCTCCAAGCAACACAAAATGGCATGAAACGGCATTTTGTCCCCACAACATCTTCTCATATAATAAATTTTAAACAATATCTGCTATAGGCAGCGTACAGTCAATTTTTGGTTGATTTAAACAGTTAAACAGTACATATTTATAGTATTTTCGTATAACTGATAGCTCTTTAAAGGCATTAAACAGCATATACAGTCAAACAATATGAGCCAAACTCACCAAACAATCGTCATTCACCCAAATGCATTCCGTTTAGGTTGCTAACTAGTCAAGTATCAGTATCTATCCTTTTTTTGAGTGTTAATATCAACTTTACTCAAGTTAAACTCAAAGTGAATCTGCTCGCGATCTCTCTGCTTCACTCTTCCTCTGTAGCTGTACAAAATGGTGCGCGCAGCTGCTGCACGCGGTCGGGGTGACTTTCTTAAAGGGGAAGCGTCAACATAAATCCTTACAGTTTATTTTTTATGAACTCTTATATTTAAATGCTCAACTTATTTAATTTAACTATATACAATCAATGTCGTTTTCAGAAATCCTTTACCTGCTACAATATTGTGAGTTTTAGTACCCACAAGTTTAAGCACTCATAAAGGCTCCATTCTACTGCTGGGTTACATTATACTTGACCCGCTCGCATCCGGAGTCGTTGTCATGGCGGCGCGCATTGTTTAGAGCAGATATAGGTGGATAAACAAGGCTTCCGTCTCCTCGCGGGTTCAGATTCACTGAAATACGTCCGCACCGCAAACATGTTGCTTCAGACAAGCATGTGCAGGTCGCGGTTTCTGTTTGCGTCATCACAACATTTCGGCCGTATTGTTTCGGTGATAAAAGTCTTTTGGCCGAAAACCGAAAATGCACTTTTGGGCCATTTTCGGCCGAAAATTTTCGGTGGCCGAATATTCGGTGCATCCCTAGTAAACACTGATGATGCGAGCGAAATACCAGAGTGAACATGGCTGTAAACGACCTTTGCTTCAGTTTGAAAAACCCCAGAATGTTAAGTCAAGTCAAGTCAAGTCACATTTATTTATATAGCGCTTTTCACAATACAGATTGTATCAAAGCAGCTTCACAGTGATAACATGAAAGTAGCACAACACAGATCAACAACATTGCTAAACACTAAATAACCCCAACTGAGCAAGCTCAAAGCAAGCCAAAAGCAAGGTGACAGTGGCAAGGAACCAAACTCCATCAGATTGGATGGAGAAAAAACCTTGGGAGAACCCAGGCTCAGTCGGGGGCCAGTTCTCCTCTGGCTTACATTCATATTGTTTAAATATAAATATTAAATATAAATATTGTTTATGAATCAAACGGCGCCATAACATATCGCAGGCGTTGAGTCGTCTCATCACAGGCGTTGAGTCGTCTCATCACAGGCGTTGGGGCATCCGAAATCCCCGTGAGAGGCTGGACACAAAACTGGACCTGACGAACGCCATTTTTCTCGGGACAAGCGTCCCGAGATAACAGCAGAAAGGCAGATGGGAAATAATTAGCATAGCTGATGTTCATAATGATTTCCGTTATAACTCACAAACTCTCCGTAACCCGAACTCTCCGCAACCCAACCATACGCGCCGACCCGTTTGTCTAAAAGGCTGTCGAGCCCCACTGGTGCGTTAAGCAGTTTCAGTGGCAAACGGTTCCGTATGGCATAACAGAGGACTAGAAGGTAAGCATTATGTGAATGCTTGACTAAAGAGATGCGTCTTTAATCTAGTTTTGAACTGTGTCAGCGAGTCAGAGGCTCGGACCGTATCGGGAAGGCCATTCCAGAGTTTTGGAGCTAAATGCGAGAACGCCCTCCCTCCTTTACTGGACTTCGATATCCTAGGAATGACCAGAAGCCTTGAATTTAGTGATCTTAAGGAACGCGGTGGATTGTAGGGCGAAAGAAGGTCCGTTAAGTACATAGGTGCTAAACCATTTAGGGCTTTATAGGTCAGTAGTAGTATTTTGTAGTTGATGCGGAACTTAATAGGTAACCAGTGTAGAGATGATAAAATCGGTGTTATATGATCATATTTTCTTGACCTAGTAAGAACTCTAGCAGCTGCATTTTGTACTAACTGTAGCTTGTTTATTGAGGATGCAGGACAACCGGCTAATAAAGCATTACAGTAATCTAGTCTCGAGGTCATGAATGCGTGAACTAATTTTTCTGCATCAGAAATAGATAGCATGTTACGTAGCTTAGCAATGTTTCTAAGGTGGAAAAAGGCTGTTCTTGTAACATATGAAATATGATTTTCGAACGACAAGTTGCGGTCTAGTATAACACCCAGGTCTTTTACTGTTGTGGATAAAGCAACAGGACATCCGTCTATATTAAAGTTGTATTGTGAGAGGTTTTGTGAGTAGTTTTTTGGACCAATAAGTAATACCTCCGTTTTATCTGAATTTAATAGCAGGAAATTACGCGTCATCCAGCATTTTATATCTTTGAGACACTCTGTCATTTTAGATGAGTTAGTGTTTTCATCTGGTCGTGATGAAATATATAATTGAGTGTCGTCAGCGTAACAGTGGAAATTAATTCCATGTTTTCTTATAATATTACCAAGTGGCAGCATATATATTGAGAATAGCAGAGGGCCTAAAACCGATCTTTGCGGTACTCCATAGTCTACTGACGTTATCTTTGATTTTTTCCCATTTAAACAGACAAAATGAGAACGGTCCGATAAGTACGATCTAAACCAGCTTAATGCCTGTCCCTGGACACCGGTGAAGTTTTGTAGTCGATCCAAGAGTATTATATGATCTATAGTGTCGAACGCAGCGCTAAGATCAAGTAGGACTAGTATTGAGATACAGCCTTGGTCAGAAGCTAAAAGTAAATCATTTGTAATTTTAACTAGCGCAGTTTCTGTACTATGATGCGTTCTGAATCCTGACTGGAATTTTTCATAGATATCATTTTCTTGCAAAAAAGAGCACAATTGAGCGGACACTACTTTTTCAAGTATTTTGGACATAAATGGAAGATTTGAAATGGGTCTGTAATTTGCCAAGTTATTTGGATCTAATTGCGGTTTCTTAATGAGCGGTTTTATTACAGCCAGCTTGTATATTTTTGGGACATGACCTAAAGATAAAGACGAGTTAATAATATTGAGGAGAGGCTCTTCCACTGCAGGTAATAGTTCTTTCAGTAGTTTAGTGGGTATTGGATCTAATAAACAAGTTGTTGGTTTAGATGCAATGATAAGTTTATTTAGCTCCTCCTGTCCTATCGTTGTAAAGCGGTTTAGTTGTTCTAGAGGGTCCATAATTGAAGCTGAATCATAAGACACCATAGCGGATTGTACATTTATAATTTTGTTTCGGATGCTTTCTATTTTCTCATTGAAGTAATTCATAAAATCATTACTACTAAACTGTAAAGGTATATTTTGCTCTGGTGATGTCTGTTTATTTGTTAGTCTAGCCACGGTGTTAAATAAAAACCTTGGATTATTTTGGTTATTTTCGATTAGTTTGCGGAGATGCTCAGCCCTGGCTGTTTTTAGTGTCTTTTTATAACGTGACATACTGTCTTTCCACGCGATTCTAAAGACCTCTAAATTAGTTTGTTTCCATTTACGCTCTAAGTTGCGAGTTTCTCTCTTGATAGCATGCGTAGCACTGTTGTACCATGGTGCTTTAATTTTCTCTCGAACCTTTTTTAATCTAATTGGCGCAACAATATCTAATGTACTAGTAAGAATGGTGCTTAAACTGCTAGTCATTTCCTCTAATTCATCTGTTTGTTTGGGTTCACTTTGCAGCTTAGATAGATCAGGTAAGCTATTTGAAAATCCATCTATAGTGGTTGGAAGGATTGTTCTGCCTGGTCTATAACGTGGCGCAACATGACATATTTCAGCAGTACGTATTATGCAAGTCACCATGTAATGATCAGTGACATCATCGCTTTGCGGTATAATATCTATATCAGTTGGATCGGTTCCATATGATATAATTAAATCTAGTGTATGATTTAGACGATGAGTGGGACCACTGACGTTTTGTTTGACCCCAAAGGAGTTTAATAAATCTGTAAACGCAGCCCCTAACGCATCATTTGTATTATCTACGTGTATGTTAAAATCTCCAGCAATTATTGCTTTATCGACATTTACCAATAGATCCGAGAGAAAGTCTGCGAACTCTTTTAGGAATTCAGCATATGGCCCTGGAGGTCTATATACAGTAGCCAGGGCTAGAGATAATATAGATTTCCTTCTTACATCTAAGAGCGTAACATTTAGCACAAGTACTTCAAATGAATTAAACCTGTGACCTGTTTTCTGAGTAATATTAAAAATATCTTTATATATTGTTGCAACACCGCCGCCACGACCGATCAGACGAGGCTCATGTTTATAACAGTATCCTGGCGGAGTAGATTCGTTTAGACCGAAATACTCATTTGGTTTAAGCCAGGTTTCAGTAAGGCACAGAACATCGAAGTTATTGTCTGTGACCATTTCATTTACAATAACCGCCTTAGGTGTGAGCGATCTAATGTTTAGGAGACCTAGCTTTAGAAATTGTTTTTGTTGACTGATATTTAGATTTTCTGGTTTAATTACAATAAGATTTTTGCTAGATCCTACACTAGATTTATTGTTTGGCTTCACTAAACGAGGAATAGACACAGTTTCTATATAATGTTCCACACTATGCTTATTAGTTAAGTTTGGACCGCAAAGGCTGTAATTTGGACTTTGACTCATTAGTCATCTGGTGCGTAATGTCTTGGAAATGTTGTCCGACAGCACAGCCGCTCCGATTCGGCTGGGATGGAGACCATCTGTGCTGTACAGCCTCGGTCTTTCCCAAAACAGATGCCAGTTATTTACAAAGTGCAGCCTCTGTTCATTACACAATGACATTAACCATTCATTTAATGCAAAAAGTCTACTGAACCTTTCCTGTCCTTGTCTGTACGTGGGAAGCGGTCCAGACACGATGATCGCTGCTTTAGGCGCTGTGCTGCGTACCGTCTCGATCAGGCTCCTGTAGTCCTTCTTCAGAACCTCCGTCTGCCGCAGCCTGATGTCGTTCGCTCCCGCGTGCAGCACAACAGCTCCGACGCGCTCGTCCCCGTTCAGGATCTCGGGAACCTGTGCAGCAACATCAAGAACACGAGCACCAGGAAAGCAGTGAGTGCGCACTTTACCTTTATCCGAATTAGCGCGGACATGGCGGACTATGGATGTGCCGATGATCACGGCGTCATCGCGTTCCGGCTCGCGAAGAGGGGAGAAGCGGTTCCGGGTGGAGATCTCGAAGACCGGGAGGGGCGGAGAGGCAGCTCTGGTCCTGGCTCGTGTCTTCCGCTGTGTGATCCATGGTCCATGTTGTTTCGGTGCCGGAGTGAATAAAGCCTGAGATGGTCGCATCTTCCTCGGCAGAGTAACGTACGGCGTAGATGAACTCGGAGTCAAAGAGTGATTTGATTTGTTAGCGTCGGCGCGTGATGCTTCAAGCGTTGAGCGCCGATCCAACAGCTCGGCTTGCTTCACCAGCAGACCGCGGATCTGTTTCTCGACGTATTCCAGCTCCTGCTTCACCGTGAAGAGCTCGAATGTGTCTTCACCTGCACTCAAAGGTAATGTTAGACACGCATCTGATATGTTCGCCATTATAACGGATGATCAGTAAATTAGTAGTGATACTACAACTATCACTACTAATTTAGGATTGAAATGTCGGAAATAACCAGGATTCAGTGAAACGGGTGTAAAATGAGACGATCAATAGGCGAGAGGGCACGCGTGGAATGCTAGCGGGCTAAAGGCTAGTAGCCAGGATTAGGGAGGTTGGATATAAGTAGCGATATCAAAGCAATCCAATTGTTTTTTATAAGGAATACTATCGAGGATAAGTTCACATAATATAAAAATAGAAAGTGCTTGTTTATAAATAAGTGGTAAAGAAGAAAATCAAGGATTTGTGAAGAAATTCTCCGGAGCTACAAACACACACAACCGATCGCTCGCGCACGCGCAGTGTTGTGCGCTGCAATGTTCTCCATAACAGAGCGAATTGCATCCCGTGTCTTGTTTCCCATTTCTGCGGATGTTTCGGTTTTCGATTTCTCTAACCTACAATGTAAACTCGGCGCTTAGCGTCTACGTCACGGCTCTCAGCCCGCCCTCTGTTCGTTGATTGGCCGGCTGTTTTCAGGCCGGTGGAAAACTGAAAGATAGGCAGCTATCTCAGACTCACTACAGGAGCGAAATGAAATTAGCGGAAGTAGGAAGTGAGACGTAGTCAGGCTAATAATGCATAGCCTAATACAGAAATCAGCTGCTTGAATGACAATTGCTGTTGTTATTAGATTTTCAGGTGAGATTCTCACTTAATTCAGTTAACGGATGCTCTGAAATCACTTCATACGTTTTCTGTATCCGATCTTGAAAAGACCAGGTGTAAATGCCCTCTGAAACTCTGATCACTCAAACCACATCAGAAGGTAGTCTTGGCCACATTCCAGACGAAACTGGACATGTGTAAATGCATCTGGTTGTTGAAACCACATATGTAAATGTTACTACTCCCAAAAATGCAAAAAAATAAACGTGTGAGAGCGTGTTATAGGCCATATGTCATGTTATTTTAGTCAGATATGACGGCGCTACTGCGATGCGCATCACCTCAGATGAGCAGCTGAGCGCCTATCAAGCCAGCGCGCCGCAATCTATCGCAATTCAAAGTGAAAGTAAGTCGCAGACACTTAACACTTCCATCTTCATTAAAAGTAAAGAAACTAAATGATCATACCAGGTTGCCGCTCTCTCTTATTGCCGTCTTTGCTGATTTTGAAATTAGCCGATGATCAAAATGCAGCTCATATCTGTTGCTTTCAGTGACGTGCACTTCATTAAATCCGCATATAGCGTGAGGGAATTGAAGATCGGATTTATATCCGTTTTGCAAAAACACATGTATGTGACCAGGTGTAAATTGAATCGTTTTGATAAATCAGATAGCTATCCGATCTGAGAAAACGCATGAAGTGGCCAGGTACAGCCCCCTAGACGCGGCGCGGCGCTTCTCGTTCGGTATGCGACCCCTTTTACGGATGTGTATTTCCCTCATATTAAATATAAAATGCATCTCTGATATTTTCCTAATGTCTGGATAAACAGACGTTTCAATATATTGGTTTTAAATGGCCCTTACAGTACAATTCGACTACATCTGCGCAAAAATATCAAAGTGAAAGTCATCATAGCTTGCGTGGTATATTATTGTCAGACCGCGGTCAAGCCAGCCGCAGTTTGAAAATAGACGGTCAAGCCAGCCGCTAAAAATAATATGCGTGCGCACAGGTCTATTACTATGAATACGGTAATTTTAGTCACAGCTGAGGAAGAATGCGCTTCAGAGCACTTGAGTTGCCCAGATCGATCCTTCCATTCGTCCGTCTGTATATCTATCTCATTTCTTTCTTTCTTTCTTACCTTCTTTCTTTCTTACTTTCTAAATATTCATCTATCTCTTTCCTTTTTCTCTCCATCTATCTTTCTCTCCATCTTTTTCTTTATTTCTATCTATATATTTATCTATCCTTTCTTTCTTTCTTTCTTTCTTTCTATCTATCTATCTATCTAAATATTAATCTATCTATCTCTTTCCTTTTTTCTCTCCATCAATCTTTCTCTCCATCTTTTTCTTTTATTCTATCTATATATTTATCTATCCTTTATTTCTTTCTTTCTTTCTTTGTCTATCTTTCTATCTTTTTTATTTCTATCCGTCTGTCTGTCTGTCTGTTACAAAAAAGGCCTCATTTGTAATATGAAAAAACTAATGGGCAATTCTTATAGGTGACGTCCCATACAGTATCACTTCATATCAAACAATCTTATTGTAGCATTTTGGAGAAATGTCCCATTATTCGACTTCAGAGGGCCATAAATATCTTATTTCTAATAAGTAGAAAAAAATAACTGTCAGTTCCTGTAGGGGACGTCCCATACAGGATACACACCACATATCAAACCATTTTGCTGCAGCATTTTGGAGAAATGTTACATTATCGACTTCAGAGGCCCATAAATACCTCATTTCTAATAAGTAGAAAAAACGAACTGTCAGTTCTTATATGGGACATCCCATACAGTATACACACCTCCTAATAAACAATTTTACTGCAGCATTTTGGAGAAACGTCACATTATTCGACTTCAGAGGCCTATAACTACCTCATTTCTAATAAGTAGAAAAAACGAATGGCCAATTCTTATAGGGGACGTCCCATACAGTATACACACCTCGTATCAAACCATTTTACTGCAGTATTTTGGTGAAATGTCCCATTATTCGACTTCAGAGGGCCATAAATACCTAATTTTCAATAAGTAGAAAAAAATAGCGGTCAGTTTTTATACGGGACGTCCCATACAGTACACACACCTCATATCAAACCATTTTACTGCAGCATTTTGGAGAAATGTTACATTATTCGACTTCAGAGGCCTATAAATACCTAATTTCTAATAAGTAGATAAAACGAACGGTCAGTTCTTATACGGGACGTCCAATACAGTATACGCACCTCGTATCAAACCATTTTACTGTAGCATTTTGGAGAAATGTCCCATTATTCGACTTCAGAGGCCCATAAATAACTCATTTCGGTAACACTTATAATAACTGCAAGCTACTAATCATTAGTTAAGCATGAGTAAACAGTTAATTCATCATTTGTAAAACATTAATAGACATTAATAAGCAGTTTATAAATATAGCTATAAATGCTTTTTTATTGATTTATAAGCATATCTATAATGCGTTTAATAATTGTATTTTCATACTTTGTTAATGATCAACTAATTTCTAAATGAAGTATAGCATTATTTACAAACCAGTTGTTTAAGAGTTGTCAGTCATTCATAAGATCACTTAGAAAGTGTAAGTAAATATAGTAAATACAGGTAGTTATAAAGAATTTAGTAGTGGTTAGTTAACTATTTTTGTGAGCTAATCTAAAGTGAGGACTATTCATGCTTTGTAAAGCATTTCTTGGTCAGTGGTATAAAACTGAGCCCCTTTGTTCGAAAAGCAGGAAGAGATGATAACTATGCAGAATGAAGACCTCTGTGTCTCTTCCTCCTATGTCTTCTAAATATTATAAATAAATTCGAGAGATCTCTTGGCAAAATCACAGGTGTCTCTTTTCATGGGGAAAGAAAAAGAAGTTTTTTTAGATCTACACTGGGTAAGCGCAAGCCGAGCGAACAAATGTATCTATATAGCTATATAAATTTGCCTCTTAAATCTGAGAGGGCACGTGCCCCGCAGTTTGAATAGGCACCTCTGATCGTTTCATAATGTTTTTCTCACCTTTGATTAACACATGTGCAACCCCATCCACATTCCACAGCCATGTAAAAAAAAAGACTAGTGCCATATAACTTTATCTGAACTTCTTTTAAAAATTGAACTGTTATCAGACCATGAACACCTCTTCATTTTACAGTTCCAGGATGAGGAACACAAGAAAGTAATAATAAGGCATATTGAACAACAATTTTATTGTTGTTCAATGTGAATTTAAACCACCTTCTGCTTTTAATTATTATTTATCACATTATACAATGTTTTAATCATTCCACATTGTTGACAGAATTCGTTGGGATGAAAACAGTCCCCCTATCGATACA
Organism: Pimephales promelas; assembly: GCF_016745375.1. The sequence goes on from NW_024121133.1 coordinate 1,677,862, forward strand.
GCATTTTTTTTTTAAATAAACAGATAGTAAATTTAAATTTTAAAATTCAGCAATTCACCTTTGGCTAAGCCACGCCCTAGAATGTAGATTGACGAATCACAGCGCAGAGCTCCCACAGAGCTCTGACACTTTTTCACAGCGCTCCACTTTCAACACAGGCGTCTCATATTTGTGGTCTCAGCAGGCTATTACCGTCGTAGTTTTATCCAAAATATTAGGGGTGCACGATTCAGAAAATGTCACGATTCGATTCGATACCGATTTTTTGTCTCGAGATCCGATTCAAAATCGATTTTCGATTAAAAAACGATTCTCGATTCAAAAAACGATTTGCAGGTCTACATAAATGTAGTTTACTTTTTCCTATGTGATTGATTGCAGTAGACATAATTTAAAAGAAAAGTTTGATATTACTTTATATGTCTTCATACAAAAATAAAAACTTTTGCAACTAAAAAGTGCGAAGTGCCAAGCTTTGGCCAGCTTTTAAATACATTTAATTCAAGTTTAAAATAAAACTTAAATAAAAAGCTTTTACATTTAGCTTTAAAGTGCTATAGTCAGATCAAACAAACAATTATGCTAAATGTGGTTTAAGGAGTAGGCCTACTTCAGCTTCCAGGTTGACTGTTGAAATGTGAACTCGACTGGGCACATTGAACTTCCTAAAAATATATACTAATTTCATAGAACCCTTGCGAAAATATTTTAAATAGATTTAAAAAAGCCACCGCTACTGGTAACATCTATGGTTAGATTGATTTGTTTAGATCCAGTGAAGTCGTTCATAGGCGCATAATTTGCGGGTATCTCCAATTAACTAGCAGAGCATTCATTTAGGTCGCTATTAAATAAGAGACTTGTTGTTTTTGAAATCAAGCTGAGCGCTCGTGTCCGCTGCGATTAGTGTCATGGATACAGTGTTATGGATACAGTGTTCTCTGTGGCTCGCGCAGTCTTCTCTCGGACGCGCGCTTCAAATCGCCGTTGTGGAGACTCCGGTGAAATCACAAAATGAAATGCACACAAACGTGATGAGCATATTCGGTTTAGATGAGAGAGAGAAAAAACTATACGAGTGCGGTTTAGAACCCGTAACCTCTGACACGCTTGGCAAAAGATCTACAGAACTCAAACATAAGATCTGCGGATCGATGCATTTATTTACGGGTTGAGCAGAGTGGCTGCACAGTTTGACCAGCGGGCGGCAAGAACTTGCAATAACTATATCAGACCGGCCCTCGCAGCCTCGAAACCATAGAAACACTACCGGACCACCGGTAAAAGTCCCGACTTACCCGATTGCCACTCCGCCCCTGCACGCGATTAAAAAATATAGCCTATGAATCGATTTTTGGAATTCTATGAATCGATTCTGAATCGGTAAAGATTGAATCGCGATTCAAATGTGAATCGATTTTTTTGCACACCCCTACAAAATATGGTTAAACGTTGTGCCTGGCCCGGGGCATTTGTAACACAGGTACGCGTTTCCCAGAGAGGTTGGAGGGGGGTGTCCGTTTTTTCCCTTCCCAAAACCCTAGTCAAATCCTGACAATCCTGTTCTCAGTCAGCTAAACCCCACAAAGATCAACAAGCACATCTTTTTTACTTCTAACCTCACAGTGAGTGTGAAGTTATACTAGTTAGACCGTTTTATAATGTTTTAGGTTATGATTTCGGTTCTCATACCGGTTGTTGATACGCTAGCACACGCTGCTAATAAATACAACGTTATACTCGTGTAGTCCGTTTGCTTTGTAATAACGATTATAGAAGTGAATAGAGACCTACCCAGCTTTGCATGAACAGTGTTGCTCCCTGATATTGTTAGTCCCAGCCTCCATCTCGATTAGTAGGAAATGCGGTGGTTCATGTTTTGACTGTGACCGGTAACGTTATGCTTTTGCCTCTATTTTGGATGCCTTCTTGTTTCTTGCGTTTCACCTCTATATGTCTTGAATATAGCCTTCGAACGCATATTGCAGCCCATTTTGCCTACTTATATTATTTGCTTTATAAAAGTTTGATAACATTTCAGCAGGAAGAGCTGTTACAGCATAAGCCATGCAGAGCGCAGATGAAGTTTGACGGATGTAGCAACAGTAACTAAGCGGGGTGGGGCTTAGCCAAAGGTGAATTGCTGCTGTTCAGTCCCGCGACTTCAATGCGACTGGTTTATTTTTGCCGCGGTAGGCATTTTGGCATGCTTAAACACAAATGCTGCCGAGTAACATGGTTTAGTAGCCTAACTGCAAGCCCTGAAAATGTTTTAATATTATGATCATTTGGTTTAATTTATTGCTCTTATGTTTCAGTTAATAAATAACAAATGAAATTAACACAAAGTAAAAGACAAGTAACCTATTGACATAGCCTTTCTAAATTATTGAAAAACTGAGCACACAGCCTAATGTTGAAGTGTACCTACTTTGCTTAAATTTAATGGAATAATAGAGGCCTATTTTTACTTCACATTTATTTCATTTGAATTTACTTTTTTCAGTATTGTGATTATGTGTGATTATGTGATTATGATTACGTTCTGTAGATACTCAAAGTTGATAGGGCTCCCTGAAGTGATCCCATTACATTGTCACAACGACGTGAATGACTGAAAGGGAACCAGCGGCGTTCAATAAAAGGGATTACTGAGCCAGCCTCAATTTCCATTAAAGGTGAAAAACCCCAATGGCATCACATCACATCATCAACGGACAGGCTTTTTAGGCACGACGATATTTCTCCACTTTCTTCAGTCCTCTTTCTTTCGACATGCTGGTCAGCTCTTCGTGCAGTCATTCTTTATCTAGCTCTAGATATTTGTAGTGCTGATAAACGTAATCCCTGTATGATATTCATGGTCTGCCCCCCCGATTTAATGTGACTTCCGACTTGTAAAGAACATATATACAACGCATTCTCATCCTTTAACGTCATATAGAACGCTATGCAAAAACGGCACTATACTACGCACATGGCACCCGTTATCGTTAATATAACGCGCTGTGAGGGCTAAGTTTAGGTGTGGGGTAGGGTGTGCGTGTCGTTCACGCTAAAGGATTTATGACGTCTTGGGTTCGCGTGTTATATTAACGATAAAGGATGCCATGTGCGTAGTATAGCGCCGTTTTTGCATATAGCGTTCTATATGACGTTAAAGGATGAGCACGGGCTGATATATACAGTATGCACTGGTTCATTGTTTCCCATGCGAAGACAGTGTCCGATGAACTGGTGCTGCCTTCTCCTGATAATGTCACTAATTAGCTGTTGATCTGTCGTGCTGTACAGTTTTTCATTTGTCATGTGAGACTCTGCTTGGTTGATTTCCAACATGATTCGGTAGCACTTTCTAGCAAAGATGTTTAGTTTCTCTTCTAAGGCTTGAGTGAGCACCCATGATGCATGGAATAGGCGCATCTTGAACTTTACCTGCGGCTTGGGCGATCTAAAAATGGTCTTAAGTTTCGTGAATGCGACCCAAGCTAAAGCTATATACGGTTGTTGACATCTTTTTCGGTCGACACTATGTACGATCCCAAATACTTAAACTCGTCCGCAATTGCGATCGGCTTTCCATCAATTGACAGATTGGTCTTTATTTGGGATTTATCGTTTAGTTGGACTTGAACGGTATTTTCAATGCGGTATTTTCAAATCTCGAGACCGACAGCAGAGGTATTTTGCTGCATTACTGTTAGCTGTTGTTGTGCTCGGGTTAGATCGTTCTCGAGTAGCGCTATGTCGTCTGCGAATGCGAGGTCGTTGAGTTTTCGATCGATTTTTGTCTCTTTTCTCTTTTTGGCACAAGATCGTTGTGGCCGTGCATTTTCCGATCGGGCTGGGGTACCCTTGTGTGTTAGGTAACCGGATTCGCCTGCTGATTGCTTTGAAACATAGTCGATGACAATTATGAATAGGTACGGTGCAAGGACGTCTCCTTGTAAAACTCCTGTTGTGATTGCACAGGGCTTCGAACGCTCTCCTCCAATGTATACTTGGCTTGTCGACTTGTCATACATGATTCTGATTGCGTTTACAATTTCCGATGGAATTCCGTAATTACGTAGGATGGCAAACATCATCTCTCGATCAATTTAATCAAACGCTTTCTTAAAGTCGATAAAAGTAGTATACATTGGGATGTCTTGTGCACACGCTCCATCCATGACCCTACGAATGTGGATCTGTTGAGCACATCCCCAGCCTGTTCTGAAACCTGCTTGGTTGTTTCTAAGCAGTTTGTCGACCAGGCCTCTTATGCGATTGAGAATTACTCTTTTGTAAACTTTGACTGCTATTGACATTAAAATAATGTCAAAATAATGACATAAAATAATGAAATTAAAATAATAAAAAAGATCAACCTCTATTTCTTTTTCTCAATAAAGATATCTGCCATCCCAGATAGCAAACTGACATTGAATCAACGTGGAAATATGACATCGAAACAACGTTGATCTGACATTGTTTTGCTCATCGAATTAACGTTGAACCAACGTCAGATGCGTCATTCTTTCAAAACTAACGGAAAATCAACTTGAAATCAACGCGTTGTTTCAACGTTATGAAAGCAAACCAATTTTCGATTTCATTTAGCTTTGAAGAATGCCGCGTCTGATGTTGGTTCAACGTTAATTCGATGAGCAAATCAACGTTGTTTCAATGTCATGAGAGACGTCGTTTCCACGTTGATTCAATGTCAGTTTGCTGTCTGGGATGTGTCTCACAGCCCATTCTTGTATTGGACTCCTTTTTCTCAGTATTTTCTCTTTTCTCATGTCTCAGTTGTGTCTACTTTTATTTCTCCAAAATAATTATAGGAGATACACCTAGACACTGCTGATCCAAAATTAAGAGATATTTGAGAATCACTACTAAGACACATGAGCTTAAAAAAAGCAACCCCAGAGCAATAAAAAAAATATTCCTAAAATGGTATCTTAAATAGTTCTTATGTCTCATTTGTGTCTACTTTTGTTTCTCCCCAAAAATTTTAGGAGAAACATCTGAAATGCTGTTGATATTAAAATATATATATATATATATATATATATATATACATATATATAAGAATCAAGTTTCCTGAGCTCATAAAGCAACCACTGAGCAATGCATTTTTCCTTATTCCTCTGTGCTGTGTTTGGCATATACTACTACAGTATAGTCATAAAAGGACCTTCCTATGCACAAATATGTATTTATATCATGGATTTTAGAATGGCATGTAATGCTCATTGCTCACTGTTGATTTTTGAGTGCTTAGCATTTGTAAGAGGTCCTTTGGCAGAGGCAAGTCCTGCAGAGCATTGAGGTCAATAAAACCACAGGATAATATGGGCAGCTCACTTAAACACACGTGAAGCATTTGTGGAAAATAATTGACGGTTTGAGTACAAATTCATATATATGCAAAATTAAATTAGCGCATCACAGAATGCTTACCTATGCAAAAGTCGCCTCCACAATGCTAGCATGTTGTGGGTGGTTGCCAGGGTACTTGGCAGGATGCACTTTCCAGTACACACTTAGTATATCAATTGCCCCTTTCACACAGAGATTCCAGAATACACGGATAATGTGACCCAGCATTTGTCCAGGGATTGTTTGATTTCGGTCCATTCACACTTCCAGTGATTTGCCGGGATCTGTGAGTGCGTTCACACACAACCCGTAAAAATCCCGGGAAGACACATCAGGGAAGACGTCAGGATGAGACGTATAACGGACGCATCGAAAACATGTACACGCTCATACCGTTCCACAAAGCTAGTGAATGATCTCAGCTTCAGTACGGATAGTGAGGAGCTCCTGGTCTCTGCTTCGCTCCAGTTTGCAGGTATTTGTTCATCCTTTCTTTGTTGATGACGAACACAAACTTTCTTCTAAGCAACAGAGTCGTGCGATGGCACGAGTGTCATCACTATGACACACCCTTTACGGCATTGGTCCTGGCTTTTGTTCAGCGCGCGTTCCGGGACTGATTCCGGCAATGTTACTAGGTCCCCAACCCGGGATCAGTCCCGGTATCAATCCCGGGTCGTGTTTGCGTTCACACAGAAGGCGTTCTGGCAATTTCCCGGCAATTTCCTGGGATCAACGGGGTGTGTGAAAGGGGCTAATGTGAACTGAAATTCAGTTGTTTTTGGACCATTCCATTCCATGCCTCTCACTCTTTCTCTTTTCTTTCAAACACATACACTGTGCTAAATGCTAGTGTGCTGTTAAGTGCCTCCATGTGTGAAATAGCTTGTAAACAAATTAAACTAATGAGTGGGAAGCAGTCTTCCTGCAAAATGACTGCTGCGAAACTCTCCAACTGGTTGTCAGGTGCCTGAAGCTCCAAAGGTGTCAAACTCCTGAAGAAAAAAGACCTGGTGAATCATATTCAGCATGTAGCCTTAACTAACCCACGCGGAATACTCAGTCATGAACTGCTCACAGCATGTATTTGAAAAGGCCAGGGAAGATGGGAATGTAAGTTTTATGCATATCTCTTCTTATCACAGGACATTAAAGGGTTAGTTCACCCAAAAATGAAAATTAAGTCATTAATTACTCACCCCCATGCTGTACCAACCCCGTAAGACCTTCGTTCGTCTTCGGAACACAAATGAAGATATTTTTGATTAAATTTGAGAGCTGTATAACTATCACATTGGCTCCTAAGGGACTGCCTCTTGACGGCCCAGAAAGTCAATGAAGAAAATGTTTAAATATCCCAAGTGACTACCGTGGCTCAACTATATGTTTATCAAGCGACGCGAATACTTTTTGTGCGAAAAAACAAACAAAAATAACGAGTTTATTCGACTATTTCTTTTCTTCCTTGTAGGCCAGAACGAGACTTCCTTAGATTTCCACGACGCATGCGCGAGAATTGCGATCTGAATACACCAGCTTACACTACTTCAGATCGCAATTCTCGCGCATGCGTCGTGGAAATCTATAAGGAAGTCTCGTTTTCAAGAAGGATTTTCAACCTTGAGTGTAATTCCAATTTTAGGAGGTTGATGGCTACCAAATTGTCTATGATGCAGCATTGCGTTTTAATGAAACATTTCAAAAACAAAAATGTGCATATTTAATTTAGACTGTAAAGACATCGAAGCGTCAGGAACCACTGTATACTACATGAAAAAGACTGCCAACAGAAACAGAAGAACAAGGTTTAAGGTGGGTTTAAACTCTCAGTCTAGCATGTTAAACAGAGGGAATATGTTTGCTCTGAACAAATCTATAATATATTTTAGGACATTCTAAAACCAGCGTCAGACCACTGCCATTAGACATAACAGCATTATGCCTCAAACTAAAATCCTTCAGGTTTACAGAAAAACAAAAACAAAAACCATGCAGAAATATAAAAGTTATACAAGGCAGCCTCAGAGAAAAGTTAAGTTTAATAATTTTTAAAAAAGCTCCTGCTTCCAAAACTCTCTAAGGACACCATTTTGAATAAAATGTAAGTTATTAATGCCATTTCATTTCTAAAAGACTCTTTCATCAGGTTCTTCAAAGGCTCTATCCCAGGGGTGTCCAATCCTGCTCCTGGAGGGCCAATGTCCTGCTGAGTTTACCTCCAACCTGCTCCTCCAAGAAAGTTTCTAGTAGGGCTGTTGCGTTCTTGTCTGTACTTGTGTTCTTGTGGACTTTTGAAATTAGCCAAGTACAGTTCAAATCCTCTTGATCCGCCCCTTTTATTGAGGATGCTTCGAGAGGTGACTTGTGTGGACTTGAGTCAGCCAGGTATCCCAGAATGCATCTCGCACCAACCAGCAAGCGTCAATAGCAGCGGAGAAAAGCCACATAATTTAAAAATACAATACTGTTATTGTGTTACGAAATGTAGTTTTAAGAGTTTTTCAGACAAGAATGTAGTTGTTTAAAGCTCAAATCTGAGGTTTATTGATAAAGATAAAGAATTGATTCTATAGTTATGTGCATTTTAATATATATGTGCGCAGGTTTGTAATTCCCTACAAAACCATGCCTGAACAAACTACTTGTCTATAAATTTGATACAGAATTTTGTTTTATTTAAATTACAACACTTTATCTGTAGAGTGGGAAAAGGATCCTCCATAGGGAGAGGCTAGTTGGCACTTCAGCACTGTATTGTCATCGAGTCCAGGGGTAACACTTTATTTTGATAGTCCATTTTAGACATTCTACAAACTATAGGTAACTTTTCAACTACATGTCTTCTTAATATCTGCTAACACTTTATTTTGTTGGTCCCCTAAAGCCCAGAACACACCAAGCGGACGCCAACGAACTAGCGCTGATGAAAGCAGACTGTGTTGTCGCCTCTCGTCGAGGTAAAAAGCTGCACTTGAACACACCTTGCGTTCAGCTGCGCCTGCGTTTAATGAGCCAACTGTCTATTTCTGCAGATATATTAGTCTATATTCGTCATTCAAAAAGGAAAACAGACGCTTCCGGCTGCAGATACACATAACGTAAACAAAGCAGAGCGTGCTTACCGTTTTGAATATCAATCCTGCTAAATACTTTCTTTATTCCACTTCGCTCATGTTAATATTGAAATATTCGCCAAGAAACACTCGGGTAAGAAGACGTAACATAAGAACAGCCTTCTATCTTTACCGTTTTGACTTCTTTGCTCGCTGTTTTGCTTTTATTCTCGTGCACTGACTCTTTCACTTGGCTGAACAGCCAATCAGAGTTCTCTCTTTCCCCAACGGCCCGACGCCGATTCAACATGTCGAATCGGGCAAAACAAAGCCGACGAGGACTATTTTCAGCCAACGGCTCGGAACCATGCGTATCACACCGAGGAAACTTAGTTGGCCGACTCACAAAATCTTCCAGACGGCCGACCGTCGGCTTGGTGTGTCCAGGCTTAACAGACATTCAACTGATTATATGTAACTTGGCGACTACAAGTAAACTTATTCTCCTAACCCAAAGCCTAACACCTAACCATAACCTAACAGTCTACTGACAGTATACTATAATATACTAATTCTCTAATGAGAGTTAGTTGACATGTAGTTGAAAAGTTACTTATTATTAATAGAACGTCTAAAGTGACTATCGAAATAAAGTATAACCAGTCCAGGCTAAGATCTGGATACGGACTGGATCCGGCAGGCTGCAGGAAAACCTTGGGATAAACAAAGACACTCAAATTAGCGTAGATGCTATTCTTCTGGAAGTGTTCCCAGTTCCGGCTGACCTAATCTATGCAGCCTAACATTGAATTATAGAAGTCTATAATGTTTTATGTGTATGCTAGGGCAAAGAAATGTGTCTTTATTCAAGCTTTGAACTGACAGAGTGTGTCTGCTTCACGGACAATGGTAGGAAGACTATTGCACAATTTTGGTGCTGAATAGGAAAAGGATCTACCGCCAGCAGTCGATTTTGTATTCTAGGTATTATTAATTGGCTGGAAGTTTGAGATCGCAATAGATGTGAATGCGTTAAGAGCTCGCTCAAGTACTGGGGAGCTAAACCATTTAGTGCTTTGTAAGTAATCAACAATATTTTAAAATGTATACGATGTTTAATAGGCAGCCAATGTAGTGTTGACAGAACCGGGCTAATATGGTCGTATTTCATACAGTAGTTCTGGTGAGAACTCGAGCAGAAGTTAGGGGTGATCAAGTTAGGGGTGATCATGAGTGGTTGCTCGGCGAATGCTATTTGGCCGGACCATCTACTTTTTAGCACATAATTGGCTAAAAATGTTTTGTACTAGCTGTAGTTTGTTTTGTACTAGCTGTAGTTTGTTTATTAAGAGTGCAGGGCAACCACCCAGTAGAGCATTACAATAATCTAGTCTTGATGTCATGAAAGTCAATGAGAGCATATGACGGAACTTAGAGATATTTGTAAGATGGAAAAATACGGTTTTACAGATACTAGACACGTGACTTTCAAATGAAAGATTGGCATCAAAGAGCACACACAGGTTCCTAACCGACGACAAAGACTTAACAGAGCAGCCATCAAGTGTTAGACAGTATTCTAGGTTATTACGTGTGGATGTTTTTTTCAGAATTCAGAACGCTCTGTGTGATTGCGTCGTGAAGCACATGTATAATCAGTCCAGTGGAAGAGCAAGACGTCATAGGCGGGTAACGTCATACAGTAGACCAGGAAACTATAAAGCACCCCCGAAAACAGACCGCGACAGTTTCTGTTGCCTTCACCAAACGCTCTCTGTATATCTGTCCTTGTCTATTTATTGTTGTTTGTCAAGCCCAGCATTCATTATTATGGGGAGCAAGCAACTTTTAGACGTTGTGTTGTTCCCTTCCCTCGTTATATCACAAGTGGGGACACACATCAGCTTTTTGTTGCTGTTTGAGAGTGGAGCATTCCAACAGTCAGTTTTCGAGGGGGCTGACTGTGACAAGCTCATCCTGGACTTGCATGCGAGAAGCTGTCCGTGAGCTTCTCCGTCCGAGGAGGACGGTTTGGTTCACGTTCCCTGTGCGGGTCCCGCTGTTGCCGAGGCACGGTGGCGACTCGCATTTATACAGAGATCGCTTGCTTTACAATATGTGTGGATGCAGCTCTGGCTCCTCTGAGACTCCAGGGCATTTGTGTATTATACTACGTATATCAATGATTGGTTGATCCTATCTCAATCTGAGCATAAAGATGTCGTTCTGTCTCATTTAAAGATGTTGGGGGTTGCCGCTCAACACCAAGAAGAGTGTGCTCTGATAACCACTTTTCTAGGTGTAGCAATTTTCACAGCTGTAAATGGGGTATATCTAGGCCAGTCACTCACTGTGAAACAGTTTCAGACTGGTAGGTCTCATGGCAGCTGCGTCTAACGTAATTACTTTTGGCCTTTAGTACATGTGACCAGTGGTGGCTCAGGACCAAGGGGTTTTCTCAGAGGAGAAATACGTTTTCGCATGATCAAGGTCACACGACCATGCCTTTGTGACTCAGTCATGTGGAAGAACCTTGATTCCTCATCCAGACCCAGTGTTGGGGGCTTCTTGTCGACGCATAATGCTATCAACGGATGCTTCCCTCACAAGTTAGGGGTGATCATGAGTGGTTGCTCGGCGAATGGTATTTGGCAGGACTATCTACTTTTTAGCACATAATTGGCTAAAAATGATGCCGGTATTCCCGAAAATCTCAATACTTCCTGCCAGACCCGAGAGGTCACCATGTGTTTTTCCTTTTGGATAACACACTGATGGTCTCGTATATCAGAGCAGATATCCTGTTGTGGCAGGAACTGAGGCCCAGGGAATGGAGACTTCAACCTGAGGTGGTGAAGCTTCTTAGGGAGAACTTTGGTCAAACTAAAGTCAAGTCGACCTTTCACATCATTTGTACAACGCATTGCTCTATTTGGTTCTCCCTCACACATCTAGCTCTGCTTGGACTGGATGTGATGTATTAGGTGTGGTTGACGCTACACCAGTACGCGTTTCCCGATATCTTTGCTCCCGCGAGTTTACCCTCATTTGGAGTTTTGGATACTGTGGGCTCGGCCTCTGAGGGGGTGATCTCTGATCATTTTCCAATCTAGAACTCCTTCCACGAGAAAACTATATGCAAACTATATGCATATTGACTTCTTGCAAGACCATTTCTCTGCTGGATTATCTCCTTCTACCTTAAAGGTTTACGTGGCGGCTATATTGGCCGACCACACCCCTCTGGGGGGTACTTCTATCGGGAGAGATCCTCTAATTACTCGTTTTTCTCCGTGGTACATTGATGTTGAGACCTGCACTGCACTCAGAGCACTGGCTTGGGATTTGGCCATTGCACTTGAGGGTCTGGCTTTGACTCTCTTCGAGCCCGTTGAAGAGGTTTCAAAAAAATTCCTCACTTTGAAAACTTTATTTCTCCTTGCTATTTCATCTATCAAGAGAATTTGAGATTTGCATGCCCTGTAGGTTGATCATTTATGCCTGGAATTTTTACCTGGTATGGTGAAAGCATTTCTTTACCTAAGACTGGGTTATATTCCTAAGGTCCCATCTAATGTTGGGGGCCCAATAGTGTTGCAGGCTTTTTATCCTTCACCTTTTAATACCCCAGATCAGGGGCTCGTTCTTCGTACGTCGCTAACTCAGTTAGCTGGATTTGATTGTTGGCGATTTGCCATGATCTTGGATCGTTTGGTTCTTCGACGCTCATCCTGGACTTGCTGTCATAGCAACAGGTCCGTCAGCTTGAACCTGCTCGCGAGCAGGCTTATTTCATGTAAACAGGATTAGATCACGGCTGATACGGAAGTCCTTCAGCGCAGCGCGATAGTGTAGCTTAATTTCTGAGATTTATTTTTGTTTTCTCGTGAAACGATCGTCGTGAGGGTGTCGTTTAAATACATTATTATTTTGTTGGAAATGCACATTAATGTTCGATTCGATATCGGGCTTCAACAACAGCACAAAATGTTTGCATTGCCCTAAAATTATTTGCGAGTGGCTTCCTTTACACTATTGGAGATGCGGAGAACTTGATAAGCTTTCTGTCGTGCCATTCACAAAGTAGTGCTCTTAGTTTTTTTTTTTTTTTTGCCAACTTAGGGTATATTATAATTTTTAATGAAGATAATGCAATCATGATGACCATGCCGATTATGACTTACAGTCCCTCAGGCTTAACTTACGTGATTGGTGCCATACACTGTAGACTACATACATGTTCCCATCAGCCTCAATGAAGGGATTTTGTGAGCAGAAAGGGGGCTTATAGTGCAGCCAAATTACTATTACAATTTTTAATATTCCAGATTTGGAATATTATATCACTTTTTTAAAAGGCATTTGACTGAGTAAAATCTTTTAGATGGTGTGTGACCATGTTCTATATCACAAATCAGTGTGAAAGCAAAATGGCCAGGATCTGTGCATGACTCAAGAATTTTAAGAGATTCACATTTATGAACATTATTTGAACATGGTAAGGAAAATTATAAATATCAAACTCACGGTATTACATACACTTATGCTGAGAACTGCATTTTTCCATTAAACAGGTGATTACAACAGGATCATGCATGGAGACAGGTGTTTTATGACCCCATTCCCTGACCCAAACCCCAGACCAGTTACAATGCAGCTCTAGGACAAGGGCACACAATGACATGAGCTTTGGCCAACTAAAGGGAAGATTTCAATGTCTAAAAACCCTTCACAACAGGCCAATTCACATTCAACCCAAGGGTCAGCTCTTCTGCCAGGGTCAGGAGCATCATTATTATTTTTTTTCTCAGCATTTTTCCTGTTTGCTTTTATAAACAGACAATCATTTATTTAACAGTGCCTTTTTAAAAGAGACTAGTAGGCCTATAAGGCCTAAAATTACCATTAAGTAGAATATTTTTGTACTTCATTTTCACCATGTCCATTGTTATAGTGTGGTGACTCGACATTACAATGAACAAAGTAATTATGAAATTATGAAAATAAAAATAAAATAATAATAAGTTATTAAAACATCTAACATGGCCACCACAAACGCATTTAATTTGTCTTCTAGTTTTGCCAGCACTCTCTCCTGGGTTTTGCACACTTTGAGGTGTTCCCTGGCGTTTTAATTAAAGACTGAAATTCGGCATAACCTTGCATTAAAAGCGCTTGCTCTGCTTGGGAGAAAAACTGGGCGTGTTCTTTGGCCATGCTGAACAGCCAATAGCAGCGTTGCTGATCACTGGTTCTGCTATCGATACATGTCCCCTTTTAAACCAACGCGAGAACGCGCAGTTATCTCAGATAACTCAATCCAGCGATACTAATCATAAACAACAGGTGTGTTCGAAGAACCCAATTAGCCGGATCATGATTAGCACGATGATATCATCTTAGATGTCTCATTTGATCTCGGATGTTTTAAGCAACGTACGAAGAACGAGCCCCAGGAACAACTTAATCTGTTATGTCCAGTTCGGGCATTGGATGCCTACGTTCACAGAGCTGCCCTGTGGCGTAAGTCTGAGCAGTTATTTGTCTGCTTTGGGTCACTCAAGAGAGGGTGCCCTGCATCTAAACAGGTAATGAGCAAATGGATAGTTGAGGCTATCTCATTGGCTTATGAAGTGGCCGGGCAGCCTTCACCTATGGCTGTACAGGCCCATTCTACGAGGAGTATGTTGGCCTCTATGGCTTTAATTTCGGGTGTTACCCTTCTTGACGTTTGTAATGCGGAAAGATGGTCCTCTCTGCATACATTTGTCACGTTTCATTACCTAGACCTCTCCACTCCTGGGGCTAGGTTGCTTGCTTCTTAGTGTGCGCAAGGAGTTCACACAGAACAGGCATTTCTCATTATGGTGTAGTGGGTATGGGGTTCCCAGTGCGTCTCAAACCGTGTCTCAAACACAGCTCAAGTTCCCTTGAAAGGGAACGTCTCATGTAACCCTGGTTCCCTGAGAGGGAACGAGACGTTGCGTTCATCTGCCATACTTCCTGCATGCCCTGATCGACTCGCTTCGGGCTTTTTCAGAAGCTGTCGTGGTCTGTTTTCGGGGGTGCTTTATAGTTTTCTGGTCTATGACATAACCCGCCTATGACGTCTCGCTCTTCCATTGGACTGATTATATATGTGCTTCACAACGCAATCACACAGAGCGTTCCCACCGCGCCTCAAACGCAGCGTCTTGTTTCCTCTCAGGGTTACATACGTAACCTGAGACGTGTTCCAGTCTATTTAAAAGAATGTTGTGGTGAATTGTGTCAAATAGAATAACTGCAAAGCTGAGTGACGCAATCAAGAACAACTGCAAATTTTCCATTTGCAGAATAACTGGAAGTCTAAGGTTTGTGTACTTGGTATATAGATACGCACTAGATATCATGAAGATCTGTTAACCTGGTTCAGGTGTTAATTTAGTGTTGGAGAAAAACTCTGCAGGATTGTGGAATAAGTCTGCTCTCCCACAGTCCCACTACAGGACCTGTACATCTGGACCGGAGCGCAGGCACGTTTCGCCGTAAAGGTAATGGGCATTAACCTTCAGGACAACGTGCGTGACAGTTTAGCCAATCACCACACACCGACCCAAACTAACCAATCTGAGCCCGCTGCCTGTTTCTGAGGGAGTGTTTTCACAGACTCAGGAAGTCAGGGTGGTGAAGACCCCTCGGGTGGCCAGGGCGGTGAAGACCCCTCAGGCGGCCAGGGCAGAGCAGACCTTTCAGGTGGCCAGGGCGGTAAAGATCCCTCAGGCGGCCAAGGCGGTAAAGATCCCTCAGGCGGCCAGGGCGGAGCAGACCCTTCGGGTGGCCAGGGTGGTGAAGAAGGTATTGAAGGAGATGCATCCTGGGGAGCAGACACCGGCTCGGGAACAGGCATTGGCTCTGCCTCCGGCTCTGGAACAGGACTTGGCTCTGCCTCCGGCTCTGGAACAGTCACTGGCTCTGCCTCCGGCTTTGGAATAGCAGGCACCGGCTCAGGAACTGCCGACAACAGCTCAGGAACAGCCACTAAAACAGAAATGGTCACAAGGACAGACACATCTCCATCCAATCTGATGGAGTTTGGTTCCTTGCCACTGTCGCCTTGCTTTTGGCTTGCTTTGAGCTTGCTCAGTTGGGGTTATTTAGTGTTTAGCAATGTTGTTGATCTGTGTTGTGCTACTTTCATGTTATCACTGTGAAGCTGCTTTGATACAATCTGTATTGTGAAAATACTATATAAATAAATGTGACTTGACTTGACTTGACACAAACACAGACACAAACACAGGGTCTGGAACAGGCACTGGCTCTGCCTCCGGCTCTGGAGCAGGCATTGGCTCCGGCTCTGGAACAGGCACTGGGTTCAGCTCCGAAACACCGGACACCAGCCTCTCCAATATCCGAGCCAGCCACTCCAGATAGTCCCAGCTCAGAAAGGCAGATGGGATGCGAACAATCTCTGACTGGGTAGAAGGGATATGAACAGTCTCTGACTGAGCAGACGTGACGTGAACAGTCTCTGACTGAGCAGACGGGACGTGAACAGTCTCTGGCTGGGTAGACGTGACGTGAACAGTCTCTGGCTAGGCAGACGGGATGTGAACAGTCTCTGACTGGGCCGACAGGACGTGACCAGTCTCTCGCTGGGCAGACGGGACGTGAACAGTCTCTCGCTGGGCAGACGGGACGTGAACAGTCTCTCGTTGGGCAGACGGGACGTGTCTCCTCCTTCTCCGGACCACCGGACTTGGAACCACCGGAACAGGGACCACCAGACTCGTGGCGGCGTCGGCATGGCGAGGCTCCGATACATCCCACTGACTCCGATGCTCAAGGTATCTGATACAACACCAAAAGTCCAAGACTTCCAGACCCTTCACTTCCCACCCCGGCAATGGGTAATCAAGACAGGTATTAAAAATTCTCTTTAAAGCTGTCTCATTGTAACCCATTCCCCTCGAGAGCGTCCAAAATGACTGAGCTATGCAACCCACCGGCAGGCCCTGCTGACGAAAGCTCATCAAATTTTGGACACCCCCCTTCCTCTCCTTCTTCGTGGTAGGGGGAAGTATACAGAAACCCATAATGCTGTATCTCTTAGTGATGGAGTCCTTCTCTTTCTCCGCTGAGTCCTCAAGTGGTCGGTACATTCTGTCACGGTATGTGTAATCAAAAAGGTGTCAGGACTCAAGTGCTGGAGAAAATATTAATTTATTGCCAAAACAAAACAAACACAAAGCAAAAACCCACGAAGGGGAAAAACACAATGAATAAAAATAAAACAATAACGGAACCTGAACAGAGGGTCACGGGTAATGGGAGTCATTAGACAATGTACCAACACAGACTGCAAACAAGAGGAGACTTAAGAAGGGGGGGGGGTATTGCATTTTTACAATACAGATTGTATCAAAGCAGCTTCACAGTGATAACATGAAAATAACACAACAAGTTGTTTCTAGAAGAAAATTGCGTCAATGTCCACCTTAATAAGGCAGATCAATAATATTGTTGAATATTAAATGTCCCTAACTAATGAAGCCAAAAGCCAAGGCAACAGTGGCAAGGAACCAAAACTCCATCAGGTGACAGAATGTAGAAAAAAGGTGAAAAATATCCATATTTAAAACTTTATCGACTAAAATAATTAATAATCCTGATTTTGCTCCCAAAAATCGCAAGTTGTGTTACAAATAGCTCCGAAATGTAAGATTGTTCAACGCATTCTCATCCTTTAACATCATATAGAACGCTATATGACAAAACGGCGCTATACTACGCACATGGCACCCGTTATCATTAATATAATACGTGCTGTGAGGGCTAAGTTTAGGTGTGGGGTAGGGTGTACGTGTCATATTCACGCTAAAGGATTTATAACATCTTGGGTTTGCGTGTTATATTAACGATAAAGGGTGCCATGTGCGTAGTATAGCGCCGTTATTGCATATAGCGTTCTATATGACGTTAAAGGATGAGAACGGGCTGGATTGTTGTATCATAATAGTAAAATAAGTACCCTTTCGTTTTATAATACTTACGGTACTTTTTAAATTCTCCTGCTACCCCTTTATTTCCCTAACTTTACATGTTGTTCCCTTATACTTATATGCAAGTACTTTATAGGTACACTTTAATTACTTAAAGTGACATTTTGGGTCATCTCGTGGCCTCCTTGGGCAGCGAACAAATGCATTCTGGGAGTTGTTGTTTTTCCACATAAGCCAAAAATACATTTTATGGCTTTTCTCAGTCTAGAAAGCTCCAAATTAAAAAAATTATTTCACATTTCTTCCACATAAATTTCCCATTTTAAATACATGTATCTTTCCAGAGGTGGAGTGACCCTTTAAAGTCACGTTGTAAATTCGTCTTAATTACACAGTACATTGCATGCTGTAATCTAAAGCATTACCTTTTGTTGTCTGTGACGCAGTGTTGTATAAAGTACTAGAAAGCAATACTTGAGTAAAAGTACAAGTATCATACAAGAAAAAGACTTTGGTAGAAGTGAAAGTTGCCTTTTAGAATATTACTTAAGTAAAAGTCTTAAAGTATCTGATATATACTGTACTTAAGTATCAAAAGTAATTTTCTGATATTTAATGTACTTAAGTATTTGAAGTAAAAGTAAAAAGTTTATATATATATAACAGAGAATTCTAAACACTCCGATTGCCACCCTTACTAGACAATTAACACTATTAACACTAAAAACACTATTAACTGTTGTTTGTGTTTTGTAGCCTTTACTGTACTTGTGTTATTGTTTATCTCATACTGCATGTACCTTAAGTTAGATGCTCTACTAAGAAAGAAAAAAGCACTGTGACTTTGATCAATAATGCAAGCCTATATTCACAATTTATAACATTAGCCCAACATTATCCAATAACCACTGAGTTTTGAGGTAATTAACATTAAAGGGCACCTATTATGGAAAATTCACTTTTACATGGTGTTTGAACATAAATGTGTGTTGGCAGTGTGTGAGCAAAACCACCCTAGAATGATAAAAATCCACCCAGTGTTTTTTTTACAATCTCAATAAATCATCTGCACTTAGCCCTTAACACTTTATAACCTCCCACTGATTAACGCAGTTTTCAAATAATATTTCTCAATCTAACATTAGCCTACCTGAGGAAATATTTGGCCCAGCAGTTAACGTTATGCTATACCAGACCAGTTAAGTGTGTTTCAGTACATGTATTTGAGAGTTCTCTGTTAAATTAAATTCAACGTTAACGTTGAAGTTAGGGTTAGTTAAACATGTGCGCCATATCAGCTAATTAGCATTGTTAACAAGCAGACATTAGCCTGGCCATCACGTTAGCCAGATATCTCTAATACGGCTTATGATAACTATGTTGAATCACTCTTATATGGTGGCATTACTGAATAACTATTAATTTAACCTACCTCGATGTGCTTCTTCAGGTTGGACGGAGAGTTTTTGAACGACAAAATTTCATTTTTTTTCGGTAGGCATAAGAGGCACTTCATCCGGTAGGAAGAATCTTTCGATCCAATGTACAAAAACATTTCTTTCAAATACGGCCACGGGTGTATAACGTTATCTTCATCACTATCGTCGGGGTGGTCGTCTGTGATAACGGCAGGTCCTTCAGGTGCTTCCATGGCGGTATAGCTACAGTTGTGCTGCTTCCTCCTCCTTTGGCAATGGCAACAAACAAGTATTCGCGCTGAAAAAGAGCGTGCGTAGCGTAGCGTGATGCAATCTAGCGCAGTGATTCGCCAAACCTCCCTTATTGCAGTCGCACACATTTCTTCTGATTTTATTTTGTAGTAATGAGTAACGAAGATGCATAGTGGAAATATAGCGGAGTAAAAGTATACATTTTATCTAGGAAATGTAGTGGAGTAAAAGTGAAAGTTGACATACATTTAAATAGCGAAGTAAAGTACAGATACGTGAAATTTCTACTTAAGTACAGTAACGAAGTATTTGTACTCCGTTACATTACAACACTGCTGTGACGTATGGAGCATCTGATGTCTATCACTAAAGTCTGAGGATATCCTGAAAAGAACACTGTAACAAACAAGCTTGCAGAACCATGAGGTTAGCTAAATGAACCACATTCTCTGGATATTACTTCACTAATTCCTTCTCATTGCTCTCTTGTGTCCTCTAGCCATCAAAAGAGTTGCCTGCAATACTGCAAAGGTAACAAACCTCTTTCCCTTGGGCTCTGAGCTTAAGTCAAATTACAGTAACATATTCTGACAGCCCGACCTGCATACACAGCGGGAAAGTCTGAGAAGGTTTCAGTGGCACCATATCAAACATTATTAATAATTCAGCTGCTCGGTTCATGTTACCAATCAGAAAAGCAACATATTTTTTGTTTGTTTTTGCTTTATTTCAAATAGAAACAGGACAATATAGGGTTGGTTTGGCTGGTTAGCATTGTCCTCTTAGCACTGTCCTGTTAGCACATGCACACTTTACTAGGCAAACTAAGATCTGTTGGACGCTAAAATATATATTTTTCCCCATTTTATTTTAGTGTTAGACCTCCTTGATTTGTGATGTCAGCCAAAAGGGAATGTCATTTATGACACTGACATTTTGATTAAACAAAACGAAAAAAAACTAGAGCACAGATGTGAAATACTGTGAAACGTTTAGTAAAAAGAAACATTGCACAAATATTTTGGGAGTTCTTCTCCTGAAAATGCAGTCATTTGTGTGGTTTACATGAGACATCTGGAGAAATAAGACTTATCAATGCGTGATCAGTTTCTGATCTGCAGCTGTGGAGTGAAGACAGAAAACTGCTGGATCCAAAATGAGCAGTCTTAGCTCATTAACAAAAACATAACATGTAGCAAGGTTTCTCCTGTTGTGTGTACAAAAAAAGCTGATGCTTGTCTGTTTGTGATTAATAGAAAGTTAATTTATTTTTTATCCACATAAGCCTAACAGATGTAGTATGCATTTTTTTTCTTCTTTTAAGCTTCTGATTTTCCTCTTTTCCATGCACAAGAAGCTTCATTGTGCTGGGCCTCACAAAGATAGATAGTACCGAGTACTTGAGTTGCCATAGTAACGCTTTATCCTCATTATGGTCGAAAAAGGGCAAGGGAGTAGAAAAAGCCAGTATTATCTTTTTCTTAAAACACTGAAGAATCCACCATTTCCACAAAGAAAGCTTAATATGACACTTTAATCTATGAGTAACTTCTGAGGCTACATTCATAACAGCCTGAGAAACACACTTACTAACTTATTCTCTTTTTGTCTAGTCATATTTCTGCCTATAAAGGACTAAACATAGCAGCTTCCAACCAATTAGTCTTGAAGCATTCACTATGGTCTAGTGCGACAACCCTTTGGCAATGCCCAAGACAACTGGCATTCAAAGAATGGGCTGGAGGGGGAGGCTTGCCTGCCAGCCTGGCACTGCCAGCCATACCTCACTTCACAATTATAACCTAACCCAACCTGGCACTGTGATGATTCTTGCAAGCTGCTCAGGCCCACGAGGGCTAGCCAAAGCTTGTGCACATCTCAAAGATGGTTAAATGTGTACAACCCGTCAAAAGCCTTTTGTGATTTGATATCACATTATACATGGAAACACAGTGGAATTATTACAAGATGTATACTTATATTTTTTTATATGATAAATGAGTGTTTAGTTTAACACATGCTAGAAATTTAATCCTTGTATTCATTTTGGCTTTGTATGATTTTTGAGAAAAATTTACATTTAATAAAAATGTTATGTGGTGTAAACATCAAGTAAAAAGGTGTACATACACATGACTTAGATGCAAACACATCTAAGTCCATCGGACATTTTTCTTTTAAATGGACATTTTTATGTTTTTAATTTTACTCTTATCAATGACATTTTTTTTAAATTAAGGAATTTCAGTGACTCAGTTCTAAACTTTGCATTGCCATTAAAGTGAAATTACTGAACCTAAACATAGGAACCTGATAAAAATGATAATTTAAAAGAAAATGTCAGATGGACTTTGAGGTTTTTAGTACTATTAATAATAGTTTTGGGCAGCCACGTCACCTTTTACAACCCAAACTAACCTTGTAATGTAATTAGGATATTACTGAGTAATATTAATTAACACCATATACTTCGTTTAGGGTTAAGATTGGGGTTACACTTTATTTTAAAGTTACAGTGTAATTATACATTTAAGTACTGAGTAATAATAATTAACTACATGTATTTACTTTAGAGTTAGGGTGTGTTTTTGAGTTAGTTGCATGCAGGCCTGTTACTTTTATTGCTATAGGTACATGTAAAAATAACACTATAAGAGAAAGTGTATCCAATTATTATTTACCTTGACCATCATAAGGGTCTGCAGGGGTCTCCACTATAAATGTATAATTTTTCCAATAATATTTTGACTGTAATATAAGGACAATTTTCAATTGATAATATTAACCTTTATGTCCTTTATACAAAAAAAAAAAAAAAAAAAAAGAAAAGAAAAAAAGGATAAACTTGCTTTGGTCAGTAGGAAATATGTATATAAAAGGAAATCGAACTAAGCTTATAAAGCAATTGCATGGAGTCTTTAAAGACAAATTTATATTTGTGCTTGTACAAGCTCTATTCTCCACATTTCTTTGCCTTCACACTTCAGATTTTGGTGGTTGTCCTTTCATCATAAATAAATGGTGGTGATGCAACTACTGAGCAAACTGCAGAAAGCAGAGCAGTCAAACCGGGACTTTTCCGCCATTGTTTCTCTCTTTTTTTAGCACTAACTGTTCCCTTGTCATCTTGTCATGTTGAAGCTCCACCCAGCACTAGTGGTTTTACTTAGATCGGTCCACAACAAGCCTGAAAATGTTCTTCTCACGTGTCTCTAACCCCTCTGGCTATTGCCTCATTATACACCTGATGCTTGCAGTCAGTCGGAGGTCTGGAGGCCTGAAAGTTCCCTATAATAACTGGAGGGCTTTATAGCCCAGAGCAATGGGCTGTGCTTCTGCTAGCAGAAAGCACACATGGTGGGTGGTGTGTCTAGGTTGTTCTTGAATTCTGAACAGTGTGCTCTGCCAATCAGGATAAAAAGGTGGCTTTGATTAATGTTTGCATAATGCTATTTTAATTTATTCTGATTCTAATTGAATCAGTTTTAATCTCAAACTAAACACAAGGTCTCAAAGGTTGTGATGGACTTTTACAGTATTGTAAAAGTTTAGAGTGCAAAACTCAAGGGGAGAGAGTTGAATATATATATAAATATACCCAATTACCTAGAGTACCCCCTTAGGGCAAGAAAACATTGAACACATGGTCTACAAGTAATGAAACAAACTTTCCATGAGAGGAGAAAAGATAATGCTGTCCTTCATGGTTCAATATGAGATCGCTGATAGTTAATAGCAGCAATTGCCAGCAATTTATCCATTAAAATAAAACTAGGAGTGTCCTCTCCCCGAACACCTTTGATTCAATATCATCTCAGGGTAACTATATATATATATATATATATATATATATATATATATATATATATATATATATATTTATGAGAACCAAATTTCTTATTCAAAAAGGGTTGCTGATGTTGTAACGAATCAGCTCTTTGGAATAGTAATAATCAATAATAACTTGTTATTAATAATTATGAATATTTGGGTCAGTTTTTTTCAATCGCTAACAAGCGCTTACCCATACTTCAGATACCTTTTCTAAACTCTTAACACAGACTCACACCTACAAAACACAATTGCCCAAATGGATAATTTTCTTCTCAAAAACACATTTCGTTAAATATACACTAACTCTTCATTTCAAAATAGAACACATCTTTCTCTGCACACACTAACTTTACCAAAACACTGGAAATATTACTCAAAATGAAATTATTCTGTCAGAGAATAAGACTTGTTTTCACTTCACAAGGTACATGCAGTCAATCAAAGTACACCAGGTTTCAAAATACTGGCTATTATTGACATTACAAAAACTGCATAGACTTTGATGTTTCAGTTTTACAGGTATTTGCATGAAAAATATGTAATCCACCTTTTTTACACTACATTTGTTGGTTGGGAACTGTCCACATGTACAGTAATGTTCACATTCAAAAGCATTCCAGTAAAAAAACAATTTTTTTCACGTTTTTTTTCACCTCTCACTGCACCTGCATCTCTCACTGCACCTCTCACAGCATCTCGCACTGCATCTCTCACTGCATCTCTCACTGCTCCTGCATCTCTCACTGCACGTCTCACTGCACCTCTCACAGCATCTCGCACTGCATCTCTCACTGCATCTCTCACTGCACCTGCATCTCTCACTGCACCTCTCACTGCACCTCTCACAGCATCTCGCACTGCATCTCTCACTGCATCTCTCACTGCATCTCTCACTGCTCCTGCATCTCTCACTGCACGTCTCACTGCACCTCTCACTGGGCCTGCTCTTCTCCCTGGGCCCCTTGCTCTTACTCTTCCTCGTCCAGACGTTACAGTGTTTGTCTTCTTCTGTTTCCAAAAAACATTACTCTTTACTGTAAAGTCCTCCATTTACTGTATATTTGTCAATGTAATAGAAAAAAAAAAAAACCCTCTACTGAATCTAAGCCAGACTGAAAACAGCTGTGGTTGGCCCAATTTACCCAACATAAATAAGCTGTGGGTCAATTATTCAATTGTTTGTTTATTATCAGCTGAGATATATTGTTTTTGAACTGATATCATTGCAGAAGCAGAGGTTTTTATACTGTATCTAAGGTTTGGAATATTGTTTTTGTTATGTTGGGATGGTGTGAGTTAACATTTGTAAATACTACAAAAACAATCCATAATTTTGTTGGGAGGTGTAGCTTGTCTGTTAAGAAAATGTAAGCATTGTGGAAATGTGTTCACTGACTGCATATTGTGTGAAAACAACATGAAATGTGTGAATGGTATGGCCACAAAAGATCAATGTTGTACTAATTGTGCTTAGAGTTTTGAAAATGTGACTGTTTGGACAAATGCTTGTTAGCGACTGAAAAAAACTGTAATTGGATTAAATTGATCTGGCTGAATTATTAGTACAATCAATTAATCAGTTCATGGAATGAACTGTTTGATTATTCATTTATTCTAAGAAAAATTTACCTTCCATGGCCACAGAAGAATAATTATTTCTTAGCTTGTACAGCGCTTTGAACATGTAGCCAAATCAAAATCGTACAGGGACTCTGTATTGCAAACAAAACAGAACCAAATACATATTATGTAAAAGTTTTATTAAATAAATATAGATATTTATATAAATATAAATAAACGAAACATTAGCATTTCATTTTCAAAGCATCAAATCAAAAGTATATACTTGCATGCCTGGGTGGCGTACACTATTATCAAAGTTGTTTAAAACTGAAGTTGTTGATTCTGTGAGTGTCAAATGTTGAAGTCTCAATCATTTTCTTCTTTGTTGGATGAAGAAGATATGATGGTTAATAATCAAACATGGTTCATAATCAAACCGAACACGTGGTGATCACCATCCTGCTGGATAGAAGAGTTACTTTTAAGGACTTACTTTTCCAGCAACCTTGGATTTATTGGATTATCACTACAGTTGGATTGTATTCACTGGTGGACATTGGTCACTTTTAACACTCTAGGATTCTTATCAACTGTTCTATGGTATGGTGCAAAAGGACTCTTTTAACAGCTATTCTAGTTGTTCTAGTTTTATTGTGTTGTTGTAAGTTCCTTGTGTTCATTGTAAATACATCATTCTTCTTTTTAAATACTCCTTATCTCTCACAGTTCAATCTGACCCCATTTTTAATTTCTGTTTAGTTCAAACAGATAAGGCCAATTGTTACATCTGAACCCAGCATAAGGCCAACGCACCTCGTTGAAAGTAGCAGACAATCACCAGATTATGTGATTAGATTCATTTGATAAATCTCGTCACACAGCTGGACATCTTATTTAGCAGGTGATGTGCCATCCTTGCAATACCAACATTTTCTTTGCCAAAAAATTATACAGCGCTCATTAAATGTACCATCGAGCAAGACTTGTCTAAGACAAATGCTTTAATCAAATAAATCATCAAATAAATCAATGGAGGAAGCTGCTAGCTCCACAGCTTTCCTCCCACAAGTAGTTGCTCTAAGAAATGGTTTTAACCCTTACAAAATGTGATACCACCATGTTTTGATGAGACATTATTCAGGATGCTTGACTATTGTTTCATTAGCATCAGACATTTTATTTAGATGTCTTTCTTCCCAAGCTTTCTGGCAAGAAAACGGTAAAGTATTAAGACTTTGAAGGTCTACATTGAACAATAAATTCATCTACAATAAATATTGCATCTAAGACTGCATTTATGAGTGAATTCAAAGACAGCGAGAAGATTCAAAAGGTATTTTGAATCAGCATGAGGTTTATTCTGAAACCCTCATGAACTTCCAAGTAAGATTATGTCAGCTTCTTCTCAACAAAGTCTTCTCATATCACCAGCTCCCCGACAAACACTTCCTCACATTGCATCTCTAGCAGTCATGATCCAGAAGCCCCCATGTGGTAAAGCCTAATTCCTTCTCTCTTCTCCGCTGAGGTCTCTTCTTTCATCCTTGTCCAACTCTTCCATCCTTAGCCAGGATTACTTACCTCTCTCCTCTGCTACCTTTGCAGCTAGGAAGAGGAAATCACACTTCTCTGAGTTCACAACACTCTAAATCCACTGCATGCATTCCCCATTCACAAGGATGATTCCATAGAAGAAAAAAAGCTTTCGTTCTAGCCAAGAGCTCTCTTTTCCTGACTTGGAACCCCACGTGGGGCTGTCTTGACGTTTCCACTCCAGTTTTGAATCACTTTTTTTACATTTCTGGGGAGAAATGTGAGCGAGAGCTTGCAGAAAGCTTTGTTTTAGGAGCAATATGGTCGGATGTGACCTCATTTGAATTCCCAAGAAGGAGTTTGCTAAGCATATTAATACAAATATATTTTTAAAGCTTAGTGATGTGATTGGGATGTGAAATAGTTGATCCAACTACACTGCTTTATTGTTCTGGTCTTACACTTCTTTATTGTTCTGGGCTGATGCCTAGAAGCCAGCCTGAAGCCAGAAGCCTTGAATTTATTGATCTTAAGGAACGCGGTGGATTGTAGGGGGAAAGAAGGTCCGTTAAGTACATAGGAGCTAAACCATTTAGGGCTTTATAGGCCAGTAGTAGCATTTTGTAGTTGATACGGAACTTAATAGGTAACCAGTGTAGAGATGATAAAGTCGGTGTTATATGATCATATTTTCTTGACCTAGTAAGAACTCTAGCAGCTGCATTTTGTACTAACTGTAGCTTGTTTATTGAGGATGAAGGACAACCGGCTAATAAAGCATTACAGTAATCTAGTCTCGAGGTCATGAATCCGTGAACTAATTTTTCTGCATCAGAAGTAGATAGCATGCTACGTAGCTTAGCAATGTTTCTAAGGTGGAAAAAGGCTGTTCTTGTAACATATGAAATATGATTTTCGAAAGACAAGTTGCGGTCTAGTATAACACCCAGGTCTTTTGCTATAGTGGATAAAGTAACAGGACATCCGTCTACATTAAAGTTGTATTGTAAGAGGTTTTGTGAGTAGTTTTTTTGACCAATAAGTAATACCTCCGTTTTATCTGAATTTAATAGCAGGAAATTACGCGTCATCCAGCATTTTATATCTTTGAGACACTCAGTGTTTTCATCTGGTCGTGATGAAATATATGTCGTCGGCGTAACAGTGAAAATTAATTCCATGTTTTCTTATAATATTACCAAGTGGCAGCATATATATTGAGAATAGCAGAGGGCCTAAAACCGATCCTTGCGGTACTCTATAGTCTACAGACGTTATCTTTGATTTTTCCCCATTTAAACAGACAAAATGATAACGGTCTGATAAGTACGATCTAAACCAGCTCAATGCCTGTCCCTGAACACCAGTGTAGTTTTGTAGTTGATCCAAGAGTATTTTATGATCTATAGTGTCGAATGCAGCGCTAAGATCAAGTATTGATTAAGAACTAGTATTGAGATACCACTTCAGGCGTTAAACCCTATTTCTACAGCTCCTGCAGTCTTTTAGCATCTCCTTACAGTTTTTCCTTCCGGCCTGTTTTAGAAGGGGGAAGTCCTGAAAGAATTGACTACTCTGGACCTCAATAAAACGGCTGGATCAGATGATCTTGCCGCCTTTTTCATTAAAATTGCTGCCTCGGTTATTGCGGCTCCTCTAGCAGCCCTCATTAATCCATCCTTTCATACAGCCGTGATTCCACTTGGTTGGAAAGAAGCGGATGTGCTTCCTCTGTGTAAGGGCGGTGATCAGGCTGACTTCAACAATTACAGGCCGATCTCCATCTTGCCTTGTGTGTCTAAAATTATGGAAAAACTTGTTAATAAACAACTAGTCAATCATCTTAATGTGAACGGTATCATCTCCGGGGCACAGTCTGGCTTCCGATCAGGGTATGGTTGTGTTACAGCTACCACTAAAGTGCTCAATGACATTACATCAGCGTTAGATAGCAAACAACACTGCGCTGCTATATTTATTGACCTTGCAAAAGCCTTTCACTCTGTGGACCATAACACACTCATCCACAGACTTAGCAGCATTGGTGTCACTGATCACTCACTGTTTTGGTTCTCAAATTATCTTTCTCATCGGGTTCAACATGTAAGATTTACCGGTCACCATGGGTGTCCCCCAAGGCTTCATCCTTGGCCCTACACTTTTCTCAATTTATATTAATAACATTCCCCAGGCAGTTGGTAATTCACTCATTCACTTATATGATGATACAATCCTTTATGCCACGGGTTCCTCCCCTGATGCTGTTCAAGCTACCTTGCAAAATAAATAAAACAAACTAAATTAGAGGTCTTTAGAATCGCGTGGAAAGACAGTATATTACGTTATAAAAAGACACTAAAAACAGTCAGGGCTGAGCATCTCCGCAAACTAATCGAAAATAACCAAAATAATCCAAGGTTTTTATTTAACGCCGTGGCTAGACTAACAAATAAACAGACATCACCAGAGCAAAATA
The DNA here is from genome assembly GCF_016745375.1 of Pimephales promelas. The sequence goes on from NW_024121133.1 coordinate 1,706,342, forward strand.
TACCGTTACAGTTTAGTAGTAATGATTTTATGAATCACTTCAATGCGAAAATAGAAATCATCCGAAACACAATTATAAATGTACAATCCTCTATGGTGTCTCATGATTCAGCTTCAATTATGGCCCCTCTAGAACAACTAAACCGCTTTACAACGATAGGACAGGAAGAGCTAACTAAACTTATCATTGCATCTAAACCAACAACATGTTTATTAGATCCAATACCCACTAAACTACTAAAATAACTATTACCTGTAGCGGAAGAGCCTCTCTTCAATATTATTAACTCGTCTTTATCTTTAGGTCATGTTCCAAAAATATTCAAGCTGGCAGTAATAAAACCTCTCATTAAGAAACCGCAATTAGATCCAAATAACTTGGTAAATTACAGACCCATTTCAAATCTTCCATTTATGTCCAAAATACTAGAAAAAGTAGTGTCCTCTCAATTGTGCTCTTTTTTTGCAAGAAAATGATATCTATGAAAAATTCCAGTCAGGATTCAGACCGCATCATAGTACAGAAACTGCGCTAGTTAAAATTACAAATGATTTACTTTTAGCTTCTGACCAAGGCTGTATCTCAATACTAGTTCTACTTGATCTTAGCGCTGCAGTCGACACTATAGATCATAAAATACTCTTGGATCGACTACAAAACTACACTGGTGTTCAGGGACAGGCATTAAGCTGGTTTAGATCGTACTTATCGGACCGTTATCATTTTGTCTGTTTAAATGGGGAAAAATCAAAGATAACGTCTGTAGACTATGGAGTACCGCAAGGATCGGTTTTAGGCCCGCTGCTATTCTCAATATATATGCTGCCACTTGGTAATATTATAAGAAAACATGGAATTAATTTTCACTGTTACGCTGACGACACTCAATTATATATTTCATCACGACCAGATGAAAACACTAACTCATCTAAATTGACAGAGTGTCTCAAAGATATAAAATGCTGGATGACGCGTAATTTCCTGCTATTAAATTCAGATAAAACGGAGGTATTACTTATTGGTCCAAAAAACTACTCACAAAACCTCTTACAATACAACTTTAATATAGACGGATGTCCTGTTACTTTATCCACTACAGTAAAAGACCTGGGTGTTATACTAGACCGCAACTTGTCTTTCGAAAATCATATTTAATATGTTACAAGAACAGCCTTTTTTCACCTTAGAAAAATTGCTAAGCTACGTAACATGCTATCTATTTCTGATGCAGAAAAATTAGTTCACGCATTCGTGCCCTCCAGACTAGATTACTGTAATGCTTTATTAGCTGGTTGTCCTGCATACTCAATAAACAAGCTACAGTTAGTAAAAAAATGCAGCTGCTAGAGTTCTTACTAGGTCAAGAAAATATGTTCATATAACACCGATTTTATCATCTCTACACTGGTTACCTATTAAGTTCCGTATTAACTACAAATTACTACTACTGACCTATAAAGCCCTAAATGTACTTAACGGACCTTCTTTCGCCCTACAATCCACCACGTTCCTTAAGATCACTAAATTCAAGGCTTCTGGTCATTCCTAGGATATCTAAGTCCAGTAAAGGAGGGAGGGCGTTCTCGCATTTAGCTCCAAAACTCTGGAATAGCCTTCCCGATACGGTCCGAGGCTCTGACTCGCTGACACAGTTTAAAACTAGATTAAAGACGCATCTCTTTAGTCAAGCAGTCACATAATTCTTACCTTTTAGTCCTCTGTTATGCCATATGGAACTGTTTGCCACTGAAACTGCTTAACGCACCAGTGGGGCTCGACAGCCTTTTAGACAAACGGGTCGGCGCGTATGGTTGGGTTGCGGAGAGTTTGTGATAGTGTTTTTCTAACACCGACTCTCGTATAATGGAATTTATTATGAACATCAGCTATGCTAATTATTTCCCATCTGCCTTTTTGCTGTTATCTCGGGACACTTGTCCTGAGAAAAATGGCGTTCGTCAGGTTCTCACAGGGATTTCAGATGCCCCACCGCCTGTGATGAGAAGACCAACGCCCGTGAAGAGACGACTCAACGCCAGTGGCACATAAATCATAAATCATTTGGAAATGATGGTGGTGTTTCTAGCTCTCAAGCACTTCCTGCCAGATCTGAGAGGCCACCATGTGCTTGTCCGCACGGACAATACATCGGTGGTTTCGTACATAAACCATCAGGGGGGTCTGAGGTGACGTCACCTCTGCAAATTGGCTCATAAGATCCTTCTGTGGGCCCAAGGGAAATTGCTGTCTCTCAGGGCAGTTTTTATTCCAGGGCATCTGAATCAGGGAGCAGATATCCTGTCAAGGCAGGGGCTGAGGCCTGGGGAGTGGAGACTTCAGCCCGAGGTGGTGGAGCTCCTGTGGGAGAAATTTGGTCATGCTCAGGTAGACCTTTTCGCATCATCAGATTCAACTCATTGTCGAATGTGGTTTTTCCTCACGCACCCAACTCCTCTCAGACTGGATGCGATGGGTCAGGTTTGGCCGAGGCTGCTCCTGTACGCTTTTCCCCCGATATCTCTGATTCCGGGAGTTCTGGAGAGGGTTCGCCAGGACAGGGTCAGTCTTTTGTTAGTAGCCCCGTACTGGCCGGCCCGAGTCTGGTTCTCGGACTTATTGTCTCTTCTAGATGGTTCTCCATGGAAGATTCCGAACAGGAGGGACCTGCTGTCCCAAGCAGGGGGCTCAATTTATCAACCTCGCCCGGAGTTGTGGAAACTGTGGGCTTGGCCCCTCAGGGGGCAGAGCTCATAGAGTCAGGTCTCTCGACTGAGGTCGTGGAGACTATACTCCAATCTAGAGCTCCCTCCACAAGAAGACTGTACTCTTTGAAATGGAAACTGTTCTCTTCTTGGTGTGTAGAACGCAATTGTAATCCTGTTAGCTGCCCGATTGGTACAGTACTTGATTTTTTGCAAGAACGGTTTTCTGCTGGATTATCCCCATCCACTTTGAAGGTGTATGTGGCGGCTATTTATGCCTACCACTCTCCTTTGGGTGGTTTATCTTTGGGGAGAGATCCCCTCATTTTTCGGTTTCTCCATGACACTTTGAGGCTTAGGCCTGCTCAGCACACGAGAGCACCGGCCTGGGATTTGGCCGTGGTACTGGAAGGCTTGGCTTTGGCTCCCTTTGAGCCCATTGAGGAGATTTCGGAAAAGTTCCTTACATTAAAGACTTTGTTTCTCATTGTTCTATTAAGAGAATAGGTGATTTACAAGCCCTTTCAGTTGGTCCTTTGTGATTGGAATTTGCTCCTGGCATGGTTAAAGCTTTTCTTCATCCTAGGCCGGGTTATATTCCTAAAGTACCCACTAGTGTGTCGGGTCCTATAGTTCTGCAGGTCTTTTGTCCTCCACCTTTTCTCTCTCCTGATAAGGAAAAACTTAATCTGCTGTGCCCTGTTCGGGCTTTGGATGCTTATGTCCACAGAGCTTCCCTGTGGCGTAAATCAGATCAATTGTTTGTCTGTTTCGGGTCAACTAAGAGAGGTTGCCCTGCCTCCAAGCAGGTTATGAGCAAGTGGGTAGTTGAGGCTATTACACTTGCTTACGAAGCGGCCGGTCATCCTTCACCTTTGGCTGTCCGCGCCCACTCGACTAGGAGTATGGCGGCCTCGAAAGCCTTAATATCTTGGGTTCGTTGCATGATATTTGTAGTGTGGCAGGTTGGTCCTCACCGCATACATTTGTTCATTTTTATGACTTGGACCTAGGCTCCACTCCAGGGTCTAGGGTGCTTGTGTCTTAGTGTGCTATTTTATTTCATACAGAACAGGCATTTGTCATATGGGGTCGTGGGTATGGAGTTTTCTACCGTGTTCCAAACGCAGCTTGAGTTCCCTTGAAAGGGAACGTCTCAGGTTATGTATGTAACCCTAGTTCCCTGAGAGGGAACGAGAGCTGCGTTCGGCTGTCATACTTCCTGCGTGCCTGTGATCGACTTGCTTCAGGCCTTTTCAGAAGCTGATGCGGTCTGTTTTCTGGGGTGTTTTATAGTTTTCCTGGTCATGATGTTATAGCCCATGATGTCTCGTTCTTCCATTGGACTGATTATACACGTGCTTTACGGCGCAATCACGCAGAGCGTTCCCACGCGTTCAAAATGCAGCTCTCGTTCCCTCTCATGGAACCAGGGTTACATACAGTAGGTGGACAACCAGAATGTCGTTTACCGCCGCGGTAAATCTACCGCGGCAAAAATAAACCATCCGTATTTCAAAGTCGGTGGCGAAATGACCACCAGGTGGCGCAAAGGGACATTTAACGAAAGCAAAACGTAATTATGTAAAAGTAGCCTACATTTTAAATAGAATATAGCTTTAACTAGAATATAAACTTTTAGGCTATAGGAGAACATTTTATTAATCAAAAGTTAAAATAGGCCTATCTCGTAGTCAGCAAAAATAAAGTGCTGCTTTCAATGACGCTATTGAGGAATGCGAAGACTGAAGAGCGCTTCTCTCGCGTGCGCACACTGACTGCTGAACAAACGAACTTCTGGGCTTTTGTCAGTGAGAAAAGTCGTGGTCGAGTGGTAGAACTTTGGTACAATCATTTTGATGACACTGTTTCAAATCCCGTATAAAATTACCTTGCATTTCTATTTTACATTAAGGAACAAATCTTTTCCAACAGATTGACTGAATTTGCATCTTCAAATACAGTTATGTTAAAAAAAATCCATGTAGATTTAAAAAAAAAAAAAAAAAAAAACATAACCAAGCTAAGCAAGTTGCGATTTGCCGGTGCCGTGGGGTATTTCCCCCTCCACAGTAATCAATGCTATAATTTTAAACACGTTTAAACAACAAATAGCCTAATAAAATCTGAACCAGTGCGTCTGCGCCTGTATTGAGACATAACATGCAGCGCGCGTTTCAGTTTCAGTGGCCTTAATATTGTTCGACAAACGCGGCGGTGCTCACTTGAATTTATTTTTCTCATCACAGCTATAATAAAATCATATTTTAAAACTGTAAGAGGTCTCCTTTTTCATGTAGCCTAAAGTAGCCCAGGCCTACATTCACAATAGCCATAACGACAAACCTTTTTCTTGCTCATTAGTGCGAACACATAGCTGAGTGGTAGAACATAGGCCGACGGTTCTACCATTACAAAGACAGGGGTTCGAAGCTTGATCAAACATGGATTACTGTATTTGTATTTTATATTTAGGCTATTAATGCAGAAAGATTTGTTCTAAAACTCTGTTACACCATTTAGTTTTTATGCTTATATTTATAAAATAAAATGACCATGCATTTCTATTTTACACTAAGGAACAAATCTCATTGACTGAATTTACATCTTCAAAAGCAGTTATGGAAAAAATTTAGAAAATAAAACTTAATGGGGTTCCATGTAGAATTAAAAAAAACATCCCCCCTCCACAGTAATCAATGCTATAATTAGCCTAGGCCATATCAAATATAGCCTATATATATATTTATTTATTTTTAAATATGCAACACGCGTATTAAATATGAACCAGCGCCTCTGCTCCTGTATTGAGAGATTTCAGTTTCAGTGGCCTTAATACATTGATTCACGGATTTTTAAAATGTCACGAATTGTTTTGAGGTGGTTTTGAACGAAATATTGAAATATTGAAGTTTATAATTGAGTATTGACACACCACGCCCAGTGTAGGCCTATTCTAAAATCAGGTTTTATTCTGGCATTAATTGTGTTCGACAAACGCGGCGGTGCTCACTTGAATTTATTTTTCTCATAACAGCTAAAATAAAAGCATCTTTTAAACTGTAAAAGGTGTAAGTTTTTGTGTAAAGTATAGACTTACACTCACAATAGGTTAACGACAAAACGTTTTCCTGCTCATTTGAGCAAATACTTACTTCAGAAACATATGTTTGGGCGTTTCTCCGTAAGTGAACACATAGCCGAGTGGTAGAACTTCCGGTTAGAACATGATGATGACATGGGTTCGAAGCCCGATTTAAGATGGATAACTGTAGGCCTAGTTAAATTTTATATTTAGGTATTTATGCAGAAAGATTTTTGCTTGTATTTATAAAAAAAAATGATATTTCCATTTTACACTAAGGAAGGAACAAAATATTATCCAACAGAATGACTTCTTTACATCTGTAATAATACCAATCATAATTTCAAAAGCAGTTCCGTAAAAAAAAACCCCGAAACACCGCGATGCTTGCCTCACAGACCTGAGAACTAGAAATCTTTAAATGTCTACTTTTAAACAAAACAATTAAAAACGAAAGTAAATTGGCAACTCTCTGCGTAGTAGGCTAATTCGAAGTAGCCTATGGTTTAGGCCTATGCGCGTTTACTGCGAAGGCGAGTCAGCATCATCAACTTTATCTTTGCTGCTGAGACCGACAGAAAACACTAGTTTACTAGAGTTTAGAGCAGCATGTTTGCAACAATAACACAGTCAAACAGAATGTAAGCCCTGTGTGTGTGCATGTGCAGTTGTGTGTGTGCATCACACGTTAAATGTTTTAGAATGTAACACAACATTCAAATGCAAATATGCGCCCTCCCCCACTTGAAATGCCGTGTGTCCACCAAAGCGTTTTTCCACACGCCTGGCATATATGTTTTCAATTGTTTTCAATGGGAGCGCTGCGTTTTTTTAAACGCCATGAGCGTAATCAAAGCAGCTCCTGAAATTAGGCTGTCGTTTTTAGTTTGTCGTTTTTTCTTCGAACAATTCAAGAACAATATGGGCTTGGCTATAGGCTACAAATTGAACATGGTTTATTTTTTGTAAAACTTTAAAACTGGCCTTTATTTTTCTTGGCGATTCCTCGGTAGCTTTTGTTTGAAGGCATTCAATTGCTCCAAAAACACTAACGTTAGAAACATAACTGCACTTTATCACAACGGATTAATAAACCGTACCCACGAGTTCCTAATCCGTGCTCTCAGATTTGTAAACCGTGCCCTCAGTTTTTGCAATCGTACCCACAAATTCATAAACCGTGCCCACACTTTCGCAATCCGTACTCATGGGTTTGTAATCCGGACTCACGGATTTGTGGCTCGTCCCCCAGAGTGTGCCGCATGATTCAACCAGGCCTCCTGTTTAGATGCGGGATGCATTGCATTGTTTTTAAAATCCTTTTTTAAAATGGATTTCGGTAACACTTTATAATAACTACACGCTAATAATCATTAGTTAAGCATGAGTAAACCATTAATTCATCATTCATAAAGCATTAATAGACATTAATAAGCAGTTCATAAATACATCTATAAATGCTTTCTTCTTGATTTAAAAGCATATCTTTGTTTAATAATTGTATTTTCATCCTTTATTAATGATCAATTTATCATTTCTAAATGAAGAATTGCATTTTTTATGAACCAGTTATTTAAGAGTTTTCTGTGGTTCATACGATTACTTAGAGCGAGTAAGTAAATGATTAATAAACTATTTAAATGTACATTCATACAGCTTATCATTCAGACATATAGTGATGGTTGCTTAATGTGTTAATAAATGCTTTATTAACATATATTAATGCTGTAATTAAGGGTTAATTTGGGTTGTTATAAAGCATTTAGTAGTGGTCAGTTAACTATGTTCGTGAGCTCATCTAAAGTGCTTGTACGGAAGAAATAAAAACATGGATGCATGCAAATTATCTTTAACTTCATGAATCAAAAGCAGAAATTCTACTGGTTGGCATGCCGACAGCCTTGCACAAGTTTTATTGTCGAAACCTGTCCACTGTTTCTGATTTACTGGCCCCAGCCTCACAGGTGCGAAGTTTAGGTGTTATTTTTGATTCACATTTATCTTTTGATGCCCATATCAAATTGGTTTCCAAATCTGCTTTTTTTCTTCTAAAAAATATTGCCAGAATTCAGCCTTTTACATCCCTGCAAGATGCGGAAAAGCTTATTCATGCATTTATCATGTCGAGACTGGGTTACTGTAATGCACTTTACTCTGGTCTCCCTGAAAAGTGTATGAAGAAGCTTCAGTATATCCAAAACTCGGCTGCACGTGTACTTACACATACAGCCGTTCGGCAGCATATTTCCCCTGTTCTTCACGAACTCCATTGGCTTCCAGTAACTGCACGTATCGATTTTAAAATCTTGATTTTAACATATAAACCGATTCATGGGATAGCACCGGAATATCTTTGTGGTCTTGTTGAACCGTACATTCCAAATCGTCCTCTACGCTCGTCTGACTCTTTTGCTCTACAGCAGCCCACATTTAAATTAAAGACTATGGGTGGTCGCTCCTTTATGGTTACAGCTCCACGGTTGTGGAATAAACTTCCTTTTGCGATTAAAAATTCCCTAAACTTGGACTAGAGATCTTTAAAGACCCATCTTTTTAAAAATGTTTATTGTCTTTGAGGTTGTACTATTTCTGGTACTATTTGTATATTGTTGTTTGATTCTTCTGTTTTTATTATCTTGTATCTGTCTACTATACTATGTAGCGCTTTGGGTTGGAGAAAAGTGCACTATAAATAAAATGCATCATGTCACTGTAATGTTCGAACCGTAAGTTCTACCACTCGGCCACGTCTTAACTCACGGCGAAATGCCCATACTTTCTCCACTGAGTGTTCGCTCAAATGAGCAAGAAAACGTTTTGTCACACAAAATTTACACCTCTTACAGTTTTAAAAGATGATTTTATATTAGCTGTGAAAATTTTATATTAGCTGAGAAAAATAAATTCAAGTGAGCACCGCCGCGTTTGTCGAACACCAACCAGTTAAGAAATGAGGGACTTTTTTAAAAAAAAATAGAATTTTTTTTTAGTGACACACACAAAAGTAAAGACTCATAACTTCAAAACTATAGTAAGGAAAGTCAAAAGGTAGGTATCGTTTGAAAGAACACTTTTCAAAAAAAAAAATAAAAAACTAAATTACATTACATTTGGAAATTCTGAAAATAATTGGAAGTTTTATTTTGTATTTTTTATTTTTTTTACATAACTAAAAGTCATTTAGTCTGTTGGAAGAGATTTGTTCCTTAGTGTAAAATGGAAATGCATGTTAATTTTATTTTATAAATACAAGCAAAAAAAAAAAAAAAAACAACTAAATGTAACAGAGTTTTAGAACAAATCTTTCTGCATTAATAGCCTAAATATAAAATACAACAAGGGGCTACAGTAATCCATGTTTGATCGAGTTTCGAACCCATGTCAATGTAGTGGTAGAACCATAAATTCTACCACTCGGCCATGTCTCAACTCACGGTAATGGAGGAGCCCAAACATTTATTTTTCAAGTGAGTGTTCGCTCAAATGAGCGAGAAAACATTTTGTTGTTAGCCTATTGTGAGTCCTACTTTACATGAAAAAAGTAGACCTTTTACAGTTTTAAAAGATGATTTTATTTTAGCTGTTATGAGAAAAATAAATTTCAACTGAGCACCGCCGCGTTTGTTGAATAAGCTTTATTAAGGCCACTGAAACACGCTGCATATCTCAATACAGGTGTGGAAGCGCTGGTTCAGATTTTAATATTTGTTGTTTAAACGAGTATGTTGCATATTTTAATATATATGTATATACATAGCCTATTTGATATTGTCTATTTAGGCTATAGCATTGATTAGAAATATCCCACCGGCAAATCGCAACTTGCTTGGCTTGGTTATGTTTTAAAAAATAAAAAAAAAATCTACATGGAACCCCATTAAGTTTTATTTATTTATTTATTTATTCATTTATTTATTTATTTATTATTAAATTAACTGATTCTGAAGATGTAAATTCAGTCAATCTGTTGTAAGAGATTTGTTCCATAGTGAAAAATGGAAATGCATGGTAATTTTAATACCATGTTTATTTGGGATTTGAAACAGTGTCCTAAATTGAACCTAAAGTTCAACCACTCGACCTCAACTTTTCTCACTGAGAAAAGCCCAGAAGTTCGGTAGTTCAGCAGTCAGTGTGCGCACATGAGAGAAGCGCTCTTCAGTCTTCTCATTCCTCAATAACGTCATTGAAAGCACCCAATTTATTTTCACTGACTGCGAGATAGGCCTATTTTAACTTTTGATTAATAAAATGTTCTGCTATAAAAGTTTATATTATATTTAAAGCTATATTCTATTTAAAATGTCGGCTACTTTTATAGACTGTATGTAGCCCCGCCCCTTTTCAGATCTGCACTTGTTGTCTTTTGACTTCCGGTCAGTATTTTCACAGCGATCTTGCATGAATGAACTGCTCGTAAAGAAATTCCCGGCAGACATTTGTTAAGACATCTGCTTTACAATGCTTATGATAAACATTACAATGCTCATGATAACTTTTGTTAACTCTACAATAAGTAAATCCACTTCACCAGCTAATTACTCCTGGGTCTATATAATTACGTTTTGCTTTCGGTAAATGTCCCTTTGCGCCACCTGGTGATCATTTCGCGACCGACTTTGAAATATGGTTGGTTTATTTTTGCCACAGCGGTAAGTGTCATTCTGGTTGATCACCTACTGAATTCCCAAAACTAACTCTGCATTTGGTCTTGCTTTTCAATCTGCTGCCGCTCACAACTAGCCTAGCTAACATCAGACCATGTATCATTGAGAATGAAATGTGGTCTGGAAACCACATGTAAATTTTCTCGTTTTTTTTTAGGCGTGGTTTATGAATGCCCAGAGCCGTATTATTGGGTGCTACGAATTAGGGGTGCACGATATATGGAATCAATATCGTTATCGCGATATCACGTTGCTCGATATCAATATCGAAAGTGTCGCAATATTTATGCAATATTTTGTTTATGATGCGTCTGTTCCGACATGCACCGTTGCATTTCCCCCCGAATCATTTCCTGATTCTCCTTCTCCATAAACAATATTAAATCAAGAGAGGTTTAACTTTTCATGCTACAGATTTCCCACAGTGGTCAGAAAGAACAGGAGAGACACTTTGTTTTTCTCAATATAAAGTCGCTACTCGCTCCAAAGCTAACCGCCGTCACTCTCTCACTTCTCCCTTGCTCTCCTACCACACAGTCCCACACACACACACACACTTGTCTTGCCCCGGCTCGACGCGCACACCAGCAGCGCACAAGTAGCCTATAAACATCAGGCCACGGTCCACCTGGCAACTTCATGCGTTTTCACTGATCGGATAGCTATCTGATTTATCAAAATACGATCTTCAATTCCCGCGCTATATGGAGATTTAATGGAGTGCACGTCACCGTCACGTCAACAGTTATGAGCTGCGTTTTATGATCATCAGATAAAATAAGATCAGTTCGTTTATTTACTTTTAATGAAGATAACTGTGAAAAGCGTCTGCGACTTACTTTCACTTTGATTTGCGATAGTTTGCGCGTTGGCTTGATGAAAAGGAAATGTTCAACAGCTGCTCATCTGCGGTGATGCGTGTTGCAGTCGCGCGCGCGTCGTCATATCTGGCCATAACATGACAAGCCTGTAACGTTCTCATTTTTAGCGTTTTGGAAGGAGTACATTTTACATATGTGGTTTATTCAATAACGAGATGCATTTACATTTGTCCAGTTTCAACTGAAATGCGGCCCAGACCGCCTCCTGAAGTGGTTTGAGCGATTAGATTCAAATACGTCACGAATGCGTTTCACAGGGCATTTACACCTGGTCTTTTCACGATCAGATAGCTATTCGGTCAAAGAAAACGCATATAGTGGGGTTTATGTTGCATAGTGTGTTCTGTAGACTTGCTATTTATTTATTATCTTTTACAGTGTAGTGTACACAACTAACATGTCCTGTTCTGTTGACATATTATTTAGGCCTATTTATTAATGCTGTACCAGTCCAATATGACTGTCAGTTGAAATAAATCTTATGTTGTAAGAAAACTTGTTTTATTTATTAATCTTTTTGATGCGTTTTCCAATAACTTTTTAAAAATATCGAAATTAATATCGATATCGCAATATTAATTATCGATATCGCAATATCACATTTTTGTCAATATCGTGCACCCCTACTACGAATGTCTGTCAAATGCGCCTGTGCTCCCTCTCCGTTCTGTGATTGGTTCCCTATTTCAGGGGAAAATTTGGTTAATGGTATCCAGAATGCCTTGCAGCGCGAATACAATTGTGCTGTGGCAAGGCAGAATGGGGAATCCCAGGCTAGCTCGCAACTGGAATGCTCTGCAAAATCTTCTCAAACTAGATACACTAATTTCAATTTCATCTTTTAAAACTACTATATCATCCTTGTTCACGGACACATGCAGTTGCTTCTCTACATAATAATTTTGTGTTGTCTACTGTGTTGTTTTTAAATTGTATATAAAGGGGAGAGGGAGGGGGTTGATTGTGATTTCACTTTTTAAATTTAAAATAGTGTGTAATGTTGCTGTTGGTGCATGAATAGTATCTGCAAAGTTGTAGTGCTGAAAGTTCAATGTAAGCAGAGATATCGTGTTTTAAAAATCAGGAAGTTCAATGCCTGCAAAAACGACTCGATTGGGACTACAGCCGGGTTTTAGACGTCACTAACCCATACATTTACATCAACCCCTCCTTCCGGAATATGCAAAAAAGTGCATGGCCATATTTCTGCGACTCGTCGAAAGTTTGTTATGTTCACCAGCTATCAGGTCTTCTGTGTTCGGGCTTCCCATGGATGTTGTAGTTTGCCAACAATGTATACAATTTATGTTTGATTATGTTCCTGAAAATTACAATCATAATTTAGCTCTCTGTGCTGCTAATTTTACGAAAAACAGTTTCCAGAATCTCCATGAATTCAATGCCGGATTCAACAAGAAACTGTTACTAAAATGTGAAGCAGTTTCAACTTTAAAACCAGAGGCAGCAGTTGTTGGGCCACAACCTGTAAAGCCTAGTTCACACTACGTGATTTTAAGCCCGATTTAAGCCCGATTTGCAAATCGTTGAGTCGCCGACAAGTAAGGGTGTTATCGCGTGCAAATCGCGGACGATTAGCGGACGATTAACGCTCGCCAATCCGTTAGTGTGAAAGAGCCAACAACGCATCAAAGACAGCTCGCAGACACCTCGCAGACAGGTCACCGAGCTCAGAAAAATATCTAGCATGCTAGATATCTCGAGCAGTCGCGCGACTCAATCTCAGTGATGTCATGAGTACAGCCAATCATAGCAACGCATGAGTTGAGGACACCAGGTAAATCTTACTTTTTCTTTTTTGCATTTTTTTTTTCTCAGAGCAGATCGTCGAGCAAACAGTGTGCAGCACTAGTTTCTGTCTGACGTCCACATTCGCGTGTTGTGTTCTTCTCTGCAGTTTCGCGTCATTTCTGGTTCGTTTTATTGCGTGGTTTTTCGTTACAAAACATGGTTTCTAGACCAGATAGAATCGTGTTGTTGTCAACTCGTTATTTGTTTGATTATTTTCAGGATTTAGACCGTACTATAGTACTGAAACAGCTCTCATTGAGTCACAAATGATATGCTCTTATCATCTGATCGTGGTTGTATCTCTATGTAGTGCGTTGTTAACTCGTGTAGTGAGTTACCTCCTGTTGTGGATCAATCACGTTGTGTTGTGTGGTGTGAACAGCTAAACAACTTGAACACTCATGATTTCACTGAGAGCAAGTCATGTAGTGTGAACTGCACAGTTCAGCCCGACATTTTAAAATCATGTAGTGTGAACTAGGCATAAGTAGGCTAAGACTTAATAATTTTAAATGTATTTGCATGTATAATTTCAGACCTAAGGTCTTAGTTTTATCAAATGCCAGCACTGGCTTTATATCTACTTAGTTATGCTATTTCTATGACAAACGTGTACAAACATTTTGGACCTGAATTTGTTTGTGTACTACTGTTGTAAATATATATGTTATTTTTCGTTTTGATCAAGAATGTATACCAGTGCCAACGCTGTTTGTGTATATAGTAGCCAGTTCGTTCGATGCTATTTGTGTAAAACAAATGTGTATAAAGTAAAAAATAATAATAATAGGCAAATTTCCATTCAGTAACATTTTGTAAGAGCCATCTTTAGGGAGGTTCTGCTTTACTCTCTTCATCGCCACTTTCTGGGTCTGATCATACCAGAGACAATACCAGACCTCATACCAGAGACAATACTGCAGTATCAATACCATTATGTACATTTGACAGGAACACACATGCAACTTTCGCCCGTAAAGGTAATGGATGTTAAGTATCCAGACAATGTGCACTACTCAGTTTTGCCAATCACAACACACCGGCCCATACTAACCTGAGCCCACTGCCTGTTTCTGAGGGAGTGATTTCATAGACTCAGGAAGTCAACCGGTCTTTCCAATGACAGAGGAGAATGTGGCTTAATAAAGGTGAAATTTATGAAAAATCAGAAAAACCACGAATACGTGTTATATTGAAGTTGATTATGCCCTGCTACTGCACTGATAGAGTGCTAGGTCGGAGTCACTGGCATTTCCCAAAGTGCTGTAGCAAGACCAGGGGATTACAAGGCTCATCTAAAAAAACATGGTTTGTGTTATTTTTTACTTTGACCTAGCCGTATTCATTATACAAACATTTTGAATCAATCATAATTCCATAGAACTGGCACTAATAAAAAAAAAAATTCTCTCGATTCATAGGTGAAAAATCTTCAGGTTTGACAATTTCTCAGTAAGATCGAATCAGTTGCTTGTTTTAGCAATCCGTTTTGGAATGTAACATCTTTTTTTGTTCTTTATTTTTTTAGTGACCCAACAACCCACACATGAGCAAAAAGATTATGTTTCCAAGGACAGACTTTCAGAGGAGCAAACTAATATGCAGCCCCATTGATACATTCCTCCACAAACACTAAACTCTGCATCTTTGGAGCAAATGTTACACAAAGGACCAATCTCAAAGTCAAGAGCCCAGGAATGTAAGGACTTACGTTTAAAGGCCAGTGAAGAGGAGGTTGATTGTGCCTTCCCTATTTTTTGGCGGGAATATGGCCTGTCACATTTACTTTTCAGTATTTACTAACCTCAAAGACAACTGGTGTCAGCTTAGGCGAACAATTGTGACATTCAACACAATGTCTGGTAGATGGCACTGTCAATGTGGGGCAGTAAACACAGACTGAGTTGTGTCCATAGACATGTATGCATGTGGTGGATATTCCAGGCATCCATCATTACTGAGAGAACATTCAAATGCAAGTTCTAAAGATATAGAGGACCTTGAGGAGAAAGACCAAGAGCGGGATGATGAATAAAAACCATCAAATGAGACAGCATCAGCAGTGATTAAAATGACAGAGTACTTTTTGAGGTGCAAGAAAATTCCAGAAAATCTTCCACAAGACCTCATATTAAATGGAAATTAAGATACCCGAAAGCTTTGTGCCTAAAGAATGCCCTTACTGCCCTGGACCATGCTACCCTGACCTCAGTGAAGCAATCCTGAAGACAAAGCATGCAAGTTGATGCAACCATTTATGCTTCTGTTTTCTGTGCACAGAGGTATTAGTCACACTTTATGAATTGTAGTGGAAACACATTTTTGTTGTGTATATAATTATATATATTTTGTTTATGTATATTTTATTCAGGTGTTGCAGTGTACATTAAGGAATGCCCTTTGTGAAACCCCAGTCAGATTCCAAGAATATGATTCTGGATTTCACAATTTCAATAACAGTGTTCCTCACAATCCCTTTGTGCTTACTTTTGACAACAGGTCTTTAAGTCAAAAAAGACAAAAAAAGAGAGAAAAAAAATCCTGAATCTCAGGCAACATGATTTAATATTTACCTAAACACTTTCTATCTTCTGCCTTAACACCATGGATTGGTCAATACTCAAGAATATCTGATGTCATAGCCTACCCATGACTGAGATTTTGAAAGCCCTCTCCCAGAAAGACCGATTTTGGACAAAGAGGACAACATGTTTTCTCCCATCACTATTTGCCTCGAAGAGAAGATTTTACAAGTGGATTTTACAAGTTCAGCAAGTGGATCACAGTCTGACCTCATTAATAGGCTTGATGAACTTCTGTTAAGGATATACATTTTGTATACTGTATACAAAAATGTTTGTGAGGTTTCACAAAGCAGGAGGTATGATACAAATGTAGACAATTACAAGCATGGTACAGAATGGACAATACTTGTTTTTTAAATATCTGGATATATATCATTTTGCATTATTGGCTGCCAATTAATGAAAAAAAAAAAAAACATAGTTATATTTTACATTTGACTGCCAAACTGTGTAACTCATTGTGAAAACATATTACATCCCCACAGGAGGGGTACTGCATCTTGGGTGCACCCATGGTGTTGTTTACTATCAGTCACCCCTGTGGTGGCAGGAATCTGCTCAAGAGCATGGAGATGGTCTCCTGAGTTTTAAATCTCCACCCACGGCCTTCATCTCAGATATCCCAGTCCATGTCAAGAAATCTCAAAAATACACAAATATACTGTCAGATTGTCACAGTTTGTCATCTTCACCTGTTTGTCCCGTCATCTGCACTACACTTCCCCGGATCCTTTTGTTCCTCTCCCGGACTCACTCCCCAATCAGCCACCTGTTCCTCGTCCTGCCATTATCATTTTCACCTGTGTTCACCCCAGTTAGCCTGATTTTCTCTGTGTATTTAGTTGAGTTCAGTGTCATTCTAAGTTTTTCGGTCGATGTCTTTCATTGTTCATTGTGAACCCGTGTGGTGCTCGTATTCCTGTCTGCCTGCCTGTATTTATATAATAAACCCTGTTCTCCCCGATACTCCGGTCTCCGCGTTCTTCAGCCTGAACCACACCGTGACACAGATATTTGCAGAGACATGGCAAAGGTAGCAGCCCAGAGTGAACACCCTGTAACTGAATGCCACCACCTTCAAAGAACTATCTTCGCACAACGCTACATTCCTCCACAAACACTAAACTCTGCATCTTTGGAGCAAATGTTAGACAAAGGACCAATCTCAAAGTCGAGAACCCAGGAATGTAAGGACTTACATTTGAAGGATCAGTGAAGAGGAGGTTGATCGTGATATCAACCCAGATATCTCATCTCAGATATAGCTGGACATGTTGCCAGACAAGTGAATAATAGGACTCAAATGTTTTTTCACCCACATGATGGCAGGCTATGTGCTCTATAAGCAGGAAAGAGGCTGCGCTATGCATTAACTGTTTATTTTGCTCAAACGTGTTTCGGCACGTGCCTTCTTTAGTGTGCAATAAGATAACAATATACCCAATCTTATTTACCCACACCAATTGACACACCCATATTCACATCAACCAATAATTATAAATATATGCACATTTTACCAATGTTTCAATCAGTCCATTAATGAAAGAAAAAAGCTGTTAGAATCAACATAGAATACACATATATATACACATAATACTATTGTCTGTATACACGAAGTGGACTGTCTTTCTTCATCTTAAACTGTCTGTACACTTACAAAGTTCTCAATGCTTCGGTTTGCATGCAGGGACCCTCATTATGTTACTGTGTTAGGCTATGTTTACACGGAAACGATTCTGAAGAGAAAACCCAAAAGTGGCGTTGCGTCATCTTTTTTTATTCTGCGTTTAGACGAGTGTTTTCTGTGGAAAATCCATACCTGCCAACATGTACGCATTTTGCGTAGTGGGCACGCATTTTGACCTCAAAGTACGCTGGTACGATTTGTCACTCTAAACTACGCAAAAACCTGGTGACGCCTATTTGCACGCGCAGTCCTCAAATAAAGCAAATGCAACAGAAGAGTTCGACCAATCATAGCGCTGGGTTCATTTCCCAAATTGCAAGTGGAGATGATTGACATATGTGTAAGTCCTATAATTAAAAAAAAACTGAAAATCGACACCAATAAAGAATCCCGCTCGATCCCGCTTCCACTCGCAAGCGCCCCGGGTCTGACTGATTTAAGCGAGGACAGTAGGCCTACAGTACTCACGGTACTTCTCCTGAAGGTAAACGGGCTGGGGTGGATGTGGAAAGTTGAAATATTGAATTTGAGTTCATTTAAAATTGATTGGTTATCACACGGGACGGGATCGCAAGGATTATTTAAAAAATACTCCGTAATTCATTAATGGTAGCAAGATAGCTGCTAAGAGGAAGACATTCAGCCATGCAAATTATAAAATGCTCAAATGTTGAACAATAAATCTAAATAAAATTGAAATCGCTATGTCTTAGTGATTATGAAAGTGCTGTGGTTTGTGGATGACTGATAACGTAAAGCGCGAATCTGGTGAAACAGACGTTTATTTTTTTCATTCTCAGTGTTGAGAAACATAGCCTGCATGTGTTACGTTATGTTAATAACTAAAGTACAGAATTATGTTACGTATTTATTTTGTATGAAAACTAGAGCTAGTTGGCGTACTTATGGATTAAAAACGACCGTTGTATGATCTCATGTATCATTGCTGCGCTGCACGAGCTCTCTCACAAACAGACTCGCTCACACAGAGAAAAGATATTTATAAAATAAAAATTGACAGGCAAAGTTCTTGCTTGTGTTTTCTTTGTCAAAATAATGTCAAAGCTTTTTGTCTTGTCTATTCGTGTTTTTACAAATCGTTAAGCAATGGACGCTTTACTGTTAACAGCCCTCAATATGTCGGATATTCGTCTTATTTGATCAATTATATTATTGGTCTGTGACAGGACTCCTGTCTATTCATTGTTAACTGTTTTCTAGAAATTTATTTGGATTGGCTAAAGTTTATTCAGCTAATGCGTGTCCTGTTTATAATGTGTAGCCTAATGTTTAAATGCAAAGAAAGCACAAATATAAGCCCTTTTCCCTGTAGGATTTAATATCATATTTGGATATTGGAATAATCAATTAAGTAGTCAATTTAAAATAAATAACATGTACACAACTTTTTGTTGTTGTTGTTGTTGTTGTTGTTTTTTACTGGTATCAAGGTTGTTGTTTTTTTGAAAATTATTTTAGACTAATTGACCAGCACTGATTATACAATACAATATTAATCAATCATGAATAAAGAAATGGAGTTGAGCAGGATTGAAACTTTGTACTTTCACTGTTGCATTGCAGTGCAAGTTAAATTTAGTATTTGTGTCAAATAAAAAACCTTTAGAGGTATATAATTTTTTATATAATTATGCAGATAGGCATGTGTCTGTGTGTCTTGCATTCTCAAAATAATGACAAAAATATATGACTATTTTTATAGAATTATGTAGAAGATAGGCATGTGTCTGTGTGTGTCTTGCATTCTCAAAATAATGCCAAAAATATGACACCCTCCATCCCACCACCACCACTACCACCCCACCCCACCCCACCCCGGCATAAAAGTACTCATAAAATTTCTTCTAGGTTGGCAGGTATGGAAATCCACCTGCAAATGGAGACGCAAAAGTGTGTGAAATTCAATGTAGTATGCACTTCAGGCGGCTAGGAGTGCATACTACAACAACACCAAGTCCACGCGCCTGCATACAACATTCAAAATCAAGCAGACTTTTGCGTTTTTACCATTTACACGGGAACACGGTGGTGGAGCATTTCCACTCTGGAGGGTGGTTTCACTTTTTTGCATTTTTAAGACTCAAAAACACCGTCGCCATGTAAACGAAAGGCACATCCGATAAAATATTTTTACGTTTTCACCCGCGAGCGTTCTTGTGTAAACAGGGCCTTAGTGTGGGGCTCTTTTGAGCCTTGTTAGTGGTATTAACTAGCGATTTCTTTTTATTTATTCAATGCCCCCATTACTAGCGTTAAATAGTTTTTTTTTCCCATGGGTTTTATCTGTAATAGTCTTTGTAAATTTGAAAATAATGAGACAGTCTGTGCTAAGTGATTTTACCGTTAAAGTTAATTATTTTATTGAATTAATAAAAAGCATCTCTGTATTTTGTCCTGGTGTCAGAAAATGGTCAAAGCAATGACAACCCAGATAGCAAACTGACATTGAATCAACGTGGAAATATGACATCGAAACAACGTTGATCTGACATTGTTTTGCTCATCGAATTAACGTTGAACCAACGTCAGACGAGTCATTCTTTCAAAACGAACGGAAAATCAACTTGAAATCAACGCGTTGTTTCAACGTTATGAAAGCAAACCAATTTTCGATTTTCATTTAGCTTTGAAGAATGCCGCGTCTGACGTTGGTTCAACGTTAATTCGATGAGCAAAATCAACGTTGTTTCAATGTCATGAGAGACGTCGTTTCCACATTGATTCAATGTCAGTTTGCTGTCTGGGAAAGATTCATGTTATTGGGATTAATTCACGTTTTTATAGGCTACTCTGCATCTACATTACACAACTTTTTCACAAGGATTAAAATTGGCACAACTAAGTCAGTATCTGCAAATTTGATTTATTAGAATGAGAGGCAAGCAACAGTAACTACAGTCAGCAACCAGTCATGATCAGGGGCATTTGATTGCTTTAATTGGTATAAAATTCTCTAAAACATTAACCATACACAAGAATAAAGGCATGATATTATATTCATAATAAAACCATTTATTTCCTTGCAGCGAGAGAGTCAGGCAACACGTTATACTCGTAGTTCCCATTCAGGGAACTTCGAGCTGCGTGTAAACGCCGTGGGAACGCCTCTGCGTGACGAGTCATGAAGCACGTATGAAATCTGTCCAATGGCGAGACGGAACGTCATAGGCGGGGTGACGTATCGACCAGGAAACTATAAAGCATCCCCGAAACACAAGCGCAACAGCTTCTGAGTCTTCACAAGCGCTCTATGTATGAATTTTGTCTGTCTGTCTAATATTGTATATTTATATATATTGATATGGCGAGCAAACAACAGCAGAATTTCAGAAAGTGTGTTCATCCCTGCCCTCGCTTCATCACGGGTGGGGATACACACGATCTGTGTGTTGTTTGTTTGGGAGTGCAGCATGCTCAGTCGGCTCTCGAGGGGGCCGGCTGTGAGCACTGCGAGTGTCTGCCCATGAAGACACTTCGCTCCCGCCGGGCACTCTTCGAGGAGAGTGGTTCGGTGCGCGCTCCCCGCGGCTCGGGTCCCGCTGCTGCCGAGGCACAGCGAAGGCTTGCGTCGTGGGGATCGCAGATGGATCTATCAGCGGGGATTGAGACGGGCCCCGCCCTTTCTCTGCCCTTACCTGGTAGATCCAGTGCCTCAGTTCTCGCTGCGGGGGTCCGCGTTGCGGTTTTCCTGCCCGGGCTGAGGCGCCATCACTTCAATTATCCAGTTCTGAGGAGCTGGATGTTGAAAGTGTGGATGCAGAGTCTATGGACTCAGTGGAGAGCGAGGGAAGCTCGTTTGCCATCCCAGTCTCCCGCGAATGTAGTAAAAAAAATAAATAAATAAATAAATAAAAGGAAAAAAAAAAAATGGAGGTTTTTGACTCGGGCTGTGGAAAAATTAACCATTGAATGGCCAGTTGAGAAACAAGAGACGAGAGAGTAAAATGGATGAGAGATTTTTAATATCACACTCACTACCTCCATGCCGGTGTTTGCTTCTTCCCCGATCTACACACCGAGGTGTGTAGATCGTGGAACAAACCAGTGTCAGCTAGAATTTTGACACACCAGACCTCTATGTATGCTAATATTGCTGGGTCTAGGAGATATGAGTGAGGGGGAGGTCGTCGGCACTGACGTGATTAATGAGATACTGCGTCAGGCGGCAGATATTTCTCACCGTGCCACCAAGGAGACGGCCAGATCAGTCGGCCGCTCTATGGCAGCCCTGGTGGCCACAGAGAGGCATCTGTGGCTAAATCTGGCTAATATGAAGGAGAAAGATAAAGCGTTTCTCCTGGATGCGCCGCTGTCGACCGGAAAAAAAAAAAAAAAAGAAAAACAGGCAGCGGCGCTCCAGAAATGTCTCCCCCTCCGTACTCATCCTTCGGGGGCTGCTGGGCGAGAGCAGCCCCGCCCGTCGAGAGAGCGTCGCGTCTCGGGCTCCTCCCCAGCAAAACTGGGCTGAGACGCGGCGTTCTCAGACGAGGTCTTCCCGGGATAGAACCGATCTGAGGACGGTTATTGTCGCCAGGAAGGCTTCGTCGGAGAAGTCCTGACGCCACTGGTGTCAGGCTACTGAGGGTGGTCCCCACCGTGAGACAGAGGTGTTCGCCGCTGAATCCGGCGCCCGCTCTCTCTCGGTGCCCTCAGGGGTTCGTTCTGCCAACCCTGCCTGTAATGGGGGGTGCAGACGGTCCCAGCGAGCGATTTCCCGAGGGACGCTCGTTTGCTCCGAGGAGCGATACAGAACGGTCGTTAAACCCTGCCTGTGCGCGGTCACAGGGCGCTGTTTCTGTTTTTAAAAACTACTCCAGAGGCCAGTCTCGAGAGACTGGTACCCTTAGTAGAATTTCTGGTAGAATGGGGAAGTCTTCCAAATATATCTCGTTGGGTCCTGCAGACTATCGAACGCGGGTACGCGATCCAGTTCAGGTCGCGTCCACCTCGTTTCCGGGGGGTTTTGCCCACAGTGGTGACCCCCGAGCAGGCTCTGGTTATGGAACAAGAAGTGAAAGCTCTGCTACTGAAGGGGGCGATAGAACGAGTTCTTCCTCCCGACAGAGAGCTGGGGTATTACAGCCGGTACTTCATTGTTCCAAAGAAGGATGGGCGGCTGCGTCCGATTTTAGACCTGCGCCTCTTAAATCGGTCAGTAGGGAAGCTCAAGTTCTAAATGCTGACTCTCAAGCAGATCGTGTCACAGATCAGGTCCGAGGACTGGTTTGTCACGATAGACCTAAAAAAAGACGCGTACTTCCATATCTCCATCCTTCCGCAACATCGGAAGTTCCTGAGGTTCGCTTTTTGGGGCGAAGCGTACCAATATCGGGTCCTTCCATTCGGCCTAGCGTTATCTCCTCGAACCTTCACGAAATGCATGGACGCGGCCTTGGCCCGCTGCGTCTCCAGGGCATTCGCATTTTAAATTACATCGACGATTGGTTGATTCTGGCTCAATCAGAGCATCAGGCGATTCGGCATCGAGATGCCGTCCTCGCCCACATCAGAAGGTTGGGGTTGAGACTCAACGCTAAGAAGAGTGTGCTTTCGCCAGTTCAGCGGACCACTTTTCTAGGCGTGGTATGGGATTCGACGACGATGCAGGCGCGTCTGTCGCCGGCTTGTATAGCCTCGATTATCTCGACTGTCAAGCAAGTGAAGCTAGGCCAGTCACTCACTGTAAAGGAATTCCAGAGAATTCTGGGTCTGATGGCAGCAGCATCCTACGTGTTACCGTGCGGCCTGCTGTACATGAGACCACAGTGGTGGCTCAGGACCAAGGGGTTCTCCCCGAGGGGAAAGCCGCTCCGCAAGATCAAGGTCACGCAACGTGGTCTCCGTGCCCTGGCTATGTGGAAAGAACCTTGGTTCCTGTCCCTGGGACCTGCGCTGGGAGCCCCGTGTCGCCGGGTATCGGTGATGACGGATGCCTCTCTCACGGGCTGGGGAGCGATCATGAGTGGTCGCTCGGCCCGCGGGTTGTGGCAAGACCATCATCTCCGATGGCATATAAATTGTCTAGAGATGATGGCGGTGTTTCAGGCTCTGAAACACTTTCTCCCAGACCTCAGAGATCATCATGTTCTTGTCCGGTCAGACAACATGTCTGTGGTCTCTTACATAAACCACCAGGGGGGTCTGCAGGGACCCGTTCTGCTGAACCTGCCTGTGAGGGTGGGCGCAGACGGTCCTAGCGAGTGGTTTCCCGAGGGAAGCTCGTTTGCTCCGAGGAGCGATACAGAACAGTCGTTAAACCCTGCCTGTGCGCGGTCACAGGGCACTGTTTCTGTCTCTATAATTACTCCAGAGGCCAGTCTCGAGAGACTGGTACCCTTAGTGGAATTTCTGGCAGAATGGGAAAGTCTTCCAAATATATCTCGATGGGTCCTGCAGACTATCGAACGCGGGTACGCGATCCAGTTCAGGTCACGTCCGCCTCGTTTTCGGGGGATTTTTCCTACAGTGGTATCCCCCGAGCAGGCTCTGGTCATGGAACAAGAGGTGAAAGCTCTGTTACTGAAGGGGGCGATAGAACGAGTTCTTCCCCCCGACAGAGAGTTGGGGTATTACAGCCGTTACTTCATTGTTCCAAAGAAGCTAACGATATACGCCTCCCTCACGGGCTGGGGGCGATCATGAGTGGTCGCTCAGCCCGGGGTCTGTGGACTTTCTCCCAGACCTGAGGGGTCACCATGTTCTTGTCCGGTCAGACAGCACATCGGGGGTCTTTTTATAGACCATCAAGGGGGTCTGCGCTCATGTCCATTATTCAGGCTAGCGCCAGATCCTTCTGTGGGCCCAGGGGAAGCTTCTTCTTTGGCGATTATATATCCCAGGATATTTAAATCGGGGAGCAGACATCCTGTCGAGGCAGGGGCCGAGGCCCGGGGAGTGGAGACTCCACCCCGAGGTGGTGGAGCTTCTATGGAGTCATTTCGGTCATACCGAGGTAGGCCTATTTGAATCCAGGGACTGAGACACTGCATGCTGTGGTTTCTCTGTATCCACCAGCCCCTCTGGGGTTGGATGCGATGGTACAGGAGTGGCCGAGGTCACCCCTGTACGCATTTCCCCCGATTGCTCTGCTCCCAGGAGTTCTGGAGAGGGTTCACCGAGTCGGGGTCTTTCTACTGTTAGTAGCCCCGCGTTGGCCGGCCCGAGTATGGATGCGGGTCGATACTTCACCCCCGCCCAGATCTATGGAGGTTGTGGCTTGGCCTCTGAGGGGGCCCAGCTCATAGAATTGGGTCTCTCGACTGAGGTCGTGGAGACCATCCTCCAATCCAGAGCTCCGTCCACGAGGAGATTATATGCCTTGAGGTGGCAATGTTTCACCTCTTGGTGGGGAGAACACCAGTTGGACCCAGTTAACTGCCTGGTGTGGCGGTGCTGGAATTCCTTTGGAGCATTTCTCCACAGGGTTACCACACTCCACACTAAAGGTGTATGTGGTGGCCTATCTGCTTACCACGTCCCTTTGAGTGGAGCTTTTCACGGGAGATACCCATTGGTAATTCTTTTTCTTCGTGGTATTGTGAGGTCAGAACAAGAGAAACTAATCTGCTCTGCCCTCTGAGGGCTCTAGATGCTTATGTCCACAGAGCTGCCCTGTGGAGAAAGCCTGAACAGTTATCTGTTTGTTTTGGACCTCCGAAGAAAGGTTGTCCCGCATCTGAGCAGAGGTTGAGTAAGTGAGTGGTCGAGGCCATCTCATTTGCATATGAGTCCGCCGGTCAGCCTTCTCCTTTGGCTGTCTGGGCTCACTCAACCAGGGGTATGGTAGCTCCGCTCCAGGGGCGCAGGTGCTTTCGTCTAAATATGTGCCTGATTTCATACAACGGACACCTGCTCGCATGGCGGCGTTGGTATTAGCGTTCCCACGGCGTTTACACGCAGCTCGAAGTTCCCTGAATGGGAACGTCTCTGGTTACGTATGTAACCCTAGTTCCCTGAAGGGAACGAGACGCTGCGTGTCTATGCCATACTCCCAGCATGCCCGTGAGCGCTTGCTTCAGTCCTATCAGAAGCTGTTGCGCTTGTGTTTCGGGGATGCTTTATAGTTTCCTGGTCGATACGTCACCCCGCCTATGACGTTCCGTCTCGCCATTGGACAGATTTCATACGTGCTTCATGACTCGTCACGCAGAGGCGTTCCCACGGCGTTTACACGCAGCGTCTCGTTCCCTTCAGGGAACTAGGGTTACATACGTAACCAGAGACGTTCAGCCACGACTGACTGGATGAGCGTCCAGCAAGCGTCTGTAAACTGCCATTCTGATCACGGCCATTTGACTGGTTATATTGGGATAACAGTCCCCAAAACATAATTTATACTAAAGAACAATCATATTAACAGAAATTAGCTAAAAAGCGAAGAACACAAAAACCGTCAAAAATCAATGGTTTCTGAAACTTGCCAAAAGCAGTCTGCCAAGACAACTAGCTAGCCACTGACAGGTCACGTGACGTACCATCAGACAGGCAGCTGCCAGCCAGCCACTGACAGGTCACGTGACATGCCAGGCTCAGACTGCCAACCAGCTAAAGATTGAACCCCTTCTGGTTCCTTCCTTTAGTTAACATGCAAGCGCAGCAGTCAGTTGTCTACATTAGGCTACTCACGGATCAAATATGGCTTTGGCGGCCGACTGATGACTGAAATAGAACCAAACTCGCGAACAGGTTGGGCAGCAAGCCAGCCGGGTAACCCAGTTTGTTTCACACCTGCTTAGTACGCGAAAAGATTGTTAAACCCACATAGCCACACCAGCACTATATAGCGAGCGCTTAACAATTAACATTCCTGCAAGGCAAACAATAAGCACATCCACCAGAGAGCGAATGGGCAACAGCACCAACACTAGGGCTGGGCAAAAAAATCGATTTTTCGATTAATCGTTTTTTAAAATGTGGTCGATTCAAAATCGATTCTCAACGGCCATGAATCAATTTTTTCCATATTAAGAGCTTGCAGTGCTGCGTCTTCTTCCTCTGCACTAGGCAAGCGGCAAGCGCGCTGCAGGCGTCACACGCGTTTTGGAGTCGGGACATGACGGAATATTCACTTGCACAATCGGGCCAGCATTGCATCGTAACCTGTCGAAATCAAAATCGAAATCACGTCTTTTTAAGTTTACCAGTTTAAACATTTAAGCAATGTTAATCCCGTACTCGCGCACTCTCAGAGATGTCTTTCACTGCGTGCACATACAGTACAGCCTAAATCCGCCTCACAAACAGCTCGCCAGAAACAAAAGTTTTATCCCTGGATTATCGCTTTAACAGTTAAAAGACACGCGAAATTATGTCAAAACTCTGGTCTTGGTGAGTAACCTTGTAAAGACAGTCGGTTATGTCTTAAATTAGCATTAAACGCGTCTGACAGATAGACAGAAGGCAGTGGATCCGTGCACTACCGGTAGTTCTTAAAGTGAACGCAGCCATATGTGTCTGTCATTAATTCTGTTGTCATAACAACATAATATAGCATTAATTGTGAGCAATCAGAATTAATAGCCTATGTATTGAATTCAGTCTGGACTAAAAAGATTGCCCAGTGTTATTTTACATTGGATTAATTTATTCAGTTTGTATTTCTGACTTACCCAAAAAACTCCCCAAAATGTCTCTTTATTTGTGTCTTTATTCTATTGTTTTTATTTTTCAATTTAATTCAAAGATTGAAATCAAGCTTCCATGTGTTGCATAAACTCTTAACAAAAAATTACCCCATTGTAAAAACAAATATTTAGGTAAGATCAATGTAATTAAAAAATGTCTAAATATTCATATATTTATTTATCTATATCTGTCTCAAACATAAAATAACCTGATCCTGTTTGATCAAGCTGTGCGACTGTTCTGACTGGTCCAATTACCAGCATAAATTTTGCATCTTGCATCAAAATCCTGTCTATTCATTGTATGCATTTAGTGTATAGTGTACCTAAAATAAAAAGAGTTTTATATACAGGTTTGTGGCTCTTAAATTCTTTGTATTAATTAACCACTAGTAAATTTATATCCTGTTCTTTTTTTTTTTTTTTTATAAATATAGGATTTGTATTACATCCATATTCATTATAGTTTAATCGAGAATCAAATCAGGAATCGAAAATCGAATCGAGAATCGAAATCGAATCGAACCGAACTGAGAGCCTACAGCCACGTCGACACGAGCAAACAAACGGGGAAAACGAGCGTGACACATCCCTGGTGTCAACCAATCAGCCTTTAAATGGAAAGTACCACTTGCTGATAGGCCAATATTGCTGTCAATTACCTAATCATGTTACACTTGCACTCTTTGAAAGTGTTTCTTTCTGCTTTTCTGCTGTTGCTATTTAGTCATCTTCAAAAAAGATTCAAGGTTATATGATGGAATCGTTAAAGAACCAGAATCACATTAGTCAAGTCAAGTCACCTTCATTTATATAGCGCTTTTTACAATATTGCTTCAAAGCATCTTGACATGTACTGTATAGTCACAGGAATAATTATATTTTTCTTTATGCATTTGATTTATATTATTGTGTTTATGATATTGTTTCAATTTCTGTTATCATGCTGAGCATGTGATGAGTAATACCCTCAGTTGGACAGTAGGCGGAGACAATGTGCTGGTCGGAGACTATAGCTGTGTCCCAATGTGCATCCTCCGAAGGCCGTATTTGAAGGCCGATTGCGTCACAACAGCGCAACGAAGGCTGTCCCAATTCAAAGGTTACACACTCTGAAGGCAGCATTTGAAGGCCGATTGCATCACCGCGGCGCGATGATGGCTGTCCTAATTTAGTTCTGCATCCTTAAGACTAAAATTTCATCTTTGAAAATAATTACATTATTTAATTTTATGTATCTGTTTTATTATTCTTTATGTATTCATAATAAGTTGTATTATCTTATGAAGTTTAAAATGCTTGAGTAGACTATAGATTGCATGTACACATGTGTTTAAGGAACACATTTTAGACACAAGGAGGGTAGCTGGGATGATTTTGTATTCTGCTTAGGGTATGTAATGTTCACTTAGCAGAGAGTTCCAATGATGAATATAATTCAAATTTGTACAGTTGGTATGCACTTTGCAAGAAAATGAATGTTTCATCTGATGCAAATTTACCATTTGTAAACCACTAATGTATACTCTGAGAAACAGTTTCTTAATGTGGAAAGTTGATTGTACCATGTGCATATACATTTCATTTTAAGTGTAAGCAATTTGTTTTTCTACCTTACATGGAAACTGAAAGTCACTCAGTTGTGTATTTAAGCCCAGTCATGCTGTACTACAGCGGAGAAACAGAGGCATGACAGGGTGAGAGGAAGGAAACACCGAAACGCATAGACCACATCTTACAGTTTCACTCCTGATTTTTCTTGGCAAGATAACTGGTGTCCAGTCCAGTAAATTTAATAATAACAGAGAAAACAAAAGGCTTTAAAGGGTTAGTTCACCCAAAAATGAAAATTAATAATGAAATTCAAAAGCTTATATACAGCGCGTGTCTTCCTCTGCTTGTAAACAGAAAGTTTTGCACTTCTGGCTATATCAGCACGTCATCTTATACACTAGGTGGAAGCAGTGAGCAGCCGGTAAAAAGGAGGAGTAGAAGAAGAACTTCATCATCTCAGTTCTCGCGCATGCGTCCTGGAAATCTCGTCTCAGGCCCTCAAGGAAGTAATGGAATAGTAAAAAAAAGTCGTTATTTTTGTTTGTTTTTCCGCACAAAAAGTATTCTTTTTGCTTGATAAGCTTATAGTGGAGCCACTGTAGGCACATGAAATATTTAAACATTTTCTTTAAAGGGCACCTATTATGCCCTTTTTTACAAGATGTAATATTGGTCTCGGGTGTCCCCAGAATGTATTTGTGAAGTTTCAGCTCAAAATACCCCAAAGTTAATTTATTATAACCATTTGAAAATGTCATTTTGGGGCCTGATTAAAAATGAGCTGTTTTGGGTGTATACCACCTTAAATGCAAATGAGCTGCATATCCCCACCCTGCTTTTGGACGAGGGCGTAACTTGATACCCATGGCAGTCACTAAGCAGAAGGGGAGAGTGAGAGACGCGCTGTTTTGTCTGTCATTCAGCGTACGTTTGAATCGGAATATATAAATAGTAAGACGAGACTCTGGCAGAATAAACACAAATGAGAATGGACCAGTACGTCTTGGTATGGTTATTTGATACATTTATGTACTTATAGAGTTGTAATCGCGTATTTTTGCAAGTATGGATGTGCAACACACACACACAGACACGCACAAACACTAACGCTGGCGCAATTTTTTGAAACTACATACACATTCTGTGCTAAAGTTTGCTACTTACAAGCGAAATTACATTTATGCGAGGGACCTGTGGTGTCATGTTTACTTGTCATACAGGCGCTTCTGTGGCAAATGTGAAAGATGGCTAACTTAAAGAACAACAACATATATGCAGTTTTTAATACAATATCTTTAAATATATATTTATAAATGAGTGGTTACACACTATACAAACAATGTTTAAATTATATACACAGACATCCTTCGACGACAACAACTTTAGACGCATTTGTTGTTGAATTGGCTGACAGACTGAAATGACAATGATTTGCTCAAAAATCTTAAAATACACTTACTAGAGGTGACGTTGGATCGCAAACAGTAGACGACGATCCACACTTGAGGATTAACTTTTAAGCCACAACAACAGGATTAACCCACGAGTCCACGACAGAACACTTATGTTTCCAAGAGAGCTACACCCTGGTCTCCTCTCCCATCCGCTCCGCCCCTGTCAGTCGGCCCCCTGGTGTGGTCAGCCCCACTACCATCGGCTCCACCAGGGGTCCTCTCTCCAGCTGCTCCGCCCTGGTCTCGCCCGCAGCCTGCTCCGCCCTGGCCACGCCCTCAGCCTGCTTTGCCCTGGGGACGCCCTCAGCCTGCTCCGCCCTGGGGACGCCCTCAGCCTGCTCCGCCCTGGCCACGCCCTCAGCCTGCTCCGCCCTGGTCTCGCCCTCAGCCTGCTCCACCCTGGCCACGCCCTCAGCCTGCTCCGCCCTGGCCACGCCCCGCCCAGCCCCCAGTTCGTCCCCCCTCCTTCCTCTGTTATGCGGCGTGAGGTCACGCCTCCCGGGAGGGGGGAGTTCTGTCACAGTCTTCGTCTGCACCATCCTGTCTGCGTCTCCAGCACTACACTTCCCAGGATCCTCTTGTCTCCACACCTGAACTCACTCCCTCATCAGCCTCCCGTTCAGCGTCCTGTATTCATCTGTTTCACCTGTTTTCACCTCGTTTAGTTTGATTCCTGTGTGTATTTAGTTCCTTCCCATTCAGTCTGTCCTTGTCGGTCGATGTTAATGTCACCCTGTGTTTCGCCTGCCTGTTTCCTGTTATTTGGGAATAAACCTTTTGTATTGGAGCTTTTCTGGACTCTGCCTGTTCGTCCTTCTGCCTGAACCCGCACCCGTGACAGTTACGTCATCTGTTGCCGCCAAATATTTGAACTGTGTTGTCTTCCTGTCTGCTGTGCGCTCGCTGCCTACTAGTTCCAGCACGTTTCTAATGGAACAGCTGTATTGCATGATGCGCGAACATGACAGGGTTATTTATGTCGATCACCTCTGATCAGAGGGTCCTCCCTGCCTACTTAATGGGATTGAGCATCAATATTAACTCGTGAAATGACTACGTTGCTGTTTTGCCTCTGCATCTAATTTCATAATAACTGTGCACGTTGTTGAAGTGTCATTTGCGCCTCATTCGGAGCGGGTGCGGCTCGTTGGCTGGTCGATCTTCACCTGAGGCCACTTTGATCTAATTGCGCATCCGTATCTAGAGTATTGTTATGACTTGGTTATTTTTTTGTTATGATTCATAATTACTCTGGACATTATAAGGTATAATTGCTGAGTCTAGTGAATTGTGTTTTTTTTTATTTTGTTCCCTCAAGAGAACAGTATTTGTATGGTTCTCTTTGTGGTTGATTGATGCTGTGGAAAATCTGTTTTTTGTTTTGTTTTATGAGTTCATTGATTTGTGTTTCTGTGTCATTTTCTTTATAGGAGCTGGGGGTTTCTGGAGAGGGGAGGCTAGCTGCTGTCTTGTGTGGTGATTACACCTGTGTGTTTTCGTGCATCTGATCTTCACATGTGTGTGTATGGGCGTGTGGATGGGGTTACTGGGGCTCCTGTTAATTTGGCAGCTGGCCTGTACCTCCAGGTACCCCCGCTGCTGGTCAATTAGCTTAACTGAGTTATCGGTTTGTTGTGTGTCTGACGCAGTTTGTGTATGGTGCTATCAAGTTGATTCGTAGAATCTTGTTGTGATTTTTTAACTATTTATTATGCAATGCTGATAAAAAATAAAAGTATATATTTTTCCTATGTGTGTCCCACGTCTCTTCACCCACATTTTAGATAGCGAACCTGTGTGCCCTTAAAGGAACACTCCGACTTGTTGGGACTTTAGCCTATTCACCTTATCCCCCAGAGTTAGATAAGTCCATACATACCTTTTTCATCTCCGTGCGTGCTATAAGTCTGTTTGACGCACCCACCGCTAGCCTAGCTTAGCACAAAGACTGGATGTGAATGGTTGCAGCTTTCATACTAATCCAAATGAGTGACAAAATAACGCAAACGTTTTCCTATTTACATGTTGTGGTTTGTATAGTCACAGAATGTGCAAATATCAAGGCCATATGAGACACAGACATCTTTTAACAGTATAAATACTATATTTTCTGAAGGCGAAGCACTGCTACTTGGGCAGAGTGATAACCATCACCTGAGACGCACCGTGACGAGGAGCAGAGAGTTCGCTCAGTGTTGGAGTAAAGAGTCAGCAATTACTAACGTTAGATAGAAAAGCATAGTTTATCATGGGTGTTTACTTTATTGTATGAGCTGTGACAATAAACAGGGGAGACCAGGTAATACAGTACCATGTTTCATTGAATTCCAAACAAAAACGCATCCAGATTTATAAATATCACAGATCATGAATAAATTATTATTATTACAGGAATCAATATATTTTAAATGCAATTTATTAGTTGAACCAAATGTATTCAACAGCATATAATATACAGTATAATTGCATTACTATAGGATAGAATAAGGGGAAAGTAATAGCACAAATTGTTTTTGCACAATTAACTCACAGCCTATCGTACCCTTTTGCACGCTCAAGTTTGTTATTTCCATGGTTCTTTTAAATTTAGGCTACTAGGCGCGCCGCGCGCAGGGTGCAAGTTCAACGCGCTCGTTTTTTCCCAAGCGCGTCCGCGCCGCATCAAGATAAAAACATATTCATACTAGGGCTGAACGATTTTGGAAAATAATCTAATTGCGATTTTTTTAAAAAATATTGCGATTGCGATTTAATATGCGATTAAAAAAAAAAAGTTATTTACCTTCTGTATTAGTCGACAAAGACAAGCAATAAATCATTGTACAGTAGGGATGGGAATCTTTAGATAGCTCATGAGCCGATCTACTTTTTTTCTTATTAATTAATCTTAATAACTCTTAAAATATGTATTTAATTACATGTGTAAAAACACATAAAAATAAATATAAAAAACATTTAATTAAACCAATTACATGTTAAGAATTTTAAATAGGCTATATAAAATAATATAGCTTCAAAATATAAAAGCTAGTAAATAAAGAGAAACAAAAAAAAAAAAACATTACAAGCAATAAACAAAGAGTGGTCTCAGTAATTAAAAGTAGGCTGTCTGAATGTTTATCATTCAAGAGCTGGAGTGATTTCCCCTCATTTTAGATACGATAAGCTGCATTCACACTAATGCATATATCTCTTTTGAAATTGTAAATGTGGTTTGTCCTGTTGGTTTAATACAACTGACCGTGTTTACATTAATTTCGCGTCATAAAAGCATTTTGACATGCAAGTACATTTACCAATGAGTCGCTAACGGCCGCATGCACGAGCGCTCTTCACAAAGCACGCGTTAGTATTTTAAAATGAAAGCAGCCTTCTCAGTGATTTTCATGGTTTTAATAAGCCAACTGCATTCCAAAACACATAAATAATGCCTCTGTGAAGCATTTGTAAGGAAAATTCCCGCGGGAGAGAGAGAACGCGCACTGTAACGTTATAACATCAAGCAAAGCGGCAAAACCTGTTCAATGAAGCCCGCGAATGTCCTTGTAATTCGGTTCAATCCCGAACTTGTTTTGTAAGGTTCGAGCGGTGTCGTGTGTGTGTGAGTGAGGAAGAGAGAGAGAGAGAGAGAGAATAGAAGCAAGCAGATTCAGTTCACGGTTGGTTTCTAAAGCACGCGCAGCGACATCACGCATCTGTGTTTAAAAACTAAGCTCATACTCGATTCTGAAATTCTCTGAATCAATCCAGGATTGTTGAGGAGAGAATAAATAACACAATAAACTGTTCTTTTCTGAACGCCAGACCGCGTAGCGTGGCAAGTTGATGCTTGATCTTGCAGACTGCTTTTCTCTCGCGTGTCACGTGATCAGTGTAATCGCAGATCTTGCGATTACAAAATCGCGTTTCATCATATCGCGATTTTATCGCAAATGCAATTAATCGTTCAGCCCTAATTCATACCCTAATCATATAATAGTGTCACTAACATTACATTAGATCTGGCTAATGGCACTGTTACAGTAGGTCATCTAAAAACATGACGGAACACTTACCTCAGCCGCAGGTGATCCACTTGTCCTGTCTGTGCTATAGATGGGATGGCCGTATCCTTTAGCACATTATGGTCCGTGTGGCAAATTCCATTTTTTCAAAATAGTCGTCCTCATTGAAATGTACCGAGCAAACATAATGTCCCTTGATAATCTATTTAGATGTGTTCGGATCAATATCCAGAGTAAGTAAGTTAGCCATTTCTTCATCCAGTCAGCGAACTCTGTGAAACATGGTATTACCTCCCCTGTTGACTGTCGCAGCTATTTACAATAGAGCGAAAACCCATGACTGTAAACTACGCTTTTACTATTTATAAATTGCTGACTCTGTTACCCAAACACTGAGCGAACTCTCTGCTCCTCACCACGGCGTGTCTCCGGTGATGCGGTTATCACTCCGTCAAAGTAGCAGTGCTTTGCCTTCAGAATAGTTCCCAGGTTTTATACGGTTAAAAGATGTCTGTGTCTCATTTGATTTTGTTATTTGTACACTCTGTGACTATAAAAATCACAACATGTAAATAGGAAAACGTTTGCGTTATTTTGTCACTCATTTGGATTAGTATGAAAGCTGCAACCATTCACATCCAGTCTTTGTGCTAAGCTAGGCTAGCGGTGGGTGCGTCAAACAGACTTATAGCACGCACGGAGATGAAAAAGGTATGTATGGAATTATCTAACTCTGGGGGATAAGGTGAATAGGCTAAAGTCCCAAAAAGTCGGAGTGTTCCTTTAAGGCAGTTAGTCCCCAGTATTCTGGGGTGGCGTAGTCGACCGTTTTGTCTTCATCAAACTTATTTTGCCCTTAGATGCCAGAGTGCCTGATCTCTTCTCCCGCACTACGCCACACATGGACACAGCACTTTCTCCCCTGATGCATCAGGGAGTGCACGTGCTGAATTATCTCGATGATTGACTTATTTTGGCTCGGTCGAAAACCGATTTATTTGCACACAGATCTTTGCTCCTCAGCCATTTGGAATGCCTGAGGCTCAGGATCAACTTACCCAAGAGCAAACTGTTACCCAGTCAGAACGTAATCTTTCTGGGTACAGTTATCGACTCTACAATGATGAGAGTGCCGCTCACACCAGAGCATGCTCTCACTATACAACGGCTGATCGCCTCCTTCAGGGCAGGTGCGTGCATGCCCCTAAGGAAGTTTCAGAGGCTTCTCAGTCTCATGGCTGCTGCATCGTCAGTACTCCATATATACTACATATGTGCCCTCTTTAGCACTGGCTAAATCAGCGTGTGCCAGCCCATGCGTGGCAGTCAAGGAGTCTGGAAATTAAGGTAAATCACGGCTGTTTAAGGGCCCTGGTTCCCTGGCAAGCCCAGAACTGGTACCAGTCGGGCGTGATCATCGGTGTGGCCTCTAGGAGGAAGGAGTTGTTCACAGATGCCTCCAACCAAGGTTGGGGGGCACTGCACGAGGGCAAGCCTGTCTCAGGCCTCTGGTCGAGCCTGGAGAAGAGCTTACATATCAAATGCCTGGAAATGAGAGCAGTTTGTTTAACTCTGAAAGCGTTTCTGCCAAACCTCAGGGGACACCATGTCTTAGTCAAGTCAAGTCAAGTCACATTTATTTATATAGCGCTTTTCACAAAACAGATTGTATCAAAGCAGCTTCACAGTGATAACATGAAAGTAGTACAACACAGATCAATAATATTGCTAAACACTAAATAATCCCAACTGAGCAAGCCAAAAGCAAGCCAAAAGCAAGGCGACAGTGGCAAGGAACCAAAACTCCATCAGATTGGATGGAGAAAAAACCTTGGGAAAACCCAGGCTCAGTCGGGGGCCAGTTCTTCTTACATTCATATTGTTTATATATAAATATTAAATATAAATATTGTTTATGTATAAAACTGCGCCATAACATATCGCAGGCGTTGAGTCGTCTCTTCACAGGCGTTGGTCTTCTCATCACAGGCGTTGGGGCATCCGAAATCCCTGTGAGAGGCTGGAGACAAAACTGGACCTGACGAATGCCATTTTTCTCGGGACAAGCGTCCTGAGAGAACAGCACGGACCCAAGAGCAAACTTGTCACTGGTATCTAATATAAATCGCCAAGGTGATCTCAAGTCGGGTAACCTTTTCGTAACATATTTTAAGGATCAAATTGCATGGTCTAAAGTCCACCTGGTTCGTGTCCGTATTCCCTTTTGCTTAGCCTTAGATTCAGCAATTTACAGCAGTGCTAGTTCTGTATGCAATCAAATATTAGTGTCACTCGATGGTGGATCTGGAGAAGAATATCACTTCTTCTATATAAAATATTGATTTAGAAGAAGTTGAGAACAATGTTGTTGTTTTTTTTTAAATATGGCTGAGATTGTGAATATGAGCCAGGTGTTGAACGTCCTGGGGAAATGAGCTCTGATGATGATGGTTAAGCCTTCTGCTCAAATTGACTCCTAAAAATGCAGGGTTGTTTTAAACAAAATTTGGGTCAAATATGGATAAACCCAACCGTTGGGTTAAAAATGTAATTAAAAAAAAAAATAACTCAACATCTGGGTTTGTCCATATTTGATCCAAATTTGTGTTGAAACAACCTAGCATTTTTTTAGAGTGAACATTTCCAAGTTCCAAAAGGTAACAAAACATGTCTTTTACATTCTTTTGTAGCTGTTATTAAAATATCAGGAGAGTTATATAGTATTGTGACAGTTAGACATAGATTTGAGTCATTAAAGACCCAAAAATGCAAAAATGATTTGCGATGAATTCTTGCCTCTAAGGGTTAATATTACTCTGTACTTAAATGCATTATTAATTTATTATGTGACAAAGAGGCCTTAAGATAAAGAGTAACCAAAGTAATTTAATTAAATTCTAATTACATTAAAAAAAACATGTTCTTTAAAGGGTTAGTTCACCCAAAAATGAAAATTAAGTCATTAATTACTCACCCCCATGCTGTACCAACCCCGTAAGACCTTCGTTCGTCTTCGGAACACAAATAAAGATATTTTTGATTAAATTTGAGAGCTGTATAACTAACACATTGGCTCCTAAGGGACTGCCTCTTGACGGCCCAGAAAGTCAATGAAGAAAATGTTTAAATATCCCAAGTGACTACCGTGGCTCAACTATATGTTTATCAAGCGACGCGAATACTTTTTGTGCGAAAAAACAAACAAAAATAACGAGTTTATTCGACTATTTCTTTTCTTCCTTGTAGGCCAGAAACGAGACTTCCTTAGATTTCCACGACGCATGCGCGAGATTTGCGATCTGCTTACACTACTTCAGAGCCGCTCTGCACTACTTCAGATCGCAATTCTCGCGCATGCGTCGTGGAAATCTAAGGAAGTCTCGTTTCTGGCCTACAAGGAAGAAAAGAAATAGTCGAAAAAACTCGTTATTTTTGTTTGTTTTTTCGCACAAAAAGTGTTCGCGTCGCTTGATAAACATATAGTTGAGCCACGGTAGTCACTTGGGATATTTAAACATTTTCTTCATTGACTTTCTGGGCCGTCAAGAGTCCCTTAGGAGACAATGTGGTAGTTATACAGCTCTCAAATTTAATAAAAAATATCTTCATTTGTGTTCCGAAGACGAACGAAGGACTTACGGGGTTGGTACAGCATGGGGGTGAGTAATTAATGACTTAATTTTCATTTTTGGGGGAACTAACCCTTTAACGTGGGTTCTGGTACTACAATTTATGGAACCAGTGGAACCAAATCCATTCGATTTTTTGCAATTTTTTTATGAGAATAATTTGCTAAGTGCTATAGTTTGATTAACTGCAAGTTAACATGGTAAAACATGTGACTGTCTTTTAAGAAACCAGAATTTTCAAGTGAATCAGATCTGTAGAATTTCTTACGATTCCCATTAAGAATTCCAAAATCAACAAAAATTCAGCATTGAGAGTGTGGAAACGTGTTCAGGAAGTTACACTGCCTCCCAGAACCATCACTACTGGTTAAAACCTGATAGCAGGTGCGCGCATGTGTGTGTGTGTATACATGTGTAAGATAAGAGAGGCAGGAGTAGCAGCACAGAGTAAAGGAGCGGTTTGTTCTTTCTCTGTCTCAGCTGGGAGATCACCTCAATCCTGACCCATCCCGCCCTTCCCTCTCCAAGCTGGACCTGATCCAGCAGGACCGTGTGTGATTCTGAGACAGTAAAGGAACTCTGTGTGCGCGTCAAAAGAGAGAGACTGAAACTCGGGGTAAAAAAAAAAGAGAGAAAAGAAGCAGTGAGTTGGGATCACAGCTGGAGTCAGACTCCATCTTGAAGAAGAGTCAGGAAGAGAAATGATGGGTTGAATCTCGCTCAGTGTGTGTATGAGAGACTGCTCAGGCCTCGTCTTTCAGCACAGCGCTTTCATCATCCTAAGCACAGGAGATGCCCATCACGGTCTAAAGCCCACTGTACCAGATTGTCATTGCGTTTACTGGCAGGTCAGGGAACATGAGGACAGGGAAGAGACTGAGTGCGTCTCGCCTGCATGACGACGGTCCTGTCACATTAGCAAGGTGACTGTCATTTTAGCAAGGTGGCTGTGTAGAAAACGATGACTATTTTTTGCCTCATACTAATTGCTCAAGGACGTTTATAGCCTAATACCACAAAACACCTTCAAAATTCAGTACAATAAGGTTAACATCATTAGTTAACATTAGTTAACTACATTAGTAACTAATAGTAAACTGGACTTCTACAGCATTTAATAATCTTTGTTAATGTTAATTTCATCATTTACTAAGTCATCAATAGTTGTATTTGTTGACATTTGTTAATGCACCGTGAACTAACATGAACAATGAATAGCTGTATTTTTTTATTAACTATGATTAAACTGGAAAAATGCTATAGTTGGATTAACTAAGTAAGTTAACATTATATTTTGATTATATACACTACATGTGTCACTGTTTTTGAAATCATATGTTGAATCTTTTATGTTGAGTCTTTTTTGATCAAAAAGACACTAAATACAGTATTATTGTGTAATATAATTAGAATTTAAAATAGTTTTCTATTTGAATATATTTGAAAGAAAGTACAATGGACAGTATGTATCTTTTCTATTAATTTAGAAGTAAAAATAAGAATGTATAAATAAACAATTTAACAATGTTGTATTTGCACATTTTTTAATGATAATATTTGTAAAATATATGCTACAGTTGGCAAAACACCGTCACTGTATTTGTTTTTCAACTTATGACAACCACAGCTGCCAGTTTTTACTGTGAAATGTTTACTTTAATATACTTTATTTGAATAGTGCAAATGTATTCAAGACTTTTTTTTTCTGTCGTGGGGTTTATATCTCTAAAAGGAGTGTGTACAACATTTTGGACTCATTTTCTTTGTTGCCACCATGAGCTTATAAATTGCGGGCCAGGTCGACGTTTTGAGGTCTCAGTTGGGGAAAATTAGTCTTTGGATGAGAGAAGACACTAAAAAAGACATCTGAGCTGCTTTCTAATTCTGTATTCTGGGCCAAGTCCTCAATGGTGAGGGGGAAGACACTATGTAGGCACCTGAAAAGAGGTCACTGCAAAGTCACTCCTGAGTGAAGGATGATACAGTTACGAATGCCGCCGCCGCTCCACTACAGCTGGCATCATGAACTAAACCGTTTCTTGGCACTCACAAATATGAAAGATTTAAATTACACAAGATTACATTTAGATTGAATGCTGTGGTTTGCAGTGAATGCTGCAGAATATATTTAAGCTCATCTTAGAGTTTGTTTTTGATGTTTACGTCAGCATGATACCCATCAGATGTTGCTCTATGGTGGGCTGCAACACTAAACAGAGTTAAAACTTCAGTTTAATCACCCTTGTGCTGGCCTAGGAGCTGTTGTCAGAAGCAGTACGCATCTTGTTGTAACAGCTAACAGACGGCAGGAGTGGAATAGTGGTCTCTTGCGTCCAGCAGATGGCACTTATGTCAAAGTGAAGCACTGTGAGGGCCCTGCAGTTGCCTGTTGTTTGTTCATTTACACAATAGTTCCCAATCAAACTGTGTAATAAAATTATAGCATTCAGCTGGCAGAGCAGGGTCTGTTTTACCCACCTTTTTCATATGTAAGTATGGGGTTATATATATATATATATAAAATATTTGAGCAATATTCTTTATATCGATATCGATCGATATTCTTTATTCTTTATTTTCAAGGATAGCAAAATGAGATGAACCATCTCATTTTCGAGGGGGTCCTTACAGTACAAAGAAACCAACATCATAATAGAAAATCATAATTGAATTAAAGAGCTCCTATCATAGCATTTGAAATGTTCCTATTTTTGTTTTGGGAGTTCCCAAAAACAGTTTAATGTGTATTCAAGGATAAAAAAAAAAAACACTTTATTTGTCTTATAATATGCATTTCATTTTAACTGATTTGCTCAACGACTCCCAAATGATTCGTTCGGCGATTCATTTTCCCAAACACCTCCTTTGAGTGATGCGAATCTGCGGCGATTGGTCAAATGACCCAGTTAGTTGTTATTGGTAAACCGTAGGCAGAGACTGTCGGCAACGGAACTGTCACAGTCCTTCGTCTGCACCATCCTGTCTGCGTCTCCTGCACTACACTTCCCAGGATCCTCTTGTCTCCACACCTGAACTCACTCCCTCATCAGCCTCCCGTTCAGCGTCCTGTATTCATCTGTTTCACCTGTTTTCACCTCGTTTAGTTTGATTCCTGTGTGTATTTAGTTCCTTCCCATTCAGTCTGTCTTGGTCGGTCGATGTTAATGTTACCCTGTGTTCCGCCTGCCTGTTTCCTGTTTATTTGATATTAAACCTTTTGTATTGGAGCTTTTCTGGACTCTGCCTGTTCGTTTGCCTGCACCCACCCCGTGACAGGAACGCCCATAACCAGGATTATAGTTTGTCAAGTGTTGAAAATTGTATATAGTGTTTGAACAAACGTGTCTTACTCCCTTCGCGTCTCCGTCAAGAGCAAGCTTTCCCGGCGAAACTCACATTGCGGGGGCTTTTGTAGGGCAGTGCTTATTATATAGAGCGAAGTCATATTTGGATAAGTCGTTTAGGAGGTAATTGCCATTTTTCAATGAATGTCTGGTGAATATCAAAAACAAAACTAACTTTACCCCGCTTAGAAGCTGCGCGGAGTGAACACAACACGCACAACACAATATAACTATATTGTGCATGCTACAGAAAACATAACAGCAAACATTATTAATATTACTTACAGATTGCGATTCGGAGGAGGACGAACCTGATCCATATACACTGGATACTGAGCCCTCCTTCAGGAACAACCGGCTTGCGAATCAACACATTTGAATTCACTTAGGTTTTTGAATTTTGAATTCGTCATTAAAATGATGAGAACACAAGGTTCGGGCGTTGCAAATATGAACTCTGACCACTGATTCTTCACATGCTCGTCCCTGGACAATGGAAACAAGTGGCTGAACTGTTTTTGCAATGTAGAACACAGCGTCTTCTCGACATGATGCAATTCAGCTGGAGTATTTGAATGTGTTCTAGACATCACTTCAAGTTTACACTTCCGTATGCGCGCGCAGTTGTTGGGAGCGGCCAATGACCTATCTACGTCACGATGTAACAGCTAATGACTTGTTTCCAAAACAATTCATTTTATAGACTCAGAGTCGACTCTCACTTTTGAAAGACAATAACTTTATATACGGTGCACTTTCAGATATAAATCTTTGCAGGATATTTTCATTCCCTTAGAGCTATATTCCACACTACATGAACAGTCATTTTCAAAAATCCATGATAGGTGCTCTTTAAATACAACACAGGACTATAACAAACATTTAGATACATTAACATTCACATTCATACCCATGCACACTTTAACAATGCTCCTACAAACCAAGTCCATTCCCTTTTGGCCCATACCATAGACAACAATTGGTGAACCATCTGCGAAAATGCAAATAAAAAAATCAAGGTGTAAGTATGCTTACACACATCCATGTACCCGCACAGATACATCAATGCAAATGTACAATAAACAGCAAAAATTAAAAAATAAAATAAATAATAATAATAATTAAAAAGAGATCAGAAACAGGAACATATTTGAGCAATATCACAGAAGTAGCAGTGCGATGTGGCTGTATATGGCCTGGAGCTCGCATTAGCGAAAGCGTCTCCAAAGATCGTAATAGGCACCAAGATTATATATTAGTCACATATTTGAGGTCTAAACTACATTCTTGCCTAAAAACAAACTCTTAAAACTACATTTCGTGACACGACTACAGTAGTATTTAAAAAAATATATATGGTTCATGCCATGACAGTGATTTTGCAAATATCGGACGGCTGGAAGATTGGCTGGAAGGCTAGAATAGAGAACCAGAAAGAATCGTTGTATATATAAATATCTATGAATATTGTTCATTTAATTAACATAATAATTATATTAAATCATTTTCATTTATATGCACCAGTATAACAACACACATCAGTACTTCTAAATAAAAAAAAATATTTTGTAGATGCCTTGCAGTGAACATTTCTTTGGTGGTGATGCAAATGAGCTGAATTTATTGAAACTGACAGTTTAACAGTCACGCACTTGCAGAATAAGGAAGTATTTTGAAATGAGTCCTTATGAAATTTAAAATTAAAATGAAGCATTTAAATTATTGTGATATTCACAATATTTCTTAATTTTATATAGCAGTTAAAAACTCATCACATACACATTGAGAATATCCAATATGTCATTCAGCCCTAATAATATACCAATTGGTGTGAGGAAGAAAGATTAAAAAAGAGGGGAAAACATCCTGAAATGGTTTCATTTCACTGACACCCAGGGGAAGAATTACGCTATTGATGAGAAAGGTGGAGTAAAAGTATGGCAGACCAGACACAGACCAATTAATTAACACAATTAATAATTAACAATTAATAATTTTAATATTATTTAATAATCTCAATGCAACCATAATCTAATAAAAAACCACAGTGAAACTTTCACAATGCTCACAATATTGATTTATGTGTTTCTGTATCAACAGTGTTGGTTTCATTTCAATGTAACTCCTGGGAAGAATTACGCTGTTGAGTAGAGAACAAAACGATAATAGCAGAGCGGCTGCAGGACGTCAAGAGTTTCAGATGGATCGTTACTGGTGTCAGCAAACAAGTATTCTGGTGGCCTTTCAATGCCCTCAATAAGAGCCCAGATCCCATGGACTGCCTCCAATAACATGACAATATTCATAACTGTGAAAACAGCAGCGCTGGGCTCCTCCTCATATTCCATATTTCACCCACATTCTCTATTCGTCTTATAAGTCAGTGTGAAATGAGGGGACACTTGAGAGCCATGTGCATGTGTGAGTGTGGCTGCAAATGTGTGTGAGACAGATTCTGGTTTTGAAGTGGGTGCATGTTTAAATAGCTGAGACCCATAGCTGACAACACTGGAAAAATGTGCCTCTACCTACATCTTTGCAAACTCCAAAAATGTTCCTGTACATAAAATTAACTGCAGTTTCCAGTTAAAATGAACACTATTGGCTGTAAAACACAACTTTTATTTTCACACAAATTATGATTACAGGGTTAAATTATTTATTAAAAAAAAACATATTTTCACAGTTTCTTGCACAATACTATCTTTTTACCTCTATGAACACTTTTATCGTATTGTAGGAAATCTAAAATATTTTGACAGTTTGCATCACACAACCATTTGGCTTTTATGATGTAGAAAACTTGCTCTGTAACTCACCTAACTCAACATTACACTTGTGAGTCCGGTGAAACACAAATCACAATAATCGAAAAATAATAAACCAACATAAGGTATGTATAAAATCAAAAGCTAAAATGTCATGCTTGCTTATGCTAAAAAACACATTTTTATCTCACATTTACTTTTGTTGACAGAATTGGTTAGGTTTATTGTAGGTGGTAAGATGATTTTAAACGTATAACACAGGTTGAACTCAGAAACAAAGGGAGAGCTAGAACCAAATGCGAAGTAGTTTGATAAGAACGTAAACAAACAAAACCATAACAGCGAGCTGGGACCCAAGAAAAGACCAAACATACATCCATGTAGGAAAAGACCTGACAAACACAGGAAACACAGCTGTTTAAATACACAGGGGTAAACAAGCTTAACAAGTTAATAAGGCACACCTGGGGGAGACTAATCAACATTAAAAACTACAAAAGATAGCGTAAGACGGGAAATAACAAAAGGTCCACAAAAGACAAGGGGAACACAAGACAGGAATCATGACAGAGCCCCCCTTTAACCCTAAAACCGTATTCTGGACAAATGTGGGCAAAATAGATTTATTTAAAAAAAAAAAATATTTCTGAGCGGTACAAAACTTGACTACTTTTCTTAAGTTTGCCTCTTGAACACACACATTTTTTTTGACTCAATTCTACAAAGTTAAGTGGGTGAAAAAAAAAAAAAAAAAAAAAAACTCAATCTTGTATTTGGGTCATAAATGGGCACCCATAGAAAAGAATGGGAAAAACTGTAATTTAGAGCATTCTAAAATAAGCCAAAATAAGACACCAGGTGACAGTCACTTCATCTTTATTTATGTTTCAGCTCTAAGAACTTATTGGAATGATATTTTAATGTAGTTAAAAAATAAAAAAATAATAATAAAACATAAAAATAAGCATAATTTACATATCGTACTTTATCGTAAAATATCGTACTTTTTGAAGTAAATACATTCAAAAATACCCCCAAAATAATAACAAAACAACACAAATGGATAGACAAAACTTTATCGAAGACAGTGATATAACATTTATAATAAATAAAAATTAGGATCACACCTGAGTACTCTGTGCCCACATTTGTCCACAATTACAGAATTAAGGGCTATAAAG
Source organism: Pimephales promelas (assembly GCF_016745375.1). The sequence goes on from NW_024121133.1 coordinate 1,751,336, forward strand.
CAACGCATTCTCACCCCAAGGCGTCACCTTTGACCATGCTTCAATATTTGACGTTTTAGGCGCCCTTTAGCGTCACTTACATGACGCGATCCTACGGCGTCACCTAACTGACGCTAAAGGAAAGCGTCAGTTAGAGGATGCGGTTAGGTTTAGGTGTGGGGTGGGGGTAGGGTACACGCGATCCTAGGGCGTCATCTAACTGACGCTAAAGGGCGCCTAAAGCGTCAGATATTGAAGCATGTCCAAATGCTTCCCAAGGCGTCAGTTAAGTGACGCTTTGGGGGTGAGAATGGGCTGTATAAAGTGAATACGGTTTGAGGGCTATGGAGTGGATTCTAGACACTCCACATAGAGAGTAAAAAACTGGTCCAGGAGGTGTAGTGGAGCCTAGGTGGAATGGGAGGGCCAGACCCGTGGAGTGGAAGAGGGCCTACAGACTGAGTCAGAGTAGGAGGTGGAATGGTGGCCGGGTGTAGCGGGCTGGGTTGGTGGTGCAGGCTGTGCAGTTGGTAAGGGGGGACACAACAGTTCAGGGGGCCAGGGCGGATCCGACAGTTCAGTGGCTGGAGCCATCACCGGATGCTGGTCAGGGGCTAAAGTTGATTTCTGTGCAGCCATGATGAGATGAGACGAGACTCTGGAACGGCAGCCATGATGGGACAAGTCTCTGGAAAGTCAGCCTGACGGGACGAGACTCTGGAACGGCGGCCATGACGGGACAAGACTCTGGAATGACGGCCATGACGGGACAAGACTCTGGAATGATGGCCATGACAGCTGGAAACTCTGGCATGGCAACCATGTTAAAATCTAACTCTATTATTCCCACAGAGTAAGATGAACACTTATTTGAAGGGCGTAGACGAGGAATTCCACCAGCGATCCCCGAGGACCATCATGGATGAGTATATGTTGGTAGTAGTCATTCCGAGTCTGTGGCAGTAAAAGTCAACAGGAGCGGAGTCAAGTCTGGAAAGTCTGTGAGGTAGGCCATATCTAAAAAAATCTTTAGTGTGGTCCTTAAGGGAACGGTTGCCTTGCCGAAGGGTGAACTCAAGAAACAAAAGGAGAGCTGGATCCAAATGCAAAGTACAGTAGTTTAATAAGAATATAAACAGAGACCAGGGAACCTGAGAACAGAATGAGAAATTGATTGATTCTTAGACATTTTTATGAAATGTTAAAAAACTGAAATGTAAGAAAACCACTGAGAGTTGGGTTTATGGATGGCCCTTCATGTTTATTTTATTATTTTTTATTATTATTTGAGTTATTTTTGTATGAACCAAATTTAATGGATTCATTTGTAATCACCAATTCAGTTACAACTAATACAGCTAATGCAATTAAAGAGACTGTACCTGATATTTTCTTCTACTTGGGCAAAATGGTTTAAACACCAAATTATATATTTTAAAAGCAATCATCTGTGAAACAGGCTTTATATGTGTCTGCTGTTTATTATATAAATGAGAAGCTTTTTCCAGGGATGGAAAGCCTTGGCCAATAACATACTCAGGGAAAAGTTGGTTGCGCATAATGAACTCAGGGACTTGATTTCGGGACAGTAAAGCAATGTCGGCCGAGAACCCGACCGGCAAGGTGACAATTCCCGCACTAGCTACTGTACCAATGCTTACACTGCGAAACAGCCAAAAAAAGAAAAGAAAAACTGTGACAGAAAAGAGGGTGGCAAATCGCAAATCAGACTGTAACAGAAATAAAATGCGAATAAATATTGGTGTTGCATTCACAATAGAGAGAACTACGGGACTGCTTCGTATTTCGAGCTGGCTGTTAATCTTCTAGACAGGTAACCAATTTCAGTTCAATATGGTTGATTAATATTTCTATGTGGTCTGTTATTTCAGCCTCGTCTAATTTTTAATACGTAGATATTTTCAGTTTTTGCAAAGATAGAAAGCGTACTTTTTAGTACGTTTGGATAGATGCTGAAACGTATAATATAGATGTATCTGCAACATTTAAACGTAATATTATTACGTTTATACAGCTACAAAACGTTATTTACGTATATTCTATGTCATAAAGATATCTGTATAATTTCCCTTTTTACCATTTTATAGATAAATGTAAGATCCCGTAACCCTAATCCCAAACCTAAACATACCCATTTTATACATTATATAAAAAAGGATAAAACGTAATGGACAGATGTGTTGGGAAATGGCAGTTTTATTAACAATATAGCATTAAAATATATTTTGAGCCACCAATCCTACTCCTACCCATAAACCTACCCATAACGATTCCTTAAAACAACGTAACAAACTACAATTATGAAGAAAAACATAACTAACAGACAAGTATAATCACAATAATTTATTTATTGCGAAAATGTCAAAACCGATACCAAAAGCCGTTCACATGATGAAGCGTTGCAGTCGCAGTCCTCTCTGGCAGGATTGTAATAGTTTTGTATGAAGTACAGAGCAGAAATTAAATTACTAATAAATGAAAATGTTAATCCGTCTTCGGTTCGCGTTTCTCCATTTCAAATTAACTAAACCAGCCGTCACCGAGTCCTTCATGTCGCAATCTGTGACGAAGCAGGGAAGAGCCAATGAACGTTTGATATTACTGCCGTAAAACATGACATGACGCTTTTCAAGGGTGCAATTTTTGAATTTGAATTCATCTCCAGCGCGAGATTTGACATGTACGGTCACTGCTGAGAATGGAGACGAAGATCATGACTGGATAAAAGGCTGAATTAGGATTTGTTTCTTGCAAACAACTATGGATTCTAAAGATTTGGATTACATTAAACTAATAAAATTGATGTCTTTTGTGAATTTTTTGTTGTGTTTTATAGGAGAAAACACTTTATGTGTCTCAAGGTAAATAAACTATATTACAAAATAGTTAAACGAGTAACGTTAAAGAATGTATTTTTAAGGTTTTATAGTGTATTGTTTAACACCATGCAGGCGAAATGAGCAAAATGTTAATATTTATGAGTATTATATCAATAAATGCGACTGAAAACTTAATTAATAAGACAGTGGAAGGCAATAGAGTCAAAACATAATGCTACGATATTAATATGCATAAATTGTGAGACATACAAATGTGTACGTCGGTGGATTTGTTCATACGTAAATAAATTAAGTTTTTGTGCTGTCAATACGTACATATTTTATGTTTTAGTAATGTAAATACGTCAGTATTATACGTTTCTGCGCATATAAAACGTAATTATATATATATGATAGAACGACACTTTACGCACAAATAAATATGTATTCTCATGAGATCACGTTGGTTATTTTCATTTTATTTCATTTTTTAATGACCCACTTCTAATGCTGTTTCCGTCTGGTGAAGTTGTGATTATGAAGTGGGAGGTGAAAGGGAGGAGTATGTGAAAATGAGGAACGAGTTAGGGGGAGGGCTTAACTTTCAAACTCAGCCGATTTAAAGGGTTAGTTCACCCAAAAATGAAAATTCTGTCAGTATTTACTCACCCTCATGTTGTTTCAACCCCGTAAGACCTTCGCTCATCTTCGGAACACAAATTAAGATATTTAAGATATTAAGATCGCTCCTGCATACAGTCCATAGGCTTCTTGAGGTACTGGCTCTTGCTGTCCCCGAAAAGTCATTAAAGACATCGTTAAAATAGTCCAAGTGACTACAGGGGCTCAATCTTAAGTTTATCAAACGACGAGAACACTTTTTGTGCGCAAAAAAACAACAAAAATAACGACTTTATTTCAACTATTCACTTCCTTCTCCATGAGCCTGTAAGTCAGTTAACGTAGTGTGATTGCGTAGAGCTACGTCACACGTAGGCTCACTATTGGCCGACGCTGGTCATGTGTGTGTGATGCGTGTGACGTACAATAACAGAAGCTTACGCTATTAAACTAGTAACCTGACTCGCGCAGAGGGAGAAATAAACGAATAGTTGAAATAAAGTCGTTTTTTTGTTGTTTTTTTGCGCACAAAAGTGTTCTCGTCGTTTGATAAACTTAAGATCGAGCCCCTGTAGTCACTTGGACTATTTTAAAGATGTCTTTAATGACTTTTCGAGGACAGCAAGAGCCAGTCCCTCAAGAAGCCTATGGACTGTATGCAGGAGCAATCTTAATATCTTAAATATCTTAATTTGTGTTCCGAAGATGAACGAAGGTCTTACGGGGTTGGAACAACATGAGGGTGAGTAAATACTGACAGAATTTTCATTTTTGGGTGAACTAACCCTTTAACACTTTATTTTGAAGTCCCTTTTGAACATCCTGCTCACTCTAAGTAACTTTGCAACTACATGTCAACTAATTCTCATTAGAGTGTTAGTAGACTGTCTGCTTAATATCTGTCAACTCTTTATTGTGATGCTCCTCTAACAGTCAATCTTCTGACTATAATTAATGTTGCAACTTATTCTATCCCGAACCCTACCAGTCTACTAACACTCTAGCGAGAGTTAGTAGAGATGTAGGTGCAAAATTACTTATAGTCAACTGAATGTGTTAAAGGGACCATCCAAATAAAGTGAAAACAAAATTTAAAAGAAACTTCAAATTTAACTAAGCACTAAGTCTTCTTGAGCTTTGAAAGAGCAACCTTTGACTCTGAGCAATAGAGTTTTCATCTTGGGGGAGAGGAAACTGAACTGCAGTAACAGTCATATTCATGTGCTTTATTGCTGCAGTGACTTCTGTCCAAACAGTGGATCTTGCTGTATATCCAAATTAAACTCCAGGACAATCCAATAGAATCCAATGAAAACAATCAATCTGTGTTTGAAATGAATCCAAAGAGTTTATTGAAGACTTGTACACACCTCCAAGAAATAAACTGTGTTTTCAAACAAGTTTATGGAATGAACTAGCTAAAATAAATGCTAGAATAGTATTGCAAAACCAATATACAATATAACAATGTAAAGTCACTTTGTGAGAGCTCTTGAACTCTAGGGCATTTCTTAATGCTGCTGTGTATGGTTTTGGCATCACTCCATCCGCTATCCATCTGCCATACTTCAGTCAGTTCCCCACTAAAGTGTTGCAATAATGAGTCCTAAAACCCCGAAACTAGTTAGCATTTTAGCACTTCTGGTTCCACTGTCCTGAAGTCAACGGGTTTTTGAATGAGTTTGGGTTAAGAGCTTGAAATAAGGTCTGTGGTTAACATCAGCTCAATATATATATATATATATATATATATATATATTTTATATATATATATATATATATATACTGTATATCAGTAAAGACACACACATGCACACATGATTTTTAAAGCTTTTACTTGTCTTGAGTATGTTGTTGCTATCAAGTGGCTAAATGGGACTACGGAGGTTGTAGGGGACATTTCTAGTTGCATTCTTTGCCTCGTTATAATCGAACCTATTGCTAACTATGCTACCTCAAACTTTCCAACTAGTAGATTTTAAATCAAGATAACAAGAAAATTTTTGGACGTTTAATAATGGTGACGTTGAAGTCGTGGAACAGCAGCAAGGCTTGTTTATAGCTTACATTTCTATTTTTACCTCTTGTTAGGCTTCAAAAACGATTTGTGAAGACTATCTTGATAAACACAATTGCCCTCATTTTTCATTCTTGCAGGCGTATATGTTGCAGGCGTATATGTTGGCGTAAGATTATGGCGTAAGATTATATGTTGCAGGCGTATATGTTGGCGTAAGATTATGATTACACTCCTCTCACCGCCTGATTTATGAAGCTGTGCGTACCTTTGTCCCGCGCAATCCCGCGGCTGAAAACGCCGCAGCTGAAAACGATCGTCATTAGAATAACACGCCCCTAAATATTCAAGTCTCCGCTCCCCCCACGCCCTCATTTTACACCATGTGCACACGGACGACGGCAAAGAAGAGAAACTTCTCTGACGTGGAGCCGAAATGACATATCACAATGCATTATTTTACAGCACGACTTTTGAATTAGCATTCAATTTCGAATCACGTCACATGTATTGGGATGTACAATAGTCATGATGTTGTGATGTGAAGTACCATTCATTCACATTAATAATTGCATGACAATTTGTAATCTTCTTCTTATTATGATTTGTATTATTAATGACACTTATTGTTATTTAGAAGAAGAGAGTCGTTATTATTATTTGTTTTATTATTATTATGTAAAAGAAGAGGAATGTATTTTTTATTATTTTGTCAGTCTGAATTGGTTTTTTTTGGTCATTGAAAGCCTTTCATTACCGAACCCAGTCCGTGCACCTGCCGGGGATAACCGTGGAACGCCAGGGTAGAGCGCACAACTGAAGGAATACATATGCTTACAAATCAAATGCTTTGGTATGCAAATGCTTCAAATCACACAAAATAAACTTTTATTGCAAGTTAACAAACATTATAATTTATACAAAATAAGAGATCAGTGAATTATGTATACATACAAAAGAGAGAAAGACGTACCGTACATGGAGCACATACAAGGTAGGCAGAACAAAAATAAGAAAAAAAAAGAAAAAAAAGAACAAGAAAAACAAAGACAAATACATGACAAAGAATAAGAGCTAAGAATAAATATTTGGATCTAGTGATGTATGCAGGTACATTGGTATGTTTTAAGCAATGGGATATTTTAGAGATTTAGATAGAAGCAATATTGAGATATTCATGGTAGTTGTGATAGAATTGTAGTAGAAGTAGGGGCAGTATTCATATTAATAATAATAACTATAACAAAGATAAGAATATTAGCAGTAACAGTGGCAACAAACAGCATTCATAATAATAATAGGAGTAGTAGGAGTGGTGGTAGAACTGTAATAATGATAATAGTAATTATAATAATACAAATAGATCAGTAAATACAATTATTGTGAATATACACTATTCTCTATGGGAGCCACTTTACCGCTGCCTGTGAGCACAACCAACAGACCTCCCCGACATAGACCGCCAGAGACACCCAACCCCAATAGTTACAACTTGTTTCGCTGAGTCTTCCTCCATAGAGTAAGATGGGGCATCACACCAGGCACCACCAGACCAAGCTCACCTAGCCTGGTCGTGACCTGTCAGGACATAAGTCCAGTTTGACTGTCCCTTTGTTTGTTTTTTTTGTTTGTTTTTTTGTTCTTTCACTTACTCTCCCTTTCTTTTCTTTTGTTCTTTTCTTTGGTAACCTGTGGCTTAGACCCTGGTGTGCACTGCCTAGCTCCCTAGCCAGTTACACCACATCCAGCCCAGGTATCAGTCCACCATATTTATTTTGCATGACGGAAAGGGATTGGGGGCATGGGCATGTTACTAACGACCATGTCGACAAGATGTGGCAGTCGCACCCAACCAACAGCACCTAGAGCAGCTGCTTGACCCAGGTCCTTAATATTTAAAAGGAATATAAATGGTTTTATAATATCAATACCACCACCCCTACTACCACCATCTTCCAATAATAATAATAATAATAATTAAGAAAAAATCAATAATAATAAAATTAATATGCGTTTTTTACATGAGAGATGAAGAGTATAACTTATCATAATATAATATATACACATACATACATACACACACACACACATGAATGATGTATTTAATAACACTCTTATTTACTTTGTAGATTTATTACTTAACTTATTTATTATAGGGATTCAGTATTTAAGCATACTGAATATCCTTATTATTAATTCATTCTATATACCAGAGATTGTAGGTTTTAGTTGAGGCATCAACTCCCTTGCTAGTTTTAATCTATATTTAAAGATGAGAGCAGTGGGCTGAAAATATTATTAAATTTGTATAGTTTTTATTTGCTGACTTTGCTGACGTATTTAATAATACGATCCCTTAGTAGATGTAGTCATTGTGTAATTGAAATTTGGTGTTGTTTTGGCGATAGCTAGAGATAAAAGCAGAGTTTTTGAGTGTTCAAAAGAAGGGTTCATTTGAGATGTGTCATAATAATGGAAGTGCATTAATTTTAATTAAAAAAAATTCTGATAGTTTATAGAACTGATAAACTGGTGGGGATAGCCAGAGTGCATGAAAGTAAGTGTCCAGTGTATTTAAACTGCAGTTAGTACATCTGTCAGAAGTTACTAATCCCATTTAAAACATCTTATGCTGTATAATGTGAGTTCTGTGGAAAATTTTATACTGAATTAACTGGATGTTTATGTTTGTACTTAAGATAAAAGTGTTTCTCCAAACTTTTCCACAATTCCTCATTTGTGTTGATATTGAGATCCTTTTCTCATTGTTTAACTGGTACTACTATTGTTGTAGTGTCTATAGATGATATTAGAGTATATAATTTACTAAGTGTTTTTAATGAATTACTAATTTTGGTCATATGTTTTAGAATTGAGGGAGGTTGTGCAATCTCCTTGTCTCCAATTGAAGTTTTAATAGAATTCCTAATTTGTAAGTAATAGCAATACTGTTCCTTTTCTAAATTAAATTTATGAGTTAATTCTGTGAATGTAGCAAAGGTGTTGCCAGTAAACAGGTGATGTAGATGTGTGATTGTCACAGTCCTCCGTCTGCACCAGTCTGTCTTGTCTTCAGCACTACACTTCCCAGGATCCTCTCGTCACCCTATCCCGTGTTCACTCCCTCATCAGCCACCTGTTCCTCGTCATCGTCATCTGTTTCACCTGTCTTCACCTCATTATGTTTGATTCTTCTGTGTATTTAGTTCCTTCTGTTTTAGTCAGTCTTGGTCGGTCGATGTTGATTTTACCCTTCCGTGTTGTTAATGTCACCCTGTGTTCCGCCTGCCTGTATCCTGTGATTTATGATTAAAACCTTTTGTATTGGAGCTTTCTGGACTCTGCCTGTTCGTTCCTTCTGCCTGAACCCGCACCCGTGACAGATCGACCGACCTCCAAAAATGGATTTAGCAGCTGTACAACTTCTCCTCCTGGAGCAGGAGGATCAATCCCTCGAGGCACACACACAGAGGTATTTGGACTTGGTACCTCACGTTCACTATGATGACACGCCTCTGTGTGTTCTTCCGGGCAGGCCTAAACGCTGAAACCTAGGCACGCCTGCCCGGAGACGGGCCTCGAGGGGACTTTGTGGCCTATGTGGAGTGGGTGCTGGTGTCATGTGGATCTCCCTTTACCATGTATGACGTCACCAGCCCCACTCCATTGCTCGAGTGCTCTTCACCGCTGGTTCCGTCCAGCTCTCCAGAGATTGAATGCTCTTCACCGCTGGTTCCGTCTGGCTCTCCAGAGATTGAATGCTCTTCGCCGCTGGTTCCGTCCAGCTCTCCAGAGATTGAATGCTCTTCCCCGCTGGTTCCGTCCAGCTCTCCAGAGATTGAATGCTCTTCACCGCTGGTTCCGTCCAGCTCTCCAGAGATTGAATGCTCTTCGCCGCTGGTTCCGTCCAGCTCTCCAGAGATTGAATGCTCTTCCCCGCTGGTTCCGTCCAGCTCTCCAGAGACTGTATGCTCTTCACTGCTGGTTCCGTGCAGCCCTCCAGAGACTGTATGCTCTTCACTGCTGGTTCCGTCCAGCTCTCCAGAGACTGTATGCTCTTCACTGCTGGTTCCGTCCAGCTCTCCAGAGACTGTATGCTCTTCACTGCTGGTTCCGTCCAGCTCTCCAGAGACTGTATGCTCTTCACTGCTGGTTCCGTCCAGCCCTCCAGAGACGGTATGCTCTTCACAGCTGGTTCCGTCCAGCCCTCCAGAGACTGTATGCTCTTCACAGCTGGTTCCGTCCAGCTCTCCAGAGACTGTATGCTCTTCACAGCTGGTTCCGTCCAGCCCTCCAGAGACTGTATGCTCTTCACAGCTGGTTCCGTCCAGCCCTCCAGAGACTGTATGCTCTTCACTGCTGGTTCCGTCCAGCCCTCCAGAGACTGTATGCTCTTCACTGCTGGTTCCGTCCAGCCCTCCAGAGACTGTATGCTCTTCACTGCTGGTTCCGTCCAGCGCGCCAGAGACCGTCCAGCCAGCGCCAGAGACCGTCCAGCCAGAGCCCGAGACCGTCCAGCCAGCGCCAGAGACCGTCCAGCCAGAGCCCGAGATCGTCCAGCCAGAGCCCGAGATCGTCCAGCCAGCGCCAGAGACCGTCCAGCCAGCGCCAGAGACCGTCAAGCCGGCGCCAGAGACCGTCAAGCCGGCGCCAGAGACCGTCCAGCCGGCGCCAGAGACCGTCCAGCCGGCGCCAGAGACCAGGATCCCACCCAGCCTCCCTCGCCCGCCTCCTCTCATCTGTCCTCGCTCTGCTCTCCTGCCCTTCAGCTCCCCTAAACCAGCCTGGTCGTTGGATCCCCGGCCTTCGCCTCACACCTCCTCCTCAGAGACACTTCCTCGGCCCTCTGTCCCATCAGCTCCCCCGTGGCTCCTACCTCCCTCAGCTCCTCCATGGCCCCTCAGTCCACCAGCTCGACCAGGCTCCCTCGACCCTCCGGACTCCCTTCGTTCCCTCGTCATCCTCCCTTCACCTTTGGACTTCCTTCCCTTGGCTCCGCCCCGTCATGTCACCCCCCGGTTCTGTCGGACTCCTCACTCCCTCCAGTCACCCGTCAGCCCTCACTCCCTCTGGCCTCACCGTGTCCCTCTGTGCCCCTGTCGTCACTTCTGTCACCCGAGCCTACGGTGTCACCATGGTCCCTCGGTCCCTCCTCAGCACCCAAAGTCGTCTGTCCCTCTGCTTCACCCTGGTCCCCTCTCCCATCTGCTCCGCCCCTGTCAGTCGGCCCCCTGGTGTTGTCAGCCCCGCTTCCATCGGCTCCACCAGGGGTCCTCCCTCCATCTGCTCCGCCCTGGTCTCGCCCTCCATCTGCTCCGCCTTGGTCTCGCCCTCAGCCTGCTCCGCCCTGGTCTCGCCCTCAGCCTGCTCCGCCCTGGTCTCGCCCTCAGCCTGCTCCGCCCTGGCCACGCCCTCAGCCTGCTCCACCCTGGCCACGCCCTCAGCCTGCTCCGCCCTGGCCACGTCCTCAGCCTGCTCCGCCCTGGCCACACCCCTCTCAGCCCCCAGTTCGTCCCCCCTCCTTCCTCTGTTCTGCGGCGTGAGGTCACGCCTCCCGGGAGGGGGGAGTTCTGTCACAGTCCTCCGTCTGCACCAGTCTGTCTTGTCTTCAGCACTACACTTCCCAGGATCCTCTCGTCACCCTATCCCGTGTTCACTCCCTCATCAGCCACCTGTTCCTCGTCATCGTCATCTGTTTCACCTGTCTTCACCTCATTATGTTTGATTCTTCTGTGTATTTAGTTCCTTCTGTTTTAGTCAGTCTTGGTCGGTCGATGTTGATGTTACCCTTCCGTGTTGTTAATGTCACCCTGTGTTCCGCCTGCCTGTATCCTGTGATTTATGATTAAAACCTTTTGTATTGGAGCTTTCTGGACTCTGCCTGTTCGTTCCTTCTGCCTGAACCCGCACCCGTGACAGTGATCCCTTTCTTTTTCCATTTAATGTTGTTTAGCAGAATTTTGGAATGTGGGGTCAGCTCATGTTTTGCCAATGTATTAATTTGCCACCAAGCGGTGAGAGTAGTTTTCAAAAGTTTTCACCTTTGATCAGGTAGCAAAGGTATTGTAAATGGCACGCTAAGTAATAGTAATTTAAATTTGGTGCTGCTAGGCCACCTTGAGATTTTTTTTAAATAAACGAATAAACTAATTAACTAAAATTAACTAGTAAACTCATTTTCGGATTCTTTTCTTCCAGTAGAATTTGCTGATTATTTGATTTAATGATGTAAACCATTTCTTAGTTGGTTGTACCGGAGTCATGGTGAATATAGGAGTTTTGGTAAAATACACATTTTTGCAATACGACCTATAATGGAAAGCGGCAGATTCATCCATCGAGTTAAATCATCTTCTATTGTTTTCAGTAGTGGATTGAAATTGAGGCTAAACAAGAGAGGTTCTGTGATATGTTTATTCCTAAGTATGTAATACTATTATTAATTTTGAATGTTTCGTATGCTTCGGTCATGTGGTTTCATGTTCAGTGGCAAAACTGTTGAGTTAGTCCAGTTTATGGAGTAGTCTGATAGGATAGAATATTCATTGATGAGTTTCATTTTTTCTGCAAGAGATGTTTTAGGATTTCGTATAAGTATGTTGTCCGCGTATAATGAAATTGTATGATCTGTGTTGTTTGATAGAACTCCCGAAATTTTATCATTCTGTCTTATTTCAGCAGCAACCGGTTCTATAAACAAATATAGGCGAATAGTAATGGTGATAAGGGGCATCCTTGGTTGGAATGGTGATGATATTATGCCATTCGTTATAACAGATGCTAGTGGAGTATTATATAGTGTTTTAATCCAGTGAGTAAAACAGCATAAGAACCCTAATTTTTTAAGTGTCATGTACAGAAAGTGCCAACTAACTTTATCAAAAGCTTTTTCTGCATCTAGTGATATGATTCATTTCTTTTTTGTTTTGATTACATACTGTAGGTTCATAATGTTGAATAATCGTCTGGTATTGTTTGATGACTGGGATCTTTTGATGAAACCTGTTTAGTCTGGATGGATCAGAGATGAAATTACGGTTTCAAGACGTGTGGCCAAAGCTTTACTTATAATTTTTAAGTCAGTATTTAGAAGAGATAATGGGTGAAAACTAACATTGGGTCTTTGTTTGGTTTAAGCAGGACTGAAATTAGCACCGTGTTTATGTCAGTAGGAATAGAAGAAGTGTTTTTAATTTCTGCCATCATTCGCAAGAATAATGGTGATATAGTTGACCAAAAATGTTTGTAAAATTCTGGTGTGTATCCATCTAAACCTGGAGCTATATTGTTTGACAAATAATCAAGGGCTTGTTTATATTCAGTTTCTGATATAGGTTCTTCTAATGATTCTCTTTGTGTTGTGCTCAGACTGGGTAAAGATGAATTGTTAAGAAATGATTAGTGTAATTAATTTTTGGTTCTTTTGTATTACTGTATGTTTATAAAATGTACGAAAAGTATCATTGAGATCTTGTGAGGAGTGGAGTGTCTTTCCTTGCGGATTATTGATTACCGGGATAAGTGTCTTTTCTCTATTACGTTTGAGTAGATTAGCAAGATATTTACCTGATTTGTCATTATTTTAAAAATGTTTATGTCTAAGGCATAAACATTTTTTTTTTTTGGAACTCTATCCTTTTATTTATAATGTCTTTGTGTTCATCTTTTGTTTTAATTATTTCCTGTGGAATCTGTTCATTGGGATTATGAGAGTAAATATTGTGTAATGTATGTATTTCATTTTCTAATTCTTTTTCTCAACTTTGTTCCTTTTTGTATTTGTATGTAGAGTACGATATTATCTTTCCTCTTAGTACAACTTTAGCTGTTTCCCAGAGGATTGAGGCAGAGATGTCTGGTGTATTGTTTGTTTCCATGAAAAATGCCCATTCTTTTTTAAAGGGCACCTATTATGGCATTTAAAATGTTCCTAATATTGTTCTGGGAGTCCCCAAAAACAGTTTTACATGAATGCAATGACAAAAAAACACTTTTTTTTCCCTCATAATATGCATTGATTTTTACCTGATTTGCTCACCGACTCCCAAATGATTCATAAAACGACTCATTTTTCGAAACCACTCCTTTGTGTGACGCTAATAGGCGGTGATTGGTCAGATGACCCGGTCAGTTATTGTTTTTTTTTTATTTTTATTTATTTGTTTATTTGAAAAGGGACAATGTACACTAATCAACATTCACAACAAATGTAAGTGCACCCGAGTTAGCCACAGGCTAGTTTTCATCGGCAGTCCCCTTGCCAGATGTTACTAGGCATCCTAGTCCCCTTGCCAGATGTTACTAGGCATCCTAAAATAATAAATAATAACAATGCAATACAGTTCAATATACAATAAACAAAAAGTAAAAAGAATAAACTGTGTTAAAATCACAAATAATCGAATAAACATGAGATATAAAATATAATTAGATATTAATAAACGATACAATTATTGTTGGTGAATTGGACCCACATCAATGTTGACAGTGTTGATTTTCAATAAGCCATTTCTTAACATTAATCTTTAATGAGTAATAGGATGTAGACTCTCTAATTAGTGGGGGTATTGAGTTCCATTCATGCGAAGCAGTAAATGAAAAGACAGCCTGACTGAATGCTGTTTTTCTAAGTGGGATTATACAGTCTCTCCTAGCTGCACCTCTTGTAACTCTGTTTGTATTGGATTTGAAATTGATAAGGCCAAATAAAGGAGGAGGAGCTAAGCAGTGCATGATCTTATAAACTAAGCAGACATTTCTGTATTTTATTAGGTTATCCCAACTAAGCAATTTATACTTCTGTAGGATATGGCAATGGTGATGACGAAATGGCTTTTTATTTAAAATTTTAAGTGATTGTTTGTATAATGACTTTAATGGTTTTAAGGCTATAGAGTGTGCGTTGGACCAACTTATCAAACAGTAGTTTATGTGGGAGAGAACTAATGAGTGGAAGTATACCTTAACTGCCTCAGTTGATAGGAGGGTCCTGATATACCTGAAATTAACCAAATGGAAATGTCTTGTTCTGCATCTATGTGGGAACCTTTGGAAAAAAACATACAAACTGTTTTTGAAACATTCAGTTGCAAACAACATTGGTTAAGCCAAGATGTGACCTTCACTAATACATCTGTTAGCTTGATTGCAACCTCTGTAGCAGTGAGGCTTTACCATGAGTAAAAATAACTGTATCATCAGCGTACATTAAAATATCACAATTTTCACATGCAGAGGGTAGATCATTAATGTATAAGCTAAAAAGGGTAGGACCAAGTATGGAGCCCTGCGGGACCCCAGTTGAAAGACATAGGGGGTTCGATTTATAGTTACCAATTTTAACATATTGAGATCGACATGAAAGATAAGATTTGATAAGATTGACCAACTCAGGTGAGAAATTAAAATTAAGTAATTTATACAATAGAATGTCATGATTAACCGTGTCAAATGCTTTCTTTAAGTCAAGAAACACGGCCCCCACAACCCCGCCCTTATCCAATAAGACCTTAACGTTTGTTAGGCCAAAGCATAAACATATTGATAAAGCACTGCAGTACTACAAGACGCTCTATTCTTTATGACAACTCCAATAACAGCGACCAACATTTCACATATTTAAAAAAAATGACATTGGAGACCTAGAAGCTGCGCTGAGCGTAACTTACACACACACACACGCACACACATACTTATTGCGCCTTCCCTCCTTGCGCCCCGACGATACAAAACCCATAAAAGCAACAATTATTAATAATACTTACAGGTTGTGATTCGGAGAAGGAAGCTGATCCATATACACGGGGTACTGAGACCTCCTTCAGGAACAACTGGCTTGCGAATCCACATTTGAATTCATTTGAAATTTTTGAATGATTCGTCATTAAAATGATGAGAACACAATCGGGCTATACCGTTGTGGTATCGGGCTATACTGTTGTGGTGTTGTGCAAATATGAACTCTAACCACCGATTCTTCACATGCTCATCCCTGGTAAATGAAAACAAAGTGGCTGAACTGTCTTTGCATTGTAGAACACAGCGTCTTCTCGACATGATGCTATTCAGCCGAAGTATTTGTGTTCTAGACACTTCCGTCACTTCCGTCTGCAGTAACTGGGCACGGCCAATAAGCTAATGTTTCGTATCTATGTCACTACGAAACAGCTAATGACTCGTTTCAAAAACAATTAATTTCATAGACTCAGAGTCGACTCTCACACTTGAAAGACATATGTGGTATACGGTGCACTTTCAGATATAAATCTTTGCAGGATGTTTTCATTCCCTTAAGAGCTATATTCCACACCACATGAACGGTCATTTTCAAAAATCCATGATAGGGGCTCTTTAAAGTATTCATTAAACTTATTGTCTTGAAGTAATGAGGTATTCATCCTCCATCTAAATGATTTTTTAGTACACATAAATTAAACATTGAAGTCCATGTTGCATTAAACATTGAAGTCCATGTTGCACAAAAATAAACACTGAAGTTTATAATTACTAAGTTTTTTTTTTTTTTTACAGTGGGTCATAATATATCATATCTTTTAGTTTATCAGTGCATTTTGTGGTTTTAGGATTTTTTTTCTGCGCATTCCCGCACTAACTCAAAACTTGGGTACACCACCTCCTGAGCTGGTGTAGGATTTGAGCATGCCATACGCCAACGTCCATATTGATAAATCTCAAAGTCACCGTGCTTTTGGGTGTACGCCAGGTGTACGCTAGAAATTTGGAGTACACACTTTTGATAAATGAGGGCCAATGTGTAAGAATGAAATGTTTGTTAGGCTCAGAGCTTATTTTGTGAAATAATACAAAAGCCGAAAAGAAAAGTCCTATTGGGTTTTTGTTAAGGGAAACAAGGTGATGCTAACTTCTGCATTGGCATACAAAAATACATAACCACTGCAGCGCTCTATTGAATTATAGGTTGTCCCACCCCAAACCCATGCCATTGGCCGAAATGGCCGAACCCAGAGCCGAAATTTACACATTTGACCTCTAGCAAATAGAGCAAAGTTGTCATTATATCTCAAAAGTATTTATACTATTGGGGAAGTCCATGGCCACCTAATAGCTGTCTATGTACTTGGATAGGAAAAAGTATTTAACATAAAAAAGGAGGCTTTACGAAGAAAAAAAAATTGAAAAATGCCACAGTATGTGCTCTAACGAATGCATTTGAAATGTTACAGTATGTTTTGAATAACAATATATTCACATTTACAATACATTCAATACAAATTATTCCTTTGTAATACTTTAGTTTGCCAAAGACTAGAGAAAAATATTATTGTTGAGAGGTTGCTCTTTCATAGCTTAGGATATTATTGTTTCATAATTTTTGTTTCAGATGTTTTTCCTAAGATGTATATTCCTTACCTAAAATTCTAATATAGAGCTATCTCATTGGATGAATTTAGTGAAAAATGTTCATTTGGAAATCTTTGACTTTTGATTCCACAGTGTGAGACATTGTTGAGATCTATCCTGACACTCTTACTAGGGATTTAAGATCTAGGATGCTTCAGAGAAGGTTGCCATTTGCTCTCCATCCATCTTAATGGTGTCTCGGATATCTTGTTGATCCTCTACAGGTAACCTTTAACATTTCTCTTGTTCCACTCAACAGAGTAAACCTTACCCCACACACACATATAATGTAAATGATGATTGCACATAGTGTGATAAGTATAACCCCAGCCTAATCACTGATGTCTCATTTACTTGTAAAGAAATCAATCATTTCTTTGTAAACTCTGAAGGCTGGGAGACGCATATTGATGTGATCCTTCACTCTTCAGAAACTTCAGTAAACACGTATTATAAATCCTTCTCAGTTCATTTAATATATTATACATGCAGCCATGCTTACATGCAGATAAATAAGCTACAGGCCAACTGATATACTGAGTGTATATCTAACACAACACATGTGCCTTTGGCATGAAAATGCGGATTTGTGGCTCATGCTGAATTTGTATCTATCATCACATAGGATACATCCCTGTTTCAGCACTGTGTTTAACAGATTGCAAGCCTCTCTGGATCTTCACATGTACTTGAGGCATTGGGTAGTGTCTCTGAGTGGGACTTACTGAGTGTAGGGGGATTTGGTACTAATGTGGCTACTGTACATTATGTTTACATGAAACAATACAAATATGAGGTTGTTATATTCAGTAGTTAACATTTGTGGATTAAACATTGTTGGATCAAATGGATCAAAACCTTTCATCAAATGCAATGTTTGAACTTTGTATTTTGAGCACTTCTTGTGTTGTTGTTGCCTCCTCACAATGACTTGTTTGTTTTAGTCCTCAGATGCAAGTCGCTTTGGATAAAAGCATCTGCTAAATGACTAAATGTAAATATAAATGTAAATAAAGCTACCCCATCTGTTGTATTCCTTGGCCTATGTCTCTTTGCTCACCCAGATTTGGTAACGAACCTGTGCGCCCCCCTGTTCTGGGCCTGGTAGTTCCTGGTATATACCGGGTGGCGTAGTCAAATATTAGTATAACTATTTGAGCTTCTTACAATTCCTTCAAGTACCTGACTCCCCCTGGCCACAGCTTGACAATAACTTTATTCAAGAGCTGCTGTAAAGCCAAAACAATCTCTGTTACTGTAATCTCATATTTTCACTGTAAAGCTGCTTTAAAACAATCTACATTGTTAAAAAGCACTGTATAAATGACTTGACTTGACATTAATATTAAATTATCAAACAGAATTATGAAAATTGTAGGTGTGATGGCAACAGAAAGCACAAGTGCTGATCCTTTGATCTGAAGGAATTCATGGTTCCGGAAAGCCCTTCAAACAGTCTGATAGAGAGATACCTGTCCAAGTCACATGACATGGGTCACTGCGAGTGTCAAAGGACTCTGCCAAATCACACAACAGCCACTGGGGCTCTCCATGCTGAGACTGATTGATGCTGGTGGTCGAAACAGCTTTTAATCAACTGATTGCATTGTCTGCCATCTAATGGACCACATCTTTTAACATAATGGCCTATGAGAGAGAGAGAGAGAGAGAGAGAGAGAGAGAGAGAGAGAGAGAGAGAGAGAGAGAGAGAGAGAGAGAGAGAGAGAGAGAGAGAGAGAGCTATGTGGGTGGAAAGGGGTTGAAAAGAAGAGAGCCAAAGAGAATTAAAGTGCGAGATGGAGAATGTGGAATGACTGAATGAATAAATAGGACAGTTCAGCACAAAATGAAAAATGAAAAGTCTATCATCATTTATTGAGTCTCATGTTATGCCAAACTTATTTTTTTCTTACATAGGGCACAAAGATGTTAAGCAAAATGTTCCTGCTGCTCTTTTCCACACAGTGATACATTTACAATTCTCTCTCTCTTCCTCTCTCTCTCTCTCTCTCTCTCTCTCTCTCTCTCTCTCTCTCTCTCACACACACACACACACACACACACACTTGAATGATTAAGTGTCTTTTAAATGCATTTGACAATAATTATAACCTCTGCTTCTCCATTCTCATGGCAGCCTTTGATGCCATGTGATGTGATGATCAGGGATCTTTTAGATTGTTCCTCTGCCTGTCTAGAAGAAAAATAGTCCGATGATGAGATTTCAAACCGACAGAATGTCGATGTAAGAATCAAACCCTTTGAATGTTCTGCAAAATGTCGAAAGTAACATTTCATTTAAGCTCAAAGTTCATTTCGGCAGAAAGGCTGTCCACACCCACAATCAATTCGAGTCTAAAGTTAAAGGAAAGGTACTTCAGACAATTCACAATGTATTCACATTGTGAATGTATTCACATTGTGAATTGAGCTGACTGCATAATAACTGATCTGGGCCCGGTTCCCCAAAAAGTTCTTATCTCTAAGTAGTTCTTAACCTATTCCTTAACCTCTCTCTTAACCTTATGGCACGGTTCCCGAAACGTTCATACGCTAAGTATATCTTCTGTAAGTCACACTTTCGTAAGGTTGGTCTGGACCATTCGTAAGCTCTCTCTTAGTGTTGTTTGAGCTCAAGACACTAGTTGCCGCGACTGTGCAGCAGTCTTTAGAAACTTTCACACGTTTTCAAAACTATTTCACCTTTTGTCAAAACTCTACACTCAATTCCCAAAACTTCACACACAAAATGCAAAATGCCTCCTTCTCCTTCAAAAATGTAACTGCATTCAAAATGCCATTAACACGTCAGAATGAAGCATTTCCATCAAATGGCAAACACTTATTTCATACTAGAGCATTTTTTGATACACCATGTAAACATTGTTTTTTTTTGTTTTTTCTAAATCTAAAGCTCTTTGGTCTTCCATACGCTTATATCAATACAATGTTCTACAGTGAAAGTAATCTTCTGAGAGGGGTAACAAGTACACTATAATCACCAATGCAATGTAGAAACAGAAAATATTCATTAGGCCAAACATTACTGTTGTGTACAGTATACAACAAAACCATAAACATATGTAAACCAAAAGTATATTCTTTATAATACAGTAAAGGACACAATTGAGTCTGTGGTGGTCTCTGTCCACTGTTGGCATCTATTGTTCGAAACAGGTAATCTGACCTTTGACCTATTCTAGGCAGTAAAGCAGTGATTGGTTAGTGATCAGTAAAACAATTAGAGTTTGCACATATGAGGAGTGTTTGCGTGACCTGGTGAATAATTGCAGCATTTTGATCCAGAGATCCAGAGATTTGGTGTTTTTGGAAAAGAAAAGCCAAAGTCAATTCTTACTAGATGTTTTGTGTTTTAGGTAGAGAATTGTGTGTAGTGTTTTGAAAAAAGTGTTTTGTGCAATTGAAAACTGAGAAATAGCTTATGGATTTGGAGATTTGATGTGTAGGTTTGCACTTTGAGTGAGAGGTTTCAGGGCCGGAGTGGGACTCATTTTACCCACATGCCCACTTTAGTTCCCCACTGACTATACAGTAAAATAATATAATTAAAACCTCAGTATATAAGTCTGCAATAGTGCACTCTTCTGTACAGCCTTGTAATTCATTGTATTTTGTAAAAAATATAATTTTCTATTCAGTGCAAAAGCAGTACACAGGGTTTTATAAATACAGAGGTCCCAAAAGTGATCTTGGGTTCGGGGGCATATTATTTTTCCACAGTAATTGTCAAAGAACTTGGGCTATTTATATTTGTGTTAAATAGGAATCCATTGCAATAAAATTATTCTCATTCTGGCCACAGTATGCAATAGGCTATTGCTTTACCTCTCCTCTCTTATCTCCATCTCCTTCTCTCGTTCTTCTTCTCTCAGTCTCTTTATCTTTACCTGTAAACATCCCCTTCCTGAAGCTGAGCTTTGATAGATGTTTAGTTTTGCCACTTGCATCCTAGCTCGTGATGAAGCTTTGTATTGGGATTTGCGCGCAGCTCGCGCTTCTGCGAACATAAATCCTGCTTTGATTGGTCATCTCAAACATTTTGACATATCACAATTTGATAATTTAATTAATAGTCTCTATTTTACTGATAACTTAAACAATGTTAAAATAAATGTTACTCGAATAATTTGAGGAATGTTTAATTTGCATAGAACATGTTATCTTTCTTAACGGCGTAATAAACCTTCGCGTGAAGTGGCAAATCGATTCCTGAGCAATCGATGCCAACTAATTCAGCACCTTCGGGACACTTGGGACAGCGCCTTTGTAACGTCGAACGTAAGAGGAGCGAGTTAAGAAGCTTCCTAAGGGACACTTCGGGGAACACACTTAGGAACATAGACAACTTCGGTAAGATATATCTTTTTGAGTCTTCTTAGCGCGCTAGGAGTGAGCGTTATACGGGAACCGGGCCCTGGATGATGATATATATATATATATATATATATTAAAAATAAATGTTTTATTAATTTCTTTATAACAGAACTGAATCAACACTCAACTGACCTCTGCTGAACAACAGCCGAAATACATAATTTTCCTGGTATCATTGTAAATCTGCTTTGAAACACTCTGGGCCCGGTTCCCCTATAACGCTTGTTGCGCTAAGAAGACTCGAAAGATATATCTTACCAAAAGTTGTTTATGTTCCTAAGTGTGTTCCCCGAAGTGTCCCTTAGGAAGCTTCTTAACATGCTGCCTCCTACGTTCAACGTTACAAAGGAGCTGTCCCAAGTGAAGGTGCTGAATTAGTTGGCATCAATTGCTCAGGAATCGATTTTACACTTCACACGAAGGTGCATTACGGCGTTAACAAAGACAACAAGTTCTTAGCAAACAAAACATTCCTCAAATTATTCCAGTAACATTCATTTAAGTTCCCTTTCAAGGGAACTTCGAGCTGCGTTGTCAAACGCGATGGGAAAGCTCTGCGTGATTGCGTCGTGAAGCGTCTGCACAATCAGTCCAATGAGAGAGTAGGATGTCAGGTGACGTCATTGACCAGGAAACTATAAACCACCCTTGAGATCAGACTGCGACAGCTTCTGTAGCCTTCAGCAAGCGATTTCTGTACTCTGTCCTTGTCTATGTATTGTTGTTTGTCAAAGCCAAGAAAATAAATATATATCACCATCCATATATTTATGGCAAGCAAGATTATAGACGGTGTGTGATTTCCCTGCCCTTGTTAAATCACGGGTGGGGACACACATCAGCTATTTGTTGCAATGTTTGGGAGTGGAGCATGCCAGCAGTCAGTTCTCGAGGGAGCTGACTGTGGGCATTGCGTGAGGCTGTCCGCGAGGATGCTCTGCTCCCGCGGGTGTTCTCCAAGGAGGATGGTTCGGTTCGCGTTCCCCGCGCGGGTCTCTCTGTTGCCGAGGCACGGAGACGACTCGCATTTCCAGATGTCTAATTATAGCAATGTTTGGGTATTAAGAAGGCTATTATGGTATTTCAGTGCCTCGGGTTAAAGAGACGCTTGCAAGCTTTCTCTCTCCTGAGTCGGTGTCATCGTTATTAACCCCGACGTTACCCACGAGCCATCATAAATAATGAATACATTTTTATTAGGCAGCCCTGGTGGGTATGGAATGAGTGTGAGGAGTAGTGACTCTGAGGAGGGTCGCAGCGCTGCCAGTTCGGTTGTTCCCGCTGGTGGCCACAGAAATTATATATATATATGTTTTTCCGATATAAAGATAATGGGAAAATAAAGATATAAATATGTCTGTTCTTCTGGACGCTCCGCTTTCAAGAAAACTATGAAATAATCCATTCAGTGGTGTTCCTCGCTATTAAGCTCCTCGCAGCACAAGGTGCAAAACAGAACAGTCTAGCCAGTTAGAGATATGGAAGACCTGAGGACTGTTTTATCTCTAAAAAAGCTTGGACAAAGGAGAAGCCCTGACGCCGAGGCGATCAGGCTTCTAAGGGTGGTCCCCTCTGGGGTAGGGACGGTTTTGAGAAATCGTTTCTCCTCAGTGCCCTTTGGGGTGCGACTCTCTGAGGAGGGTTGCAGCACTGAAGGTTCGGTTTCCCTGCCGGTTCGCCGTTTCAGGGCACCAAGGTCTCAGTGTCCCCAAACGAGCCTTAAAAAAGGGCAGTCAGTTGGGTTTCCCTGCCAGTTCGCCGTTTCAGGGTGCCGAGGTGCCTGCTTTATCCAACGGTCATAGGAACTAAGCTAGTTAAGAGGTAGGCAAGATCTGAAGACTGTCATCATCTCTAATAAAGCTTAGACAAGAAATCCTGTCGCAAAAATTGAGGCTATCAGGCTTCTGATGGCTCCTCCGGGGCAGGGACGGTTTTGAGAAATCGTTTCTCCTCGGCAACCTCTGGGGTGCGACTCTCTGAGGAGGGTCGCAGCGCTGCCAGTTCGGTTGTTTCCTGCCGGTTCACCGTTCAGGACACCGAGGTGTCGGCGTCCCCATAAGATCCTCCGAGGAGGGTCGTAGAGTGGTCAGTTCGGCTGCTCCCTGTCGGTTCGCCGCTTCAGGGCACCGAAATGATTGTTCAAGCAAATCCAGAGGCCAGTCTTGAGAGACTGGTTCCCCTAGTAGAATTTCTGGCAGCGTGGAAACTACTGTCACACATAACTCAGTGGGTCCTGCACACTATAGAAAAGGGTTTCAGAATTCAGTTCGGTTCTCGTCCGCCCAACACAAAAAGTATTCTCGTCGCTTGATAAACTTATAATTGAGCCACTGTTGTCATGGAATATTTAAACATTTTCTTCATTGACTTTCTGGGCCCTCAAGATTTGATCCCTTAGGCAGCCTATGTAGCAGTGATCCACCTCTCAAATTTAATAAAAAAAAATATCTTCATTTGTGTTCCGAAGACAAACGAAGGTCTTACGGGGTTGGTACAGCATGTACTGCGCTGTGCTGATTTCTAAAGACTGCTGTACAGTTCCGGCGACTGGCGTCTTGAGCTCAAACAACGCTAAGAGAGAGCTTATGAATGGTCCAGACCAACCTTACCAAAGTGTGACTTAAATAAGATATACTTAGCATACGAACGTGTTGGGAATTGTGCCATAAAGTTAAGAGAGAGGTTAAGGAATTGGTTATAAGAAATACTTAGTGATGAAAACGTTTTGGGGAACCGGGCCCTGAATAAAGCGCTATATAATTAAAGGTTAAAAATAAGTCATTTATTATTGCTCTCAGGGCCAAAGTTTTCTGTTTGCCAGTGAAACTGCTTTATTGAAACTCCATCAGTGGGGCTCGACAGCCATTATCAAATGGGTTGGCGCGAATGCTTGGGTTGTACGTGATTGTGGTTAGGTCTCTGTAGGGGTCAGTAAGCTGGGCTGAGTTGAGTGGGGGGCCGAGGGGGGTGACTCTGGGACGCCAGGGTCACTGTCGAGCCCTCTTGAGGTGTCGTGGGCTAGTCGACGAAACACTGAGGACGGAAGGTGCCCACTTGAAGACCCTAGAGATGTCCCCTACTCGGCTCAATCCAGACGGTTGTTATGGTGGTCCACTACACTGTGGTTGCAGCCGTGTGCTGACGCGGCAAGTACACTGCAGCCGTTAACGCCGGACAGAAGGGGAGTCACACCACCATATGGAAAGAAGCGTAAATGGATGGAGAAGCATAGTTTACTGTAAAGCTACGTCTTAGCCTACCTTGGCGAAGGCCAAGTATAAATCAGCATGAAGTTTTAACATCTACTCTCGTGTAATGGAAATCTTATTATAGTTGTTTTCCAAGAGTCTCATTTGTGATGCAGCAAAATTTCAGTATGTTTTGACTGTGTCGGGATTTATTTCATATATTTTGGATAAACTAAGTACACAAATCAAGTAAGCTATAGTGTAAAAAAATAAATAGAAAATACAGATACACTATTATAATGTAAGTACTCATTTTTGGGTAAAAGTTCAAAAGCACTAAATTTTAATGTACGTAGGTATTAAAAGAAAAAAATACTGATTGATGACCGATAAAGTATATTTATTGTAGACAGCACTAGTCACAACTAATAACAAAAAATAGTGTATACATTTCATATGTATTGCAAATAAGCAAACAGTTAAGCACTTATCATACACAATCAAAACATTAAACTGTATTGTACTGGAGGAAGTTAGCAAGGGAAGGACATAAAAGTTGGACTTAAATGCAGTCTTGTTTTGTTTTTGGCTCATTTTGACTGGATCCTTCAATCAGTGGGATGTTGACTCAAGAACAGCTGCAATTGGATCAGTCTTGCAGGACGATTTGCAAATGTTCAGTGCTATTTGTGAAAAAAAAAATCAGTCCGTTCATTGAAAAGAATAAACTTGTACATTATTTGAATATCCCTATCACATCACAGATGGTGGCAATTTCATCAGTTCAAAATTACAAGGAACGATATATACGTTTATGGAATGTACTTGTCACGGTGTGGTTCAGGCAGAGGAATGAGGAGTCCGGAATATCGGTAAAGATCAGTTTTAATATATATAAAACAGGCAGGAAGACAGGAACACGGGCGCCACATGGGCTAACAACAAACATCGACCGACAATGACCGAGTAAAACTGAGGGAACTAAATACACAGATGAATCAAACATAATGGGGTGAAAACAGGTGAAACAGATGATCAAGATGAGGAACAGGTGGCTGATGAGGGAGTGAACACGGGATAGGGTGACGAGGGGATCCTGGGAAGTGTAGTGCTGAAGACAAGACAGACTGGTGCAGACGGAGGACTGTGACAGAACTCCCCCCTCCCGGAAGGCGTGGCCTCATGCCGCAGAACAGAGGATGGAGGGGAGACGATCTGAGGGCTGAGCAGGGCGTGGCCAGGGCGGAGCAGGCTGAGGGCGTGGCCAGGGCGGAGCCGGTGGAGGGAGGACCCCTGGTGGAGCCGGTGGAGACGGGGCTGATGACACCAGGGGGCCGACTGACAGGGGCGGAGCAAGTGGGAGAGGAGACCAGGGTGAAGCTGAGGGACTGACGACACGGGGTGATGATGAGGGACCGAGGGACCATGGTGACACCGCAGGCTCAGGTGACCGAAGAGATGGCAGGGGCACAGAGGGACACGGTGAGGCCAGAGGGAGTGAGGGCTGACGGGTGACTGGAGGGAGTGAGGAGTCCGACTGAACCGGGGGGGGGGGGGGGTGACATAACGGGGCGGAGCCAGATAAAAGAAGTCCCTAGGTGAAGGGAGGATGACGAGGGAGTGAAGGGAATCCAGAGGACAGAGGGACCATGGAGGAACTGAGGGAGGTACGAGCCACGGGGGAGCCGATGAGACCGGGGGCCGAGGAAGTGTCCAAGTGGAGGAGGTGGGAGGCGAAGACTGGGGATCCACTGACCAGGCTGGTTGCGGGGAGCTGAAGGGCAGGAGAGCAGATGGAGGACAGATGAGAGGAGGCAGGAGAGGGTGTCAAGTGTCTGTCCTGTCGTGTTAGCACATGGGTGGTTTTGTTATGTTGAGCCATGTGCTCCTGTCATTGTTTGATCCTCCCCCTCGTTACCTGATTAGTGTTTGAGTTCTCCCACCTGTTCCCTCTTGATTTGTTCCCTATTTAAGTTCCTTCATGTTTGCAGTCTGGGTTGGATCTTTGTCTTATGTCTCCCCTGTTCCCTGGTGTTATTCATGGTCAGTGTATGGTATTTCAGTTCAAGTTCAGTTTTATGTTTTGTTGAGTATGTTTTCCCCCTCGTGGGTTTTTGCTTTGTGTTTTGTTTTATTTTGTTAATAAATCATCCCTTCACTGCACTTGAGTCCTTCCCTTCACTTTTGTTAAGTGTATCGTGACAGAAAGATCCAACCAACTTAAGGACTCAGCAGGATGGAGGATGAGGACTTTGACTGGGGAAATCTGGATTACGATGACGACTATTTGGATTGCCCGGACTACTTCATCGCCTCATTTGGGTCAAGTCAATTTTCGCCCATCTATAGGGACAGGTCAGGACCCACTTCTCGCCGTCACGGACGGAGAAGGAGGAGGAAATGCCCATCTGCCCAGCGAGAGACTGTTCACGTCCCGTCTGCCCAGCGAGAGACTGTTCACGTCCCGTCTGCCCAGCGAGAGACTGCTCACGTCCCGTCTGCCCAGCGAGAGACTGTTCACGTCCCGTCTGCCCAGCGAGAGACTGTTCACGTCCCGTCTGCCCAGCGAGAGACTGTTCACGTCCCGTCTGTCCAGTCTGAGACCGAGCCAGAGATGCCCTTTTGCGTGGCTGCGAAAGCTGTGACGAACTATTTGGAGCATCTGGCTCGGATTTTGGAGATGCCAGTCTTTGCTGTTACTGTACCTGAGCCAGAGCCCATGCCTGTTTCAGAGGCGGAGGCCATGCCGGTGCCTGTCCCTGAGCCAGTGCCTGTCCCTGAGCCGGTGCCTGTCCCTGAGCCGGTGCCGGTCCCTGAGCCGGTGCCGGTCCCTGAGCCGGTCCCTGAGCCCGTCCCTGAGCCGGTCCCTGAGCCGGTCCCTGAGCCGGTCCCTGAGCCGGTCCCTGAGCCCGTCCCTGAGCCGGTCCCTGAGCCGGTCCCTGAGCCCGTCCCTGTCCCTGAGCCGGTCCCTGAGCCCGTCCCTGTCCCTGAGCCGGTCCCCGTCCCTGAGCCGGTGCCTGTCCTTGAGCTGGAGCTCATGTTGGTTCAGGACAGAGTGTTTTTGTCTGTGTTTGTGTCCGTTCTTGTGACTGTGTCTGTTTTAGTGTCAGTTCCTGAGCCGGCGCCTGTTCCCGAGCCGGAGGCAGAGCCAGTGTCTGGTCCCGAGGGGTCTTCGCCGCCCTGGCCGCCCGAGGGGTCTTCGCCGCCCTGGCCGCCCTAGGGGTCTTCGCCGCCCTGGCCGCCCGAGGGGTCTTCACCGCCCTGGCCGCCCGAGGGGTCTTCACCGCCCTGGCCGCCCGAAATGTCTGCTCCGCCCTGGCCGCCTGAGGGCTCTTCACCGCCCTGGCCACCTGAAAGATCTGCTCCACCCTGGCCGCCCGAGGGGTCTTCACCGCCCTGGCCGCCCGAGGGGTCTTCGCCGCCCTGGCCGCCCGAGGGGTCTAGGCCGCCCTGGCCGCCCGAGGGGTCTTCGCCGCCCTGGCCGCCTGAGGGGTCTTCACCGCCCTGGCCGCCCGAGGGGTCTTCACCGCCCTGGCCGCCCGAAATGTCTGCTCCGCCCTGGCCGCCTGAGGGCTCTTCACCGCCCTGGCCACCTGAAAGATCTGCTCCATCCTGGCCGCCCGAGGGGTCTTCACCGCCCTGGCCGCCCGAGGGGTCTTCGCCGCCCTGGCCGCCCGAGGGGTCTTCGCCGCCCTGGCCGCCCGAGGGGTCTTCGCCGCCCTGGCCGCCCGAGGGGTCTTCGCCGCCCTGGCCGCCCGAGGGGTCTTCGCCGCCCTGGCCGCCCGAGGGGTCTTCACCGCCCTGGCCGCCCGAGGGGTCTTCACCGCCCTGGCCGCCCGAGGGGTCTTCGGACCGCCCGTCTGCCCACTGCACTTGAGTCCTTCCCTTCACTTTTGTTAAGTGTATCGTGACAGAGGGAGGCTGGGTGGGATCCTGGTCTCTGATGCTGGCTGGACGGTCTCTGGCGCTGGCTGGATGGAATCAGCGGAGAGGAGAGTTCAGGCTTGAGAGGGCTGGAAGGAACCAGCGATGAGGAGAGTTCAAGCTCAGGAGGGCTGGACGGAACCAGCGATGAGGAGAGTTCAGGCTCAGGAGGGCTGGACGGAACCAGCGATGAGGAGAGTTCAGGTTTAACGAGGCTGGATGGAACCAGCGGAGAGGAGAGTTCAGGCTCGGGAGGACTGGACGGAACCAGCGATGAGGAGAGTTCAGGCTCAGGAGGGCTGGACGGAACCAGCGATGAGGGGAGTTCTGGTTTAACGAGGCTGGACGGAACCAGCGGAGAGGAGAGTTCAGGCTCGGGAGGGCTGGACGGAACCAGCGATGAGGAGAGTTCAAGCTCAGGAGGGCTGGACGGAACCAGCGATGAGGAGAGTTCAGGCTCAGGAGGGCTGGACGGAACCAGCGATTAGGAGAGTTCAGGTTTAACGAGGCTGGACGGAACCAGCGGAGAGGAGAGTTCAGGCTCGGGAGGGCTGGACGGAACCAGCGATGAGGAGAGTTCAGGCTCAGGAGGGCTGGACGGAACCAGCGATGAGGGGAGTTCTGGTTTAACGAGGCTGGACGGAACCAGCGGAGAGGAGAGTTCAGGCTCAGGAGGGCTGGACGGAACCAGCGATGAGGAGAGTTCATGTTTAATTAGGCTGGACGGAACCAGCGGAGAGGAGAGTTCAGGCTTGACGGGCTCTGCACTTACAGTCTCAGGCGTGGCGGGCATGACGCATACTGCCTTGGGCTCGACAGATCCGGCGTGAAGTGCGGGCTTGGCTGGACTGGTGTTAAGTGCAGGCCTCCTGGGGATGAGGATCAAACGAGACCGCCTCATCAGCTGGTGAATCCCCTGAAAAGTGGCAGGGTCCATGTTGTTGTGGTCGGTCGATCTGTCACGGTGTGGTTCAGGCAGAGGAATGAGGAGTCCAGAATATCGGTAAAGATCAGTTTTAATATATATAAAACAGGCATGAAGACAGGAACACGGGCGCCACACGGGCTAACAACAAACATCGACCGACAATGACTGAGTAAAACTGAGGGAACTAAATACACAGATGAATCAAACATAATGGGGTGAAAACAGGTGAAACAGATGATCAAGACGAGGAACAGGTGGCTGATGAGGGAGTGAACACGGGATAGGGTGACGAGGGGATCCTGGGAAGTGTAGTGCTAAGGACAAGACAGACTGGTGCAGACGGAGGACTGTGACAGTAGTGGAGAAAAAGTAAGGTAACACTTTATTTTGATGAGCCTTTTTTGAACATTCTGTTGACTATAAGTAACTTTACAACTACACGTCAACTAACTCTAGATTATTAGTAGACTGTCTGCTTAATATCTCTAATAGACATTCTAAGTAACTTTGCAACTGCATATCTATTTATTCTGGTAATCCTACCAGTCTACTAAAAATCTCTAATAAAAATCTCTACTAACACTCTAATAAGAGCTAGACATGTAGGTACAACATTACTTATAGTCAACATAATGTGTTAAAGGGATCATTAAAAAATAAAGGTAAACCAAAAGTACATTATTATTTCTCTTTGGAGTGTAGTGAAGCAAAAGTAAAATTACCAAAGATAAAAAATCAAAGTAGCCTACAGATATTTGAAATAAATGAAGTTAAGTACAGTAACGTAGTAGCATTTTAAACTTCTTTTAAACCTCACTACTGTATAATTGTATACAAAATGACGCAAGTGAAGTGTTTTTGATGTCATTGCAAAGCTTTCCAAATGAATGAATTTTTCCAGATGGCATGCACTTCTACACAAATCCCAGGCACAGTGACCCTGCACCAAAGTAGGCTAAAGTCAGGCTAAATATATAAAATCAAATGTTAATTTAACTGATGAGCGTCCAGATTGCAAAGAGCATTTACTGTAAATGACAAAACATAAATAGTTCAGTAAAGAAACCACTAAATATATGGTGTCTCCCTTATAAACATTGCCAGGAGCACAGGAGCATTTAAGCTGAAGCCTTCAATGAATCAAAACCCAGGATCCTCAAGTTTGCTGGTGACCTCCCAAGATTGATGTTTAATTTTCACAGAACAGAACAAAGAGTGTGTGAGTTTGTGTGCAAGAAAGAAAGGCTTCCACTTTGTCATTTACCTGTTGAACTCACAGAAAATGTGAACAATGCTTTAGTTTCGCCCGCAAGCATTTAATTTAACAGTGCTGCTAGTCGACTGCAGTACTGACACTCCCTTCAAATTTAACACTGAAGCCAACTTAATGCTGGAAAATGTCATGGGGAAATCAGGACATTTAATCAGACTATTCTTCATTATTAAAATGCTCTGATGCAGCGAGATACCAGCATTGAGAGAAGCCGGACGAGAGAGTTATTAAAACAAAACTATAATTAGTCCATAAAATGAGACATTAAATAGGTTATCAAGGTTTGATGTGCTCGTTGGGGCAGAGGATTTCACTCCTTCCAGGTCCGAAAAGGTAATTGGGTAACAATTTGGAATGGACAATGACTAAGTGTGGGCTTTTTACCAACCTGCAAACATTTCACTTCTCAAGCATGACTCCATCGTCAGCTCCTATTAAATGAAGTGCTTTACTGAGTTCCATTTGCCAAAGGGTTTGTTTATTTGAGCTAATGCACTTCTTTTAGTCCTGCCAGTCTGTGCACAATATTAGGACGGTTCAGCTTTTAGTTTTTTTAATTTAGTCAATGGCATTGTCTGGGATGAATCAGATTGGCCGATTTTTTAATTACTTGAGATAGAATCACAGTTTCTCATTAAAAAGGGCTGCTTTAAAGAGTGACAGGACACACCGGCAGATTTTTCAAAAGCAAAGTTGGATGTGTTATCAGTTGGATGAGAGCTTTTTGTTGCAGTATTGCTTTGCTATGGAAATGGTTTAGATAAGGCATTTCCTTGTAAACTATTAATTTGATTTTAATAGATGTTTGCCAAACCTGTCGCTTGGGGCTGTGCAGCTAAAAGTGATACAGGTTTTATTAGCCTGTGATTTGAGAATTGGTTGGCTTGGTTTATTGGTGTCATGGGTTGAATGAACTATCACATCATTACAATGGCTTCTTTCTCTGACTCAGTTTAGCTGTCATAAGTGTGGCAACAATGTACCTGGTCCAAGTCATTTCTGTGTGGAGTGCATGTTCTCCTATGTTGGCATTGGTTTGATTGTGTAAGCTCTGCCAGCATTCAGGGTGAGTCTCTGCTGAGTTGAGCTATTATTTTTTGGGTCAATATTTTTTTCAGTGTTAAGGTAGTTTTTGTGTAACCCAGCTTCTGGGTCAGACGTAAAAACCCAGTGGTTGTGTTATTTACCTCTGGCTTTTTGCATCATCTTCAGGAGAGAGCTGTTCTCAGTGCCATCGAAATAGTGCATTTCTTAAGTAAATGCAGGTTTGTGTACTGTACATTTTATTTAATATTACTGTGCTGTAAATCATTTAATTTTATGCAAAGCATCATACAGGAATGCAATGCGTGTCACCTAAAGAGTGCATCATCTGTCTTTTCACGCAATGGAAATGCCTGATGCCTTAAATAAAATGAATTATTTTATATGTAAAAATACTAAATCTAAATAATTTGGATGTTAAATGTGTTCACTGTTTATTTTTTATTGTTTTTTGTTATTGAGTCAGTCACAGCATAGTTCAGCTATGAGCAAAGTGTAGGGCAGCAGCCTAAAGTTAGCAGTTCCCTAGTTCAACCCATCGGTCATTTCCTCGGTTGTGGTCAGCTACACTGAAAAAAGTGAACAAGGCATGTCATTACTCTAAAGAAATTTTTATACTTGATGTAACACAAAACAATTAATTTTCTATCTAGCCATCAGTTTAATGTAAAATTTTTCGTTGATTTAAATTAAAAGTAAGTATTGTTAGTGTAAAGTAAATGGATTTCTTTAAATTAAAGTAAAAATATTGGTTTCCGTTGTCACGTGACTTCTGACGTCATCCGTGCCGTGGTCGTGCGTGAGACGTTCAGCTTTCCGCCATCTTGTTAAACCGCATGGAAGAACTCAGCGTGGGAAAACGGGAAGCAAGAAAATTGGTAAGTAATTTTAAACATATGTTTGGGCGTGTTATAAACATAATATATCAGGGCTTGACATTAACACCCGCCATTCGCGTGTGGGTTTCAGCTGTGGTGTGTAACAAAGTAATGTTACTCCCTCTATCATTTTGGTGGGTTGAGTCTTCTCAAAAGGCATCTCTTATACGATAATCGCGTTGCGCATTAGAACAAACACACGCGATTCTTTTGAGTTTATGAATACAATTTCTAATAATCAAAAGTTGTTCAGATTAGTCATCGCGTAAGATTAGTTCAGAGCGCGCGCGCGCACGCGCGCGCTCTCTCACTGAAATCTGCACTCAAACCAGAGATGTACGTGCGATGTAATTAGCCTACATCATAGATTCATTAAGTTAATCATACAGTGATTGACAGGTTTTGTTCTATTTCAGCAGCGAATAGTTTCACAGAAATATCACATCAGAACCATTAGTGCATTGGATGGCCAGCTCTGTTTCAACAAGAGGAGGTAAAAGCATTTATTTGTAATGAAATTTTTTTAAATGTGACTAATCCTGAATTTACCATAGTTTTTATAATTGAATTTTGGTATGTAGTATTTTTGAAAATGTCTTGGATGCCCTAATTATAACTTTTGTTGTTTAATGCTTTGTGTGTCTATGTATTTTTACAACTAATTCTGAAAGTAAAATCACTTTTTTCTGTTTCTCTTTCTTGTAGATTAATGCCGAATTTTTTCTTATCACGACCTTACCTTTGCAATCAAGATTTGTGGCCTCTTAGGACAGACAGAGCTCTCAGCTTCTCCGGGTGATCAGGAGCGAAGGTGGACTCCTTCGTGAAAAAACTAAGGATACTATAAAAGTTATGGATCAGATATTGGTTGCATGAGAACAAAATTGCTTGTGGCAATCAATTTAGTAGTGTTTTGGTCTAATAAAAACAATACATTTTGTAGAGTCCGGACATAGACGTCAGAAGAGAGTGCCTGCTGAAGTGCCTGATCATGTACCTTGGTGAAGATGCAAGTTGTCTGATCAAAGAATACCAGGTAATGTAGACAAATTGCTGAAATTTTGTCCAACCATGTTTGCCTTAAAGGGTTCGTTCACCCAAAAATGAAAATTAAGTCATTAATTACTCACCCCCATGCTGTACCAACCCCGTAAGACCTTCGTTCATCTTCGCAACACAAATGAACATATTTTTGATTAAATTTGAGAGCTGTCTCACTACCACATTGGCTTCCTAAGGGACTGGCTCTTGACGGCCCAGAAAGTCAATGAAGAAAATGTTTAAATATCCCAGGTGACTACGGTGGCTCAACTATAAGTTTATCAAGCGACGAGAATACTTTTTGTGCGAAAAAACAAACAAAAATAACGACTTTATTCGACTATTCCTTTTCTTCCTTGTTGGCCTGAAACGAGACTTCCTTAGATTTACACGACGCATGCGCGAGAATTGCGATCTCCTTCAACTACTTCATTTCAGTTCTCGCGCAATTTAATTTAGTTTAATTTAATTTAGTAAGTTTGGTAGTGACATATCGCTCAAAAGTAATTGTTATCATTTACACATCGGCCTGTGTGACTTTCTACCACAGAATACAAAAGAATGTATTTTGAAGAAGGAGTAGTTCACTTTAAAAAAAAGTTTTGCTGATAATTTCCTCACCCCCATGTCATCCAAGATGTCCATGTCTTTCTTTCTTCAGTCGAAAAGAAATTAAGGTTTTTGATGAAAACATTCCAGGATTTTTCTCCATATAATGGACTTCAATAAACCCCAAATGGTTCAAGGTCCAAATGAGTTTCAATTTTCTGTTCTGTGATACGCGTTCGTGACGTCACGTAATACACAATTATGTTGAAACGAACGTGCATCACAGAACAGAGCAAGGCGAGCATTTGTGCTTATAAAACTTATTATTTTTTAAATGCCCGATTGTTTTGCTAGATAAGACCCTTATTCATCGTCTGGTGTCGTTTAAAGCCCTTTGAACAGTTTGCACTGAAACTGTCATTTGGACCTTGAACCGTTTGGTTCCCAATGAAGTCCATTATATGGAGAAAATCCTGTAATGTTTTCATCAAAAACCTTAATTTCTTTTCGACTGAAGAAAGAAAGACATGGACATCTTGGATGACATGGGGGTGAGTAAATTATCAGCAAAAGGTTTTTTTTAAGTGGACTAATCCTTTAAGAGCCCCCCATTCACTTGCATTGGTTTTGTGTCCATACAATAACAGTGAATGGGGGCTGTGCTGTTCTGTCACCAACGCTGTTCAAAATTCTGCAGAGTACAGTAATTCATACTGGTTTGAAATGACAAGAGAAATTTAAACGATGACAGAATTTTTATTTTGAATTACTTAGGGATGGGCAATGATTAATCGCGATTAATTGTTAGCAAAATAAAAGTTTGTGTTTACATAATATATGTGTATGTAGTGTGTATAATTAATTTGTATATATAAATACACACACACACATGCATGTATATATTTAAGAAATATTTGCATGTATATACTTTATATATATTTATACATAATTAATATTATATATAAATATAAATATTTGACATGTTAATAACACATTTTTCTTAAATATATACATGCATGTGTGGGTATTTATATATACAAATAAATTATACACACTACACACACATATATTATGTAAACACAAACTTTTATTTTGCTAACGATTAATCGCGATAAATCGTTGCCCATCCCTTGAATTACTCCTTTAATAGGGGTTGGTTCACCCCAAAATGCATTTTGAACACTGTTGAGTGGATTGATAAATGCCTCTGATTGGCCATTGTGGTACTGCACTCAACAAATATGTCTGTGATTGTCTACAATGGTCAGCAACTGGGAGCCTTTGAAAGTGTTTAAAAGCATTTTCAAAGCTAAAGAGAGTGTAAAAGTACATCGTCACCCAAAAATGAAAATTGTCATCACTTACTCTACTCTTGTAATAAACCCTACAAATTTTATTGAAGATATTTTAATTAAAGTTAACAACAGATGTTTGGGCTCTACATTGACCTTAGTAGTACAGCTAACTAAATTTTGGGGCTGGGGGTTTTTTTCTTCTTCCACAGTCCCTCAATTGCTCTCTGTTTTTGTATGTTTTTAGGATGACCAGACGGAGGAAGCGGAGAGAGAATTTGAAAAGACCACTATGGCATTTTTTGTGATCCGTGAAAGTGATGCTCTTAGTCGTGTGCTGGACATTTCCATTGCCATTGAAGGTGTGGAAGTACTGAAGGAGTTGCCCACTGTTGCCTGTGCCTGTGCCGTGATGTTTGGACTCGTTTATGCACTGAACCTAAAATATCCTGAAGGACTCAAATATACTTTTGAGGCCTTTCAGATAATAATCATGGACATAGAGAGTAAGCAGATGAGCCGAAGGGTGCAGAACCTCTCTTCAAAGCTGCAGGGGTAAATTTGTTTCCTTTGACCCAGCTACAATTTTCTGCTGAAGTTTGATGTTTACATTGTTAGACATTGTGTATGAGGATACTGTACACGTAAAAGAAAAAGTTATGACAAAATAAATTGTCAAAAGTTTGATGCTTGAAGTCATTTTTCTTAAATGATAAAATTACACATTCTGAAAGTAAATAAATTTCTTTATAATACATTAATATTTTAAATTGTATTTTTTTGGATATTTGGTTAGATATGTAAAGTACAATAATTAAGTCAATACAACTTAAGAAAACATTAAGACAAAGTATAATTTGATATTTCATTCAACTTAAAAACTTTATTTGATTCAAAGATTAATTTTTACTTTAGCTAAGTAATGGATGGTTAATTCTCTTCAAAGTAAAAATTTTAAGTTGATAGAAAGTAAATCAATTAGATGTAACCAGTTGACGCAATTTTTTTACTTTGATCTAATGAGACACTTTTTTCAGTGTAAGCTTCCATCATGATCCCTCCACTCCTCTGGGTCATTCGTCTGGTACTGTTGGTGCTAAGCACTACTTCTCTATTTCGTGGACTCTCACTTTTGTATGAACCTGAGTGGATTCTATTTAATAAATTTTATTTAGATTTTGAATCTGGATAATCTTCTTTGAAAACTCAGATATCATAGATGTGAGCATACAAATCATTTATAATACATATACTACAATATTCCATAAAATAAACAAAGACCGTCAACTGTGATTTCACGGTTACTTTTAATTCAAACAAATCTACATATATGCACAAATATGACCAAAATCTCATTCTTGAATTTTTTATTTTTTTTTTTTGCCTTGAATTACGGTTAAGCATGAATTATTATATTATGGTCCTCAACCAACAAAAGGAGCAAATAAGATATTTTTTTAAAAGCCACTTAAGAATGGCTCATGTGCTTAGAGTCGAAATTCTGGTGTTAATGTCTTTGTATTAAATTTAATTAAATTGCTGAAAAAAGAAGATTACCTATTAATTGTAATTTAAGTGAAATTACTGAAGTTAAATATACAAGCTTGATAAAAATGATCATTCTAGAAGAAAATTTCAAATGGCACCATCTTCATAAATATATATATAGACAAATTTTCAGATATTTGTTTGATTTTTTTGCCCCTTCACTAAACATTTAAATTACAACCCGAATTCCAGAAAAGTTGGGACGTTTTTTAAATTTGAATAAAATTAAAACTATACGACTTTCAAATCACATGAGCCAATATTTTATTCACAATAGAACATAGATAACATAACAAATGTTTAAACGGAGAAATTGTACACTTTTATCCACTAAATGAGCTCATTTCAAATTTGATGCCTGCTACATGTCTCAAAATAGTTGGGACGGGGACACGTTTACCATGGTGCAACATCTCCTCTTCTTTTCAAAACAGTATGAAGACGTCTGGGCATCGAGTTTATGAGTGTCTGGAGTTTTGGTGTTGGAATTTGGTCCCATTCTTGCCTTATATAGGTTTCCAGCTGCTGAAGTGTTCGTGGTCGCCTTTGACGCATTTTTCGTTTAATGATGCGCCAAATGTTCTCTATAGGTGAAAGATCTGGACTGCAGGCAAGGCCAATTCAGAACCCGGACTCTTCTACGACGAAGCCATGCTGTTGTAATATCTGCAGTATGTGGTTTTGCATTGTCCTGCTGAAATACACAAGGCCTTCCCTGAAATAGACGTTGTCTGGAGGGGAGCATATGTTGCTCTAAAACCTTTATATAGCTTTCAGCATTCATAGTGCCTCCCAAAACATGCAAGCTGCCCATACCGTATGCACTTATGCACCCCCATACCATCAGAGATGCTGGCTTTTGAACTGAACGCTGATAACACGATGGAAGGTCTCCCTCTTCTTTTGTCCGGAGGACACGGCGTCCGTGATTTCCAACAAAAATGTCAAATTTGGACTCGTTTGACCATAGAATACTTTTCCACTTTGAAATAGTCCATTTTAAATGAGCCTTGGCCCACAGGACACGACGGCGCTTCTGGACCATGTTCACATATGGCTTCCTTTTTGCATGATAGAGCTTTAGTTGGCATCTGGAGATGGCACGGCGGATTGTGTTTACCGACAGTGGTTTCTGGAAGTATTCCTGGGCCTATTTAGTAATATCATTCACACAATCATGCCGATGAGTGATGCAGTGTAGTCTGAGGGCCCGAAGACCACGGGCATCCAATAAAGGTCTTCGCCTTTGTCCCTTACGCACAGAGATTTCTCCAGTTTCTCTGAATCTTTTGATGATGTTGTGCACTGTAGATGATGAGATTTGCAAAGCCTTTGCAATTTGATGTTGAGGAACACTGTTTTTAAAGTGTTCCACAATCTTTTTACGCACTCTTTCACAGATTGGAGAGCCTCTGCCCATCTTTACTTCTGAGAGACTCTACCTCTCTAAGACATCCCTTTAATCATGTTACAGACCTGATATCAACTTAATTAGTTGCTATAGATGTTCTCCCACCTGAATCCTTTCTAAATTTCTTGCTTTTTCAACCATTTGTTGTCCCCGTCCCAACTATTTTGAGACCTGTAGCAGGCATCAAATTTGAAATGAGCTCATTTAGTGGACTAAAGTGTAAAATTTCTCCATTTAAACATTTGTTATATTATATATGTTCTATTGTGAATAAAATATTTGCTCATGTGATTTGAAAGTCGTATAGTTTTCATTTTATTCAAATTTAAAAAACGTCCCAACTTTTCTGGAATTCGGGTTGTATTTCACAAATTAATATTGAAAAAAAATGAGATTTTACTGGTTTTCTGAGGCCAAATTAGAACCTGGAAATGATATTTTCCCCGCAGTGCTGAATGAGAAGAGTCATAACCACAGCCTGCAGAAAGGTGATTTATTGCTTAATTATAGGCTATAATAAATGTGTCTGAAAAGATCTGTAATTCTATTTAAGTTGCTTTAGTCTACAAAGGTTATATTGTTTCAGTTCTCGCGCTTCAATTCACTGAGATCATGAAGCGTGCCTGATTGTTTAATTTATTTTACAAAAGCACCACATTTTTTGTTATGTCTTGTTATTTGTTATTGAGTATTTTAAGTTGTTTCCACTGTTGATAGGAAACTGTAAGTGTTTGCATGGGCGTCTCCCTGCCATCCAGTGCGCGCTTTACACTCTGCACAAACACTTGGATATGCGTTAAAATATTGTGTTTATTTGTGCTTTGTTCCTTTTTTGGATAAAGGCGTCTTCTACATATGTAGCGTAATAAAATGTTACAATAATGATGATGATGATTATTATCATTTGTGGACACGGACCCAAAACACACAAAATGTTGCATTACTGTTTTGTGAAATATTCCTTTTTCAAATTGCGGAGTTTTTGCGAAATGGACGTGTTTCCATTGTGCGTATTTTCAATTGGCAATTTCAATTTGATGGAAACACCTACTTTAACTGCTCTGTCCTTACCACTGCATTTTATTTCTATAAATTAATTTCGTTTCAAATGTGGTCCAACCAGTTATTACAGGTGTTAATAATGAACTCTCTTGTGTCTGTATCTCGAGGTTGTGGCACGCACACTATGGTTAACCGAGTATTAACCACTAAGGGCCTCGGTTAACGGTTAATGAAAAACTTGAAAACATGCAGCCCTAGTAGTAGGGTTAGTAGAGAATACTATTTTGAACATAACATGGAGCATGGAAAGGCCAATAAATATTTTTATTGCAAAAGTTTTTGCTTAAAGACATTGAATGACATTAGGGATAATCAGATACAAAAAAAAATATGAATGAAGTGTATGTGCATCATTCAACTGGAATCTAATTGGAAGTTTATAATGTCATAAACTTCAAGATGGATGCCTTGCTTTTTTCTTGCTTTTTTTTTTTCTGTCTGTGTCATTTGCCTTGTAAATTAAAATTTTCATATACATGAGGGCAGGGAGAGGCAGATTTCCAGATGGAAAAACATGGAAATGAAGTGTGCCTGAGGCATTATGAGACTGTATGCTTCGAAACGGTTCATCTTATCTATTGAAGGAGGGTGTTGAGAATATTGTGAGCTGTAAAACTTGTCACTAGACAAGGCAAGGAACAAACTAAGCTCTGTTGAGATAAACTATAACGATTACAAACCAGCCTGAACTCTACAACATGCAATTTTCATACATCACAGAGAACTAACTTCAGCCCTGTTCTCTCTCAGCGCTCAGAAAAACAAAAAACAAACAAAAAAAAAAACATGCTAACTCGGTTTTTCTTAGTTCTCTGGTACTTTGATATGAAAAAATGATGAAGAGTATACAGAACGCAAACCGTCATTATTAAAAATGCATGTCTGGCCATAATTTAAGTGAAGCCAACTCACAAACTGTACAGGGACATCTTTGATGAAATTCAGCCAAGGCTATATGGCACGCAGGGTCCATTTAACAATTTTGGACTTGGCAGTGTTGTGTGCCAGCCGGGTGTTTTTTTTCCCCTCTCAGCATTATTCTTGTTCATGTTGTTAGAAGCACATAACCTCATATCCATTAAAACTTAATGATGACAATATCGTTTGCCACTTATCAGGAGAAGCTGAATAGCTGTCACTTTAAATGTGACAACCGAACTTATCGGTGAAGCATCTATCCCCTTGCTGACAGTAATTGCCCTCCTGCAATTGTTATTCTGCCTGCAACTTTGGCAGCCAAACATGACAGTAAATTCGAAAAGAAAGATAAAATAATTTATGCGCTTCTTCATGCTTGTTTTCAAAGTCCTTCAGTTTTTTATTCTCGGCTCAACTTACCAGTGATGTGAATAAGTTTGGACAACCCGTGCTAAAGTTGTCTAAAAAGAGGAATAAAAATCATCTTTTGGAAATTGATCTTAATGCCTTAATTAAAAACTTTAGGAAAAATCCAACCTTTAAGGACACCAATTTTCTTTCTGAATGAATAATGTATCATAAACAAATACATGTTCTTCCTTAAAATACAGGGTGCATAAGTCAGGACACCCCCTATGTTAAATTCTAATACACTCTTTAGTTACACTCTCTCACGAATTAGTTGAGTTTACTCGCAAATCGCGTGGAAACCCGTTGCCTTATACCACTTTAGTTTTTACACAAGCTGAAACGAAACATGTTAAGTTACACAAGCTGAAACTAAACATGTTAGGTTGTATTAACATGGAACCCTAACCTTTTACACAAGCTGAAACTAAACATGTTGAGTTGTATTAACATATTAACATTTTCAGATTAATTATATGTTAATACAACTATTTAATGGATTAGGATCCATTCAAAAAATGGATATCACAATCTTCTCAACCTTATAGGAGTCAAATATTACACCATCCTGGTGTTGATAGAACACCTTTTTACAAATAAAAACACTAAAGGAGTTACCAGATTTTCTTATGGGTTCTGCATTGCCTAATTTAAAGAACTGTAAAATAAACTGACAAATCATTTAATCTAAAAAGAATAAATTAAATTTGAAATAAACACATCACTGTATATTACTCTTTCAAAACTTTATTTCAAAACCATCAAGTTAAATTGTAACCTTAGTCTGGGATCATAGTAGAATTATGTATTCATTGTAAAGTTAAAAAATAAAGACAAAATGCAAACAGTTGTTTTAACAAACTCGTTTTTATTAAACAAGTCCCTTTACATCATAGGTTAACTTTTAAAATAAATGAAGGCACAATATAGGAATTTCTGTCATCAGAATTATATGAAAGTTGCTTATCAAATGGTCTGTAATACTTCAAGTCCTGTACATGTCAGTGAATGTAAGTCCTGTGTAAGTTAAGTTGATTCAGTACCTTTGACTTTGCAACAGTACAGCAGTGCTCGAGTAAGTTAAGTTGATTCAGTACCTTTGACTTTGCAACAGTACAGCAGTGCTCGAGTCAACAACATTCAGCAGATGAAAAACAGTTTCAGGATATGAGTTGATCAGTTGTGTCCAGTTGCCAACAGTAAAGTTCAGTGCATGGTAGGTTCACAGAACAGGAAAGGCTGTGCAGATCCAACTTTCTCGAAAAATCCTGCAGGTCAGGGAATATCAATCCAATGCCATCTCTAGGTATGGTGAAGGGTGTGTGATTATGTGGGTCTATTTTAATTCCAAAGGCCAAGGAAACTTTATCAGGATGCATATTATCCTGGATAAATGAAATAACTGGCCTTTAAAAATAAAAATCTGCCTGACTCTATGGGAATTTCACATAGGGTGTCCTGACTTATGCATTTTATTTTAAGGAAGGAGATTTATGTATTTATTTATGATACATTATTCATACACAAAGAAAATTGGTGTCCAGGTTGGATTTTTCCTCATTTTTCTAATTAAGGAATTAAGATCAATTTCCAAAAGATAATTTTTAGGCAACTTTAGCATGGGTGTCCAAACTTATTCACATCACTGTATATTTATGTGTACTGCAATTCCGGAAGATATCCCCGTTGATGATGCCTTAAGAGGTATAGTCTTAATTTGCTTTTCCTCTTTTTTATGAGAAAGGTGAGGTTTTGATAGGTTAACTTGATTTCTAATGACAGTATTTGGTGCAGGGCACAATACAATACACCACTAGCAGAGCAAACACAATTTTATTTTGGCACACAAACAAAAGATTCTTGATATTTTGTATGCACATTTGTCCAAATTAAAACCAAGTTATGGTTCTGTGAGGCCCCAGAGCACCAACCTAAGTGATTACCTGTTCTCGACACAATTAGGCCTATGAGATGCAATGCTCAAGATAACAAGAACAATGCAAAATAAAGAGATATAAAAATGAACATACCATACATAACAATTCTTTCTCCTCTGTCAAAATTTCTCAATTTTATTCAATTTAACTTGATGTACTAAAATAAAATGAAAATGAATACTACAAAGACATGTTTTAAAAATAATAATAAAAATAAATTTAATAAATGAAATAAAAACTAGTTCAATATATCAATTCAAAATATATTGGTATCTCAATAATAATAATAATAATAATCTTCATTATTCATGAGAGGAATTGCCCAATTATTGATTTTCATCCGATCACTGAGCTGAAATAAAATTTCTGTGCTAAAAATGGTGAAGTTCATGAGCCTTTAAACCTGTGTGTTCCCTTTCGTAGTCACTTCGAGTTACGTCAGAAGTGACGGAGATTGGGGGTTTCGCATAGAAAGCCAATCCTCTTCGAGTATTTAAACACGAGCCAATGGCATGCAATGCCTTGGGGCTGCGGAAATTTGCATAGCGTACTCCGCCCTACTCCGTGAGTATAAAAGGAGGAAGTGAACGCAACCGCAGTATGTTTTCGCTTCGGAGCCAAGAGAACCTCTTCACTCCTGAAAGCACTGTTCAAGACTCTTCGAGACGAGCGTCCTCTTCAGTGTTGGTGTGACGGCGGTACCCAGCGAGATTCTGCATCACCTGCGATCTGAGCAGTGGTCTGCCAGACTTTGCGCTTCTCCCTGGTCGCTTCAGCGCTGAAAGAGTGAATTTCCTCCTCTCATTGAAAGAGCTGCACGCGCACGTCTTTTTAAAGACGGTTCGCCCGTGTTCTTCTGGGTGTGGTTGATTTCTGTCGTCATCTGATGGTCACGATCGCTGCTTTGTATGCCTGGGCATTTCAGCATGCAGCAGCAGCGTTCGTGGATGACTCATGTTCCTTCTGTGGGAACATGACCATCTCTACACTGAGGTCGAGACTCAATGATCTCACTTGAGTGAGAGTCCCGGTCCCCCCGCTCGATCGGTTTCCTCCATAGGGGGCCCGTCGACCCGGGGACCTGGTGATTTTACGGTGATGGTGTGGGATAAAGCCCCGACGATTCCTCGGGCCACACCTCCCGCCTCAGTGCGAGAGCCAGCGAGCGTTAGTTCGATTCAGTCGGTTGCTTCTTCGGTGGCACCGGCTGCTTCGGGCAGCGCTCCAGATGATGATGCAATGTCGATCACAGCATCACTAGGCGGGCTTGACTCCTCGGGAAGTGAGGATGCGGCCGCGTTGCCTCCCTCGGGAGCGTCAGCGCCGCCGTGTCTGATCCCGCGATGATGGCCGTGCTATCTCGGGCGTCCGTGAGCATCGGGTGGGGGTGGAACTCCGCCCCATCCCGATCTCTCGCGGCTGAATAATTGGTTTTTGGGTAACGCTGCCGCCTTACGGCCACGGCCAACCCCAATTTCCTTTTTTCCCCGAGTTGCATGCGGAACTGACACGCAAAAAAAAAAAAAAAAAAAAGCGTGCTTAGTTCCCCGCCCTTCCTCCCCTCGGCGATGCGGCTGTCTGTGGGTACGCTGGGGCTCCCCCGGTCAACCGGCGGTTGCTCTCAGATGCC
Source organism: Pimephales promelas (assembly GCF_016745375.1). The sequence continues at coordinate 1,795,601 of NW_024121133.1, forward strand.
CCTCCAAAGCCTATGGGTTCTCGTCGTCTATGGCGGCGCGATTCTGTAGGGCGGCGGGACAGGCAGCCTCCGCCCTGCATATGATGAGCACCTACAAAGCTAGCTGCTCAGGAATGTGCACGAGGAGGTGACGGACCAAGCGAGCTGCGAGCCTGCCGCCTACCTTGTCCTTAAACGGGTCACGGAGGCGGTCGCTCGCTCCCTTGGTCAGGTGATGCCCACCGCTGTGGTCCAGGAGCATCATAATGTTCGGCGGTGCGGTCCAGGACTTTGCCCAGCACTTCTCGACCGCCTAGGAGCAGACGAAGGCGGTTTCTCTGCCCCGACGGCCAGCTGCTGCCTCCAACCAGCCGTCGGCTCGGACGCCTCCGCCAGCTCGCCGCCGGGGACGCCCCCCTGCGGCTCCCTTCCCTCCCACGCGGCCCCAGCAGCAGCCTTCAGCCGGTTCGCGTCGCGGAGGAGGCCACAGGTAAGCGTCCCAAGAAAGGAGCCCCCCCTCAGGCCGCGTGCCCCGCTAGACGCCAGGCGAAGCGATGTTCCTGAGGCGGGCCGCTCAGTGATAGTGTCATGGTTTTTCTCAGGAGGCGGTGGCAGGGCCCCTCCTTCCCCGGTGGAGGGCCGGTGGAGAATCTTTTGTTCTAGCTAGCTCCCTGAGCTGGTTGAGGAAAAGCTGACACTGTCATTGAGCACACAGACTGGAATGAGCGCGCACGACGTCCAGTGCGTCGCCCCGTTCATTCCTCTCTGTCTCGGAGGGCGCGGAAGGGTGCGTGTGTCGTCCCCGGGCTACGCCAATCCCTTCCCCCTCTGTCGCCAGACCCCCGGCAGAACAGACCCCCGTGGAACGCTCTGCCTTCCCTGGTCTCTTCTGTCGGGGAGCGGGTTCGACGGTGCATCCGGACGGGGTAACTCCTGCACGCATGCCGGTCGACCCGCCTCGCTGCCCCTCCGGGGGGACGTCTGTGGTTCGCATGACCCCGTTGGCTCACTTCCTGGAAGCCTGGCTAGCGCTTCCCGGGGTTCCCGCTGGGTCATCAGAACGATCAGATTCGGCTACGCGATTCAGTTCGCACGGTCTCTTCCCCGCTTCAGGGGAGTTCGCTCCACGATGGTTGGTGGCAATGCCCCAGTCTTGAGAGCGGAGATTGCGACCCTGCTGGCGAAGGGTGCAATCGAGACGGTCCCTCCAGCCGAGGTGAGGTCCGGGCTTTACAGCCCCTACTTCATTGTCCCCAAGAAAGACCGGTGGGTTACGACCGATCCTGGACCTGCGCATTTTGAACCGTTCTCTCCATCGACTACCGTTCAAAATGCTCACGGCCAAACGCATTTTCGAATGTGTTCGGTATCAGGATGGGTTTGCAGCGATCGACCTGAAGGACGCGTACTTCCATGTCTCCATTCTCCCTCGACACAGACCGTTTCTTCGGTTTGCCTTCGAGGGCCAGGCATACCAGTACGCCGTTCTCCCATTCGGGTTAGCTCTGTCCCCTCGCGTCTTCACGAAGATCGTCGAGGCAGCCCTTGTTCCCCTTCGCGAACACGGGGTTCGCATCCTGAACTATCTCGACGACTGGCTGTTACTAGCACACTCTCGAGCTCAGGTTTGCGAACACAGAGACCTGGTGCTACGGCACCTAGCCCGTCTGGGCCTTCGGGTCAACCGGGAAAAGAGCAAACTTTGCCCCGCGCAGAGGATCTCTTTTCTCGGCATGGAGATAGACTCGGTCGCCATGTCCGCGCAGCTCACGAACGAGCGCGCGCACTCACTATTGGCTTGTCTTCGACAGTTCGAGGGCAAGAGTGCGGTTCCACTGAAACTATTTCAGAGGCTCCTGGGGCATATGGCATCCGCGGTACGCCGCTCGGTTTGCTTCATATGAGACCGCTTCAGCTGTGGCTTCGCGATCGAGTCCCGAGGTGGGCATGGCATCGCGGCTCGCTCCGAGTTCCAGTGACTCCGACGTGCCGCCGAACCTTCTTCCCGTGGTCGAACCTCAGCTTTTTACGGATAGGTCCCTATTCAGCGAGTTTCCAGGCATCTCGTTGTCTCCACGGATGCGTCTACCACGGGTTGGGGTGCCATGTGCAATGGGCATGCAGCCGCCGGTTCCTGGACAGGAGCCCAGCGCCTCATGCACATCAATTGCCTCGAGCTGTTGGCAGTACGGCTCGCCCGGCACCGCTTCCGAGCGTGCCCTAGGGCCAGCATGTGCTTGTCCGCTCAGACAACACTACGGCAGTAGCGTACATCAACCACCAGGGGGGGTCTACGCTCGCGCCGGTGGTCGCAGCTCGCCCGCCACCTCTTGATATGGAGTCAGAAGCACCTGAGGTCCCTTCGTGCAGTTACATTCCTGGAGACCGGAACCGGGCAGCCGACGAGCTGTCCCGGGCCCGTTCCATCTCCGGCGAATGGCGACTCCATCCCCAGTCGGTCCAGCTGATTGGGACCAGTTCGGGGAGGCACAGATAGACCTGTTCGCCTCTCGGGACTCGTCCCACTGCGCCCAGTTTATTCTCTGACCCGCGGCTCTCTCGGCTCGGATGCGCTGGCGCACAGCTGGCCACGGGGCCCACGCAAATGTGCGTTCCCCCAGTGAGCCTCCTTGCACGGGTGTTGTGCAAGATCAAGGAGGACGAGGAGCAGGTCTTGCTGGTAGCCCCCTACTGGCCCACCAAGACGTGGTTCTCCGAATTCATGCTCCTCGCGACAGCACCTCCTTGGCCTATTCCTCTGAGACCGGGACTCTCTCAGAGACGGGGCACTCTGTGGCACCCTCGTCCCGATCTTGGAGGCTGCACGTGTGGCTCCAGGACGGGACGAGGCAGGTTTGAGTTCGCTGCCACCTGCGGTGGCGGCAACCATCACTTCCGCAAGAGCGTCGTCCACGAGACACCTTCATGCGTTGAAGTGGAACCTCTTCGTCAATTGGTGTTCTTCTCGCTGAGAAGACCCCCGGAGATGTTCGATCGGAGTCGTGCTTCCTTCCTGCAAGAGGGGTTGGAGCGCAGGCTGTCGCCCTCCACCCTTTGGATTTATGTCGCGGCCATTGCCGCGTCTCATGATGCAGTGAAAGGTAAGTCTATGGGAAGCATGACCTGGTCATCAGGTTCCTGAGGGGAGTGAGGGGGCTAAATCCGCCTCCCTCCCCTCCTGCCCTCTGGGGACCTCTCAGTAGACCTGGGTGCTCTGCAGAGGCCTCCCCTGGAGCCTTTGCAGTCGGTAGAGTTTTTGCCCTGTCCTATGTGACAGCACTCCTGATTGCATTGGTCTCCATCAGGAGAGTAAGGGACCTGCACGCACTCTCTGTTGACGAAGTGTGCCTGGAGTTCGGGCCGGCTTACTCTCACGTATTCCTGAGACCCCGGCCTGGATATATGCCCAAGGTTCCTACCACTCCCCTCCGGGACCTGGTGGTGAACCTGCAAGCGCTGCCCCTGGAGGAGGCAGACCCAGCCTTGGCACTGCTCTGTCCGGTACGTGCTCTCCGCACCTATGTCGACAGAACGCAGTGTTTCAGGACCTCAGACCAGCTCTTTGTCTGTCATGGGGGGAGCCAGAAGGGAAGGGCTCTCTCAAAGCAACGGCTGTCCCACTGGATAGTGGATGCCATTGCTTTGTCTTACCAGCAGCAAGGCCTTCCGTGCCCCCTTGGTGTGACGGCCCATTCCACTCGGAGTGTAGCCTCCTCTTGGGCTTTAGCGCACGGCGCCTCGCTAACAGACATCTGCAGAGCTGCAGGCTGGGCGACACCCAACACCTTCGCCAGATTCTATATCTGCGAATTGAGCCGGTATCCTCTCACGTACTCGTTTCGGCCAGTTCTGGATCCGCTCAGGTGTCTTCGCTTGCTCGCCACTCCACTCCCCGGATTGGATAAGTGCGATATTTCCTCAGTTCTTCCATTGAAGTCTTGAGTCCTCCAGCACCGACGATGCGGGCACCACTGCTGTTGCTCTGGATGCTGGCTAGGTGCCTCCATGCGCACGGTTCCCCTTGGTAACCGTCTCATGTGTATTATCCACTGTAAGCCTCTCTGAGCATGTGTCTTCCCTTGGCAAGCCATCTGCCACCCCTGGAGTTGAAATTAGTAGCCACCTGCGGTTGGTACTCCAGTGTTCCATATGTGTTCCTATGTGGCCATATGTGTATTCGTAAGTCCTCCCTTCGGTAGGCAGCTGGTAGCATGTCCCTTTCGGGATATGTTTCCCAGTGTACCTTGGTCTGTGTCAAAGTCGGATCCCCAAAAAAAAAAAAAAAAAAAAAGAGGTAAGGCTCGGGGGTCCAGACTTTCGCAGGGCACTGGAAGACAGCTTGAAGATGGCGTGATGGCACAGACCCCCAATCTCCGTCACTTCTGACGTAACTCGAAGTGACTACGAAAGGGAACGTCTCGGTTACGTATGTAACCCTCGTTCCCTGAGTAGGGAACGGAGACGTTACGTCTCCCTGCCACTTCTGCTGTATCGCTGGGTAGATGCCGAGTTCAGTCTTGGCTCCTCAGCGAAGACAGACTGCGGTTGCGTTCACTTCCTCCTTTTATACTCACGGAGTAGGGCGGAGTACGCTATGCAAATTTCCGCAGCCCCAAGGCATTGCATGCCATTGGCTCGTGTTTAAATACTCGAAGAGGATTGGCTTTCTATGCGAAACCCCCAATCTCCGTCACTTCTGACGTAACGTCTCCGTTCCCTACTCAGGGAACGAGGGTTACATACGTAACCGAGACGTTTTGTGAACTAATGTTGTGTGTGACACTTTTCATCATTAGCGTCACACACATTTGCCGTCTGCCTAGATCTGACTGCAACAACTGCCAACACTCACAGGTAATTTTAAGAGCTGTCCTAAAAGTAAAGGTTCTTTACTGACATTTATGGTTCCATGAAGAACTTTTAAGATCCACGGAAACTTTCCACAACAGTTTCTTCATAGTGAAAAAATATCTTCAGATTATTCAAATATTTGGGAACACTTTCTATGAAGCCCATGCTTATAATAAAGTATAGTTCCATTTATACTTATTTAGTAAGTAGTAAGTATTACCATTTTATAAATACACTTGTAAACATTAAGACCTATACTGCATTATAAGAACAATTATATCTACATTTATCTTATTTTTTTATAATTACTTATAAGACATGCATTTGCTTTTTCAATGTGCATGCTCTGTGTACACAATGTGTATACACTGATTTATAAGTATTAATTAGTCAGTCATATAATGGTTTCATTAATGTATTTATAAAGATGCAACCTGCATTTCTATAATGTTATTCTGTTATAGTTGCAAGGACTTTTTAGTAACTCATATTATTATCAAATAAGTGAAAATACTGTTATTAAAGTAACACCAGGGAACTTTTCAACCTTCCTAATATATTTCCAAGTCTCTTGTGATGGTACATCGACTTACAATAGGTTGAATGACACGTCTGCCATAGCCTGATGGGGTCTGTAGCATTTTTAATCTTACTTTTAAACTAGGTTTCGGATAGTAACCCCACAAATAAAGGGAACTACAATATTCGACTGCTTGACGGCATATACGTCACTTCCACCACCACCCTCACTTCCTTAAAATCGGACGTGCGAGCCAAATGTTATAGTCAAAGGCTCTGTCATGCCCGAAGCAGCACAAAAAAAACAAACAAAAAACAAACAAACAAGAAAGCAAAGGTTTTATCGGAGCAAAGCAAAAAGAGAAAGTGATTGTGTTAAAGGGAGAACAAGGACCAACTTTGGGCCAACATTTTCTGGCGTGAGCTGAAGGAGGAGGAGGGGGGCTAACCGATGCGTACCTGGCTGTCATGCTTTTGGACTAGTAAGTACGTTATGTTGCTTGCATGTTTTTGTTTTTTTTGTCCGCTCTACTATGTTACGGAAGCTATCTTTGTCACGACCTGGCCTCGAACTCGGGTCTCTGGTGTGGAGAGATGAATGTTCTACTACTTAGCCACAGAGGAGGTAGTGTTGGACCCAAACGAAACACTCAAGGCAATACTCCAGGCAAAGTAGATTTATTAAAAAAAAGCTACTTTGCAAGTCAAAAATCCAACAAAAGTTCTTCTGAGAAAGAGGAATGATAGTGGAAGAAATAATGCAAACAATAACAGGAGAAAAATAAAATAACTCCACAAGGGGAGAAAAACTAACTCAAACAACTAAGAATAGCTTACTTGGGATTGCTTGGAACTTGGATCACAGCAGGAATCACATAACCAAGACTCAAAAACCAAGTGAGGAACAAGGGGAAAAACCACTGCTAAAATACTCTAAGGAAAACAAGGCACAGGTGACCTGCATAATAGCTAACAAGGATGCACGAGGAAGAACTAAGGCATAAGGGAACACAGGTGACCTCTTGAGGCCCGGAGAAGAACAACAGGAGGCAGGATTCTGACAATCTTATCCTCTGTTTATCTTCAAAATAAAGTTAACTGGTGTTTTGACTTCTAAACGGCGTGTACAAGTTTGGTAGGGGCTACATTCTTGCGAGTAAATATATAAGATGTACAAAATCATATTTTAGGATACCTAACATGTTTGTGAAATTCGTTTATTTTTCTTGCCTCAAGCTATAATGCAAATCGATTTGTAAAATTTGCAGATTCATTTATGGAAGCTTGATATTATAATATTGACGATATATGGTTATTATCTACCACTCAAACATTGCATTGAAGCATCATATAGATTCAGTAAAACGGTAACCAATAGACTAGGGTACTATACTAATGCTGGCTTGTAAACGTAAGCATCGCGATCATTTATCGTTAGAAAACAAAAATAAAACCCATGAAATTATATTCATATGACACTGTACCTGGGATGAAGACATTTCACACGCGACGCAAGCAGAACAGATTTTAAACTTACATCTGATCGAAGCCAGTTCCTTGTGAATGAGTTGAGTGGAGGGACTCAAGTGTTGTGGAATAGTGACTTAAACTGTCAGGAGGCTAACTTAGAACATAGGAACACAAGCCGTTATAGGACCACTGAGAAAAGACCGCCTTGCCATACAGAACCGGCCATATGGGACAAGCCGTAACAGATCGCACAGAGACATGGCCTCGATGGGCCACGCAGAGCCAGGACACCTTGGTCACACAGACACGGCCGCGATGGACCACACAGAACAGAGCCACGATGGGCCAGGCCACCTTGGGCCACGCAGAGACAAGGCCATGATGGACCACACAGAACAGAGCCACATTGGGCCAGGCCTCATTGGACCACACAGACAATGCTACATTGGGCCGGCCTCATTGGACCACACAGAACAGGCCACCTAGGGCCATACACAGAGCAGGCCTCCTTAGCCCGTAATCTGGCCACATTGGACCACACGGCAATGATAGACCACAGAGACAAGGCCGCCCGGCCACATGGCCTTGCTAGACCACAGAGACGAGGCTGCGATGAGCCACATCGGCCTCTAATGCCGCACATAGAACGAGGTAGACTGGACAAGGCCGCAAGGCCACACATAACCAGGCCACAAGGACCACGAGACCACATGGCCATTTTTAGCGAGGCAGCAATGCCTCAAGGCCACTTGGCCACACAGACAACGGCCACTTCGCCACATTAAACCGCGCCCCAAAGGACTACTGGCCACTGGCCTTTTTTGCATACAGGACAAGGCAACTTGTGCCACAAGGCCACTATAGACCATACGGAACAAGCCACACAGACAACGGCCACTAGGCCACATTGAACCGCGCCCACTACGGGCCACAGACCACTGGCCTTTTTTACATACAGGAAAAGGCAACTTTATATCCTTTTATATCAGGACAAGGCAACTTTAAGGCCTTTAGACCCACACAGAGACAAGGCCCGCTGGGCCACAAGACTGCTAAAGCCACACAGAAACAGAACCACTCATAGACAAGGCCTTAGGCCACATAGAACCAATGCCATAACTGGCCACAAGACCACGGGACAAGGCCACATTAGGATACACGGTCACAGTAGACCACACTGAACATAGAATGAGGCTGCAAGAGCCATGATATCGTAAGCCCACACTGAGACGAGGTCACACAGGGACACCGGCCGCTAGGCCACACAGAACCAAGACTATAAGGGCCACAAGACCATTTAGGCCACACATAGGACAAGGCAACATTATGCCACAAGGCCATGAGACCTGCACAGAGACAAGGCCCGCTGGGCCACAGGTTGCTAATGCCACACGGATACAAGGCCAACGAGACACAGCCACTAGGCCATACAGAACCATGCCGTAACAGGCCACAAGACCACGGGACAAGGCCACATTAGGCTACACGGTCACAGTAGACCACATGGAACATATATATAATGATTTTTTTTTTCCCCATGAGGCCATCTGGGATAAGACCACAACGGCTACTAATGCCACATAAAGACAAGGCCACTAGGCCACATATAGACGATGACTTATGACCATGAAAGCAAGCTGATTTAAAGACTAATATGATACTGGAATATAATGGCACCACCAGTAGTTGCAAAGGTTATTTACCTGAACCGTTTAGTGAAGAGCTTGCTGAGCTTCGAGGATGATTTTTGGATCAGGTCGTGTGTATGACTTGAATATAGAGGAAGAACATCTGCCCATGATTTTTAATGGCTGCAGTAGAAAGGCCACGTTCGGCTGCTGTCGTGGCAGCCCCAATCCTGAATGAATAACCAATACACTGGAGGGAGATAAACTGCAGCTTTTGAGGACAGAAACTTGAGTCCTGAACTAGGCTTAGAGAGAAGTCCTCGTTAGTTAGGATAAATGGAGGGGAATTTTAATCATAGATGAGAAGGGACATAATTGATTACTAATTTATAAATTGATAATGTGATACAGAGCCTTGAGAGTCATTCTTAAGAGTTCTTAAGAAAGAGAGTAAAGAGATTAGGTGAGCAACGCAGATCAGAAAAAGACCATGGGGGAATCGGAGTATTTAGCTCCGGGAGTGAATCCCCTGGATGCTTGAGCCATGAACACTGTAACAGACAGCTACCATCTGAATAACAATAGAAAAGAGACCATTGAGAACAGGAGGTAATAACAGAGGCTTGGAAGGATTTTGCTTTTCTAACTTACTTAGTGTGCAATCTTACTGTATAAACAGAACCAACATCGTCAAGGTTACAATACTCAAAGTTCAAGCAGTGGGAGAAATTAAAGAATTGCTTTTTAAAGGTTAGAACAGCTCTGAGGGTAGCAAACAAAATTCCTCCTGGGTTAGTGCATCACGACCTAAATTTACATGAATCCTGTCCACGGGACATGATTTAAAGAATATTTGAGACAGAATAAGCTAATTTGTGAATAGTGATAGCTACGATGAGCTACATAATTAATCAATAACCATTCGGAATGTTATCTATGTTGACACTTGAGTCTTTCCATCTTGAATGATTCCGGTTGAACAAGCGAAAAGTTCAAAATTGTTGGTGAGAGCGAATCGAAGCTGCAAAACAACCTATTGAAACTCCCGCCCCTGTGCTGGGAGTAGCAGCCCTGCCATATCCAAAGGGATAGACAAAATGATATGCTTAATCATCTTCGAAATGACCATTTAAACATGCTATTCAAAATTATCTGTGAGGAATTCTGATTCAAACACGCCAGAGACCCACCAAATATCCTGTGAGAAGGGCACAATTATACACATTTTATCTTGTGATACAAAGTGATTGGCAGGCGTTTGTCCAAGGTTTACTCCAGGTCTTGGAGGTGATGGATTCGGATCGCTGAAGGCCAAAAGCCATCTGAAAGCCTGTAATGAAGAGTGAAAGCGCATAGCTATGTCTTTCATTGCAGGAATAATCGCAACCTTAATTATGAAATTGAAGACAATTGATAGCCAAATTAACATCTCAGGAACGGCATGATCTCCTAACAATAAGATCTGCCTTGATGACAACCATGCTTTGTTAACACAACGATACGATATATTTGTGACCACGGCAAATCCCTAAAGATGCTAATGACTGCTATAGAATGACTTAAAGGGCACCTATTATGCCCCTTTTTACAAGATGTAATATTGGTCTCTGGTGTCCCCAGAATGTATTTGTGAAGTTTCAGCTCAAAATACCCCACAGTTAATTTATTATAACCATTTGAAAATGTCATTTTGGGGCCTGCTTAAAAATGATCTGTTTCGGGGTATACGACTTTAAATGCAAATGAGCTGCATATCCCCGCCCTGCCTTTGGATGAGGGCGTAACTTGATACATATGGCAGTCGGTACTGAGAGAGTGAGAGAAACCGCTGTTTTGAATGTCATTCAGCGTACGTTTGAATCGGAATATATAAATAGTACGAAGAGACTCCGGAAGAATGTGCAACACACACACAGACACATACAAACACTAATGTTGGCGCAATTTTTTTGAAACTACATACAAGGTACAAGCGAACAATTACATTTATGTGAGGGACCTGTGGCGTTATGTTTACTTGTCATACAGGTGCTTCTGTGGCAAATGTGAGGAGATGGCTAACTTACAGAACATATGCAGTTTTTTCGGAGCAGGCTGAGGGCGTGGCCAGGGCGGAGCAGGCTGAGGGCGTGGCCAGGGCGGAGCAGGCTGAGGGCGAGACCCGGGCGAAGCAGGCTGAGGGCGAGACCAGGGCGAAGCAGGCTGAGGGCGTGGCCAGGGCGGAGCAGACTGAGGGCGTGGCCAGGGCGGAGCAGGCTGAGGGCGTGGCCAGGGCGGAGCAGGCTGAGGTCGAGACCAGGGCGAAGCAGACTGAGGGCGTGGCCAGAGCGGAGCAGGCTGAACGGCCTCCGGCACAGGCTGGACGGTCTCTGGCGCTGGCTGGACGGTCTCTGGGGCTGGGCTGGTCGGGCCCAGCGAAGAAGAGAGCTCGGGCTCGGAGAGACTGGACGGAACCAGCAGTGAAGAGCGTTCAGTCTCTGGAGGGCTGGACGGAACCAGCAGTGAAGAGCATACTGTCTCTGGAGGGCTGGACGGAACCAGCAGTGAAGAGCGTTCAGTCTCTGGAGGGCTGGACGGAACCAGCAGTGAAGAGCATACTGTCTCTGGAGGGCTGGACGGAACCAGCAGTGAAGAGCATTCAGTCTCTGGTGGGCTGGACGGAACCAGCAGTGAAGAGCATACTGTCTCTGGAGGGCTGGACGGAACCAGCAGTGAAGAGCATACTGTCTCTGGAGGGCTGGACGGAACCAGCAGTGAAGAGCGTTCAGTCTCTGGATGGCTGGACGGAACCAGCAGTGAAGAGCGTTCAGTCTCTGGAGGGCTGGACGGAACCAGCAGTGAAGAGCATACTGTCTCTGGAGGGCTGGACGGAACCAGCAGTGAAGAGCATTCAGTCTCTGGTGGGCTGGACGGAACCAGCAGTGAAGAGCATACTGTCTCTGGAGGGCTGGACGGAACCAGCAGTGAAGAGCATACTGTCTCTGGAGGGCTGGACGGAACCAGCAGTGAAGAGCGTTCAGTCTCTGGATGGCTGGACGGAACCAGCAGTGAAGAGCGTTCAGTCTCTGGAGGACTGGACGGAACCAGCAGTGAAGAGCATACTGTCTCTGGAGGGCTGGACAGAACCAGCAGTGAAGAGCGTTCAGTCTCTGGATGGCTGGACGGAACCAGCAGTGAAGAACATTCAGTCTCTGGTGGGCTGGACGGAACCAGCAGTGAAGAGCATTCATTCTCTGGTGATCTGGACGGAACCAGCAGTGAAGAGCATTCATTCTCTGGTGAGCTGGACGGAACCAGCAGTGAAGAGCATTCAGTCTCTGGTGGGCTGGACGGAACCAGCAGTGAAGAGCATTCATTCTCTGGTGAGCTGGACGGAACCAGCAGTGAAGAGCATTCATTCTCTGGTGAGCTGAACGGAACCAGCAGTGATGAGCATACAGTCTCTGGAGGGCTGGACGGAACCAGCAGGGAAGAGCATTCATTTTCTGGTGAGCTGGACGGAACCAGCAGTGAAGAGCATTCATTCTCTGGTGAGCTGGACGGAACCAGCAGTGAAAAGCATTCAGTCTCTGGTGGGCTGGACGGAACCAGCAGTGAAGAGCATTCATTCTCTGGTGAGCTGAACGGAACCAGCAGTGAAGAGCATTCATTCTCTGGTGAGCTGGACGGAACCAGCAGTGAAAAGCATTCAGTCTCTGGTGGGCTGGACGGAACCAGCAGTGAAGAGCATTCATTCTCTGGTGAGCTGGACGGAACCAGCAGTGAAGAGCATTCATTCTCTGGTGAGCTGGACGGAACCAGCAGTGAAAAGCATTCAGTCTCTGGTGGGCTGGACGGAACCAGCAGTGAAGAGCATTCATCCTCTGGTGAGCTGGACGGACCCAGCAGTGAAGAGCATTCATTCTCTGGTGAGCTGGACGGAACCAGCAGTGAAGAGCATTCATTCTCTGGTGAGCTGGACGGAACCAGCAGTGAAAAGCATTCAGTCTCTGGTGGGCTGGACGGAACCAGCAGTGAAGAGCATTCATTCTCTGGTGAGCTGGACGGAACCAGCAGTGAAGAGCATTCATTCTCTGGTGAGCTGGACGGACCCAGCAGTGAAGAGCATTCAGTCTCTGGTGAGCTGGACGGAACCAGCAGGGAAGAGCATTCATTCTCTGGTGAGCTGGACGGAACCAGCAGTGAAGAGCATTCAGTCTCTGGTGAGCTGGACGGAACCAGCAGGGAAGAGCATTCATTCTCTGGTGAGCTGGACGGAACCAGCAGTGAAGAGCATCCAATCTCTGGTGGGCTGGACGGAACCAGCAGTGAGGAGCATTCAGTCTCTGGAGAGCTGGACGGAACCAGCGGTGAAGAGCATTCAATCTCTGGAGAGCTGGACAGAACCAGCGGTGTAGAGCATTCAATCTCTGGAGAGCTGGACGGAACCAGCGGTGAAGAGCATTCAATCTCTGGAGAGCTGGACGGAACCAGCGGGGAAGAGCATTCAGTCTCTGGAGAGCTGGACGGAACCAGCGGTGAAGAGCATTCAATCTCTGGAGAGCTGGACGGAACCAGCGGTGAAGAGCATTCAATCTCTGGAGAGCTGGACGGAACCAGCGGTGAAGAGCATTCAATCTCTGGAGAGCTGGACGGAACCAGCGGTGAAGAGCATTCAGACTCTGGAGAGCTGGACGGAACCAGCGGAGAAGAGCATTCAATCTCTGGAGAGCTGGACGGAACCAGCGGTGAAGAGCATTCAATCTCTGGAGAGCTGGACGGAACCAGCGGTGAAGAGCATTCAATCTCTGGAGAGCTGGACGGAACCAGCGGGGAAGAGCATTCAGTCTCTGGAGAGCTGGACGGAACCAGCGGTGAAGAGCATTCAATCTCTGGAGGGCTGGACGGAACCAGCGGGGAAGAGCATTCAGTCTCTGGAGAGCTGGACGGAACCAGCGGCGAAGAGCATTCAGACTCTGGAGAGCTGGACGGAACCAGCGGTGAAGAGCATTCAGTCTCTGGTGGGCTGGACGGAACCAGCAGTGAAGAGCATTCATTCTCTGGTGAGCTGGACAGAACCAGCAGTGAAGAGCATTCATTCTCTGGTGAGCTGAACGGAACCAGCAGTGATGAGCATACAGTCTCTGGAGGGCTGGACGGAACCAGCAGGGAAGAGCATTCATTTTCTGGTGAGCTGGACGGAACCAGCAGTGAAGAGCATTCATTCTCTGGTGAGCTGGACGGAACCAGCAGTGAAAAGCATTCAGTCTCTGGTGGGCTGGACGGAACCAGCAGTGAAGAGCATTCATTCTCTGGTGAGCTGAACGGAACCAGCAGTGAAGAGCATTCATTCTCTGGTGAGCTGGACGGAACCAGCAGTGAAAAGCATTCAGTCTCTGGTGGGCTGGACGGAACCAGCAGTGAAGAGCATTCATTCTCTGGTGAGCTGGACGGAACCAGCAGTGAAGAGCATTCATTCTCTGGTGAGCTGGACGGAACCAGCAGTGAAAAGCATTCAGTCTCTGGTGGGCTGGACGGAACCAGCAGTGAAGAGCATTCATCCTCTGGTGAGCTGGACGGACCCAGCAGTGAAGAGCATTCATTCTCTGGTGAGCTGGACGGAACCAGCAGTGAAGAGCATTCATTCTCTGGTGAGCTGGACGGAACCAGCAGTGAAAAGCATTCAGTCTCTGGTGGGCTGGACGGAACCAGCAGTGAAGAGCATTCATTCTCTGGTGAGCTGGACGGAACCAGCAGTGAAGAGCATTCATTCTCTGGTGAGCTGGACGGACCCAGCAGTGAAGAGCATTCAGTCTCTGGTGAGCTGGACGGAACCAGCAGGGAAGAGCATTCATTCTCTGGTGAGCTGGACGGAACCAGCAGTGAAGAGCATCCAATCTCTGGTGGGCTGGACGGAACCAGCAGTGAGGAGCATTCAGTCTCTGGAGAGCTGGACGGAACCAGCGGTGAAGAGCATTCAATCTCTGGAGAGCTGGACAGAACCAGCGGTGTAGAGCATTCAATCTCTGGAGAGCTGGACGGAACCAGCGGTGAAGAGCATTCAATCTCTGGAGAGCTGGACGGAACCAGCGGTGAAGAGCATTCAATCTCTGGAGAGCTGGACGGAACCAGCGGGGAAGAGCATTCAGTCTCTGGAGAGCTGGACGGAACCAGCGGTGAAGAGCATTCAATCTCTGGAGAGCTGGACGGAACCAGCGGTGAAGAGCATTCAATCTCTGGAGAGCTGGACGGAACCAGCGGTGAAGAGCATTCAATCTCTGGAGAGCTGGACGGAACCAGCGGTGAAGAGCATTCAGACTCTGGAGAGCTGGACGGAACCAGCGGAGAAGAGCATTCAATCTCTGGAGAGCTGGACGGAACCAGCGGTGAAGAGCATTCAATCTCTGGAGAGCTGGACGGAACCAGCGGTGAAGAGCATTCAATCTCTGGAGAGCTGGACGGAACCAGCGGGGAAGAGCATTCAGTCTCTGGAGAGCTGGACGGAACCAGCGGTGAAGAGCATTCAATCTCTGGAGGGCTGGACGGAACCAGCGGGGAAGAGCATTCAGTCTCTGGAGAGCTGGACGGAACCAGCGGCGAAGAGCATTCAGACTCTGGAGAGCTGGACGGAACCAGCGGTGAAGAGCATTCAATCTCTGGAGAGCTGGACGGAACCAGCGGTGACGAGCATTCAATCTCTGGAGAGCTGGACGGGACCAGCGGTGAAGAGCATTCAATCTCTGGAGAGCTGGACGGAACCAGCGGGGACGAGCATTCAATCTCTGGAGAGCTGGACGGAACCAGCGGGGAAGAGCATTCAGTCTCTGGAGAGCTGGATGGAACCAGCGGTGAAGAGCATTTCGTCTCTGGAAAACTGGACGGAACCAGCGGTGAAGACTCGGGCTCGGCAGGGCTGACGGTGAGCGCGGGCTCGGCAGGGCTGACGGTGCGCGCAGGCTCGGCAGGACTGACGGTGCGCGCAGACTCGGCAGGGCTGACGGTGAGCGCAGGCTTTCTGGGGACAAGCATCCAACGGGGCCGGCGGATCGGGTGTAGAATCCCCTGGAAGCTCCCGGCGTCCATGTTGCTTTAGGTGGTCAGTCGATCTGTCACGGGATGTGGTGCAGGGGTGCAGGAGTGCGGGTAGAAGGAGCGGGAGGAATCCAGGTTGACATCAATTTACGAGTTTATTGGAACAGACAGGCAGGAAGGCAGGGAAACAGGAGCACACATCGGGTAACATCAAACATCGACTGACAAAGACAGACTGAATAAGATGGAACTAAATAGACAGAGGAATCAAACTAAATGGAGTGCAAACAGGTGAAACAGATGACGATGACGAGGAACAGGTGGCTGATGAGGGAGTGAACACGGGATAGGGTGACAAGAGGATCCTGGGAAGTGTAGTGCTGAAGACAAGACAGACTGGTGCAGACGGAGGACTGTGACAGTTACACACTATACAAACAAGGTTTAAATTATATAGCCTACACAGACATCCTACGACGACAATAACTTTAAACGCATTTGTTGTTGAATTGGCTGACATTGACTGAAAAGACTATTTGCTCAAAAATCATAAAATACACTTATGTCACTGGATGTGACAGTGGATCGCAAACAGTAGATGACGATTAACAGTTGAGGATTAACTTTTAAGCTAAAACAACAGGATTAACCCACGACAGAACATTTATGTTTCCAAGAGACATTACCGGCTGTCGTTGAAACAATGGAGGATGTGTGTACAGATCACCGAGGGCGGGGCCTATGCCTCAACCACACTGTCAATCAAACCCCTTTCTCACTTTCTACGTCACAAAGAGCTGGATTTCAGAACAGCTCATTTTGAGACAGTGGTTATGATTTATTGAGATTGTAAAAAAAACACTGTGTGAATTTTTATCATTCTAGGGTGGTTTTGCTCACACCCTGCCGACACACATTTATGTTCAAACACCATGTAAAAGTGAATTTTCCATAATAGGTGCCCTTTAAAAGCAGACGAAACGAACCTTGAGTGAGCTTAGAAGATTCATCTAGCCTTTACTGATCTAAATAACCGAATCAGAGATTGGACATGCACCCTTTGATTAGTTTTTTTTTTTTTTTTAATAAACCGACTAAATCTGACTTCTAAATCCGGTACTTACCTCAAGTAAGGTGACTGTCCTGTCAAGAAGCTACTATCATTACCTAAATGATACGTGATCTGTTGTCTTTTGAGCATAGAATCCTTTTCTCAGATGCCTGACATGGCTCCCAAGTTATTTGCAGAAATAGGCCCATTCATGGCTGGGAGATCGCTGGCCACAACAGTTGAGACTCTTGAATAGAAAGATACATAAACATGTAAATCATACAGTTAAGCAAAGACAATGCCACTCGAGTCTCATTCACTAATTAGTTCTGTTGATTGGTTTGACTTCAAAAACTAATGTGACTGTTAGTTCTATTGAGTAAGCGGTTTTTGCTTAGTATATGTAGCTTTTGACAAGAGCATCCTTATCTGCATTTCTGTACATTAATGTGGAAATACCCATCAGGTAAAATATTTCTATAAAACATATGGATTAAGTAGTCGCCATGAAAGGTTGAATATTACAGCGATTGCACACATTTCCAATATTGTAAACCTAATTCCATTAAGGGACTTATAAAATGAATTAAAGTAGGCCTAAATATGTTGAAATAGTTGTATGTGAAATTACAACACTTAAGCAAATATGTAATTAACTGCCATTGTAGAAATATCCACTGTCTGCAAAACAGCCAAATGAACAACTTCCCTTTAACTCAGGTTATTTATTCATTCATCCATTCATTCATTTACTATTAAATCAGTTACTCAGTTGATAGGGGGTATTTGCAACTGCAGTGGTGGAATGTAACGAAGTACAAATACTTTGTTACTTTACTTAAGTACATTTTTCACGTATCTTTACTTTACTTAAGTAGAATAAATAGTGCATACTTTTTACTTTTACTTCGTTACATTTTGCAGCAATTATTATACTTTCTACTCCACTACATTTCTACAACTTCTGTTACATTTTCGTTACATTTCCTGATCAGTTTTTCCCCTGCCAAAACGTAATCTGACCGTCCGTTCGTTGCACGTTTGTCTCACCAGTGATGTTTGGTTGCCATAGATACATCAACTAAATGCGTCTCGCACGCAGTGTGTTTATCGTGCAATTTATATGCGAAAATTTGTTTTTACGTGCATGGGTTTTTTTTTTTTTTGCCTCATTTGCCTCAATTACACCATAAATTAATCGCGTCTACTGCCAAACATAGTTATTAACATATAGTAAGGATGAGCATGGTTTATATTGCCTAATTGCAAGCTTGTTTCAGAAATGGTGACAACAATTTTTTTCCATCATTATTGAATATCATTATAGGAGTATTAGGTGGAATGAGTTAGAATTAAATGTTTTATTAATCATTAGAAAATAGTCATTAAGAGAATCAATTGTTATGCAAGTACTTTTACTTTTAATACTTAAAGTACATTTAAAATCAGGTACTTTTTACTTAAGTATGGTTGTCATTGTGTTACTTCTACTTTTACTAAAGTAAATATGTATCTGGTTATTTGTACTTTTACTTAAGTACTGAGATTCAGTACTTCCTCCACCACTGGCAAACTGTCCACAAGAGCGTGATATCAACAACGCTGTCGCTGATATTATTAGATCAATGTACTGTGGAATATCGGACGCGAAACTTGCTTTCACTTGGTATGAACATTTCCCCTTTAAAGGCGAGCTATCGCGGCACCGTTGCAGATCATTAATTATAAACACGTTCGCCACATCACCGTGGACTCCAATTTTAACTCTGCCGCTTGTGTAGAAAACAAAGGAGAATACTTACCTGGATGAAGTTTAATCCAACACAGTCTCATGAAGATGCGTATCTATACCACGAGTGTCATTTCTCGTGGCATTTATACGCCAAAAGTGTTTTTTTCGTTTATATGGTACGCACTAAAAAACCCTGGGTTAGGTTTAGGGGGGAGGGGGGTGGGGAGTTCGTGCGTATTATACGCAAAAAAGTGCGTATCATATGTACGCGAAAATCGCGTGCCAAATACACGCAAAAACTGTTTTTGGCGTATAAATGCCACGAGAAATGACATTCGTGCCATAGACACGAACTTTCATGAGATCGGGCTGGTTTAATCATGATTGAGGGGACATATTAACAGTAGCTGGTGGGAGCGCCTACCAAAACTTGAAAAACCGACTTGAAAGCCTTGGAAATGGAGCTTAAACTAACTTAAACCATCGAGAGAAGATCACCTCTCGTGACTCGTGAGTTGTTGATTCATGTACGTGGATCGGTGATCTGCGGGATAATGCGCCCGTGCAGACAGCGAGGTCCTTTGCTGGACAGGTTGCTAAGGATGACATTCTCTTCCTGCCGGATTATCCTGGCTGAGCTGACGCTGTTGAGGTTTTTGATGACATAAAATTTAACGGATTGGTTATACCCAGGGTATTTTAGGCCTGGAGGAGCAGAATTTCTCATGAGAGGCCTTGGCTGATGGAAAACTCTCCGAAAACCACTGTGCATACGGGGAGATGCAGCGCTAAACGCGGGAACCTCGATGTGTAGCAGGAAATACGGCGGGACATATCCGTCGTCCGAACTCAATTCACCTTTGGCTAAGCCACGCTCTAGAATGTAGATTGACCAATCACAGCCCAGCCAAGAACCAGCAGCTCCCACAGAGGTCTGGCACTTTTTCACAGCGCTCTATTGACTTTCAACACAGGCGTCTCATATTTTTGGACTCGGCAGGCTATTACCGTCGAAGTTTTATCCAAAATATGGTTAAACGTTGTGCCTCGGGCATTTGCAACACAGATATGCGTTTCCCAGAGAGGTTGGAGGGGGGTGTCTGTTTTTTCCCTTCCCAAAACCGAAGTAAAATCCTGACAGTGACAAGTGTCGTGTTTGGATTAAACTGAATGGGCGTCCTCAGTCAGCTAAACCCCGCAAAGATCAACAAGCACATCTTTTTTTTTACTTCTAACCTTACTGTGAGTGTGAAGTTATACTAGTTAGACCGTTTTATGATGTTTTAGGTTATGATTTCGGTTCTCATACCGGTTGTTGATACGCTAGCAAACGCTGCTAATAAATACAACCTTATACAGTACTCGTGTAGTCCGTTTGCTTTGTAATAACGATTATAAAAGTGAGACCTACCCAGCTTTGCATGAACAGTGTTGCTCCCTGATATTGTTGTCCCAGCCTCCATCTCGATTAGTAGGAAATGCGGTGGTTCATTTTTTGACTGTGACCGGTAACGTTATGCGTTTGCCTCTATTTGGATGCCTTGTTGTTTCTTGCGTTTCACCTGCATGTCTTGAATATTATGGAGTCAAAGTAGGGCCATATATATCTGCAAAATAAAACAATGATTCGCAAAAAAAATATATGTTTTGCAAATAAAAACAAATGCTTTGCAAAAAAAATATATGTTTTGCAAATAAAAAAAATGTGGTGCAAATAAAAGTAGAGTATTGAGGAAAAAAATTCTGTTTTGCAAGTAAAAAAAATAATTGCAAAAGAAAAGTTGACCAATGGGGGAAAAAATAAAGTTTAGCAAAGTAAACTTTGACTTTGCAACACATACTTCCCTTTGCGCCGCTCCTTTAAATCCGCGTTTCAGTCATCCGTGCCTCTGCGGCGCACGCTTTGCTTTACGCTTCCTTTTTCTTTGCACCTCGCTTTGTGTCCCTGATTTGACGTGGGGGGCGGGGTCAAGAGGTTGGGGTGTGTACAACATAGACATCATAGGTAGACGCCCTATCGACCGCTACTGCCTATTAGCACGGACGAGAATTGGAGCCGCCATCTTAAACCGGTCATCCGCTCCGCTCAGTGTAATCTGAATAGCAGGTGAAATGAGCTGTCAGCGCATTAAATTAATCATATCTCACTGAATACTGAACTGATTTTCACGGGGGTTTTTTTGCTGCAAAGGTCATACATGTAGCTATGATACAGGACACATGGTTCGGCGTATTTTAATATCCATTGTAGGTTAACAGTAATATAATATTCTGATATAAGATATAAAGTGACCAGACACAATATATGTGATGAAGGATATAATGTATTTTATAATTTACACACTATAAATATAATAAAGAAGCAGAAACAGATAGTAGCAGTAAAGTAAGATATTTTAATAAGTTGAAGAAACAGTTTATGATTGACACACGCACATACACACGCACACACGAACAGACACACACACACACACTCTCTCTCTCTCTCTCTCTCTCTCTCTCTCTCTCACACACACACACACACAGAACGCAGCCACCTGTAATAAAAATTGAGAAGAAGCTTTTCAACGTGTTTGCATCAGTAACGTTAATTTCTAAAAATTAAATTCAGACAACATTAAGCCTATACCTTTTTTATTGTATGTGGATGTAGGAGGGGAAAATGTCGAGACTAAAGCCCTATCTGATTAACTTAACAAGGGTAGATGGGGTAAGTTAATGTAATTTTACCACAGGACTTCTGTATCAATAGCCAAATCGCATGTGGTAAGATATAGGTTATCAATAAAACTAGAAGTTGGAGAGGTAACTCAATTTGCGCATCGCTGTCATGCGTGTAGGCTATATTACGTTGCTTTCTGATGTGCGCAAACACAAATAACCTATACAACAGGGCAGTTGAATGCTTATCTGACAACCTAGAAGCTCTTGTAATTATTACTTTAACAGTTACCCCACCTCTCCATGCCGAGTGAACACCGGCTGATGCAGTAAACAGCATTTCACAACGATTTCAGTACAGTTATAGAACATATCCTTGCTCCTTCTCGATTATCTGGTAATATTCTATTCACAAAATACAACCAATAGTACGGTAATGTTAAGACTTACTTGTGAAAAGCCCTATTTTCGGTGGTCCGGCGATTAGAACAGGAAAATGCTCCACAGTGCTCTGGCATCTTATCTGCTGCCACGCAACGAGACTAGGAAGACGACCGGTTCAAGATGGCGGGCCGGATTTCTCGTTTTCCAGCGGCCAATAGGGTATCTAGTCTCTATATGATATCTATGCTTGTACACACCCCAACCTCTTGACCCCGCCCCCCACGTCAAATCAGGGACACAAAGCGAGGTGCAAAGAAAAAAGAAGCGTAAAGCAAAGCGTGCGCCGCAGAGGCACGGATGACTGAAACGCGGATTTAAAGGAGCGGCGCAAAGGGAAGTATGTGTTGCAAAGTCAAAGTTTACTTTGCTAAACTTTATTTTTTCCCCCATTGGTCAACTTTTCTTTTGCAATTATTTTTTTTACTTGCAAAACAGAATTTTTTTCCTCAATACTCTACTTTTATTTGCAAAACATTTTTTTTTTTGCAAAACATTTTTTTTTTTGCAAAACATTTTTTTTTTATTTGCAAAACATATATATTTTTTGCAAAACATTTTTTTATTTGCAAAACATATATATTTTTTGCAAAACATTTTTTTATTTGCAAAACATATTTTTTTTTTTTTGCAAAACATTTTTTTATTTTGCAGATATATATGACCCTATATTTACTCCATAGAATATAGCCTTCGAACGCATATTGCAGCCCCTTTTGCCTACTTCTATCGGACACTTTATTTGCTGCTTTATAAAAGTTTGATACCACTTCAGCAGGAAGAGCTGTCACAGCATAAGCCATGGAGAGCGCAGATGAAGTTTGACAGATGTAGCAACAGTAACTAAGGGGGGCGGGGCTTAGCCAAAGGTGAATTAGTAAACAATGCGTGTCCTGAAACATGTTGCTGGCGACTGAACGAGAGTTTAAATGAAAGCGTCAGCATCTGCGAACTCAAACATGTGTAAGTACCATTCTTTTATACCGCTAGTATTAGACACAATTGGATAGATGAGAAGGTAATTAGTGACGCAACTATTGAGTCTTCCTGGCAGAACTTAATGCTAAAGCTTTCATATCTTAACAAATCATAAATACCTATCATGACCTCTAATACAAACATTTGCCATTAAAGACATATTTGATACCTAACTGGTACAGCAAACAAGTGTCTCTGAAACTATTTTATATTTGATAATTTATAAATCAGTGTATAATTGTATTATGAGCATGTGCATTAAAAAAACAAATGCAAATAGGTAATTATAAAAATAAAATAAATGTAACTATAACTATTCTTATAATGCAGTGTAATGAGTCTTTATAGATGTATTTATAAAATATGAATACTTATAAATAAATATAAATGGAGTTATAATTCATTATAAGCATTGTCTTCATAGAAAGTGCTATTTTATACACTAAGAAAAACATCTGTTCACAGAAAGGTTCATTGAGGTACCCAAAATGGTTCTCCAAAATCTCCTTGAAGAAATGGCAAAAAAAAAAAAAAAAAAAAAAAAAAAACAGAAAATGTCCAACCAACCATCAAAATAAAGCGTTACGGAGCCGCCCTCACTTTTCCCTGTAGTAGTCCTGGAGCAAAGGCCTCATTGGCCTGGTCCGTAATCCACCCTTGATTAAATCTAGATTAAAGATGAAATAGATTCATCTTTGTCATTTATTGCGTTATGGTAAAACTTTTTTGTTTTTCAGTATCTTGTGAGTTGTCAATTTTTTATCAGGCCCACTTTAATTAAGTCACTTTAAAGATTATCTTAACAATCTGTCAGTGCTCTATTGAACCAACCAATTGGTGCCCTAATAAAGAAAGGCTTGGTTTAAAAATCATTGCATTAGTTTGCATCATACCCTCCGTATGTCAGATTGTAATACAAAGTTGTAATGTTACTTGTCCAAATATTATTACTACAGGGGCACACACACATCCCCTGTGGGTAAAAACCAAATTAGCAGGGAACACCGAGCAGGCTGGCTATCTTGTTTCATGACCTGGTCCACTTGCAAACACTGCAGGCGGAGGCTGCGTTTGCCTGGTTATAAATGACTTCTCAAAAAGACCTTGACATAGGTTGCTATTGCTGCATGGCGATAACGCCAACCTATCTGCCGGCTTACATTGACAAACCTGTGAGATGAATATGCAACATCCTCATTACACACGCGCTTTAGGCTACCCTTAAAAATATTCTTGTTTGCCGTAACCCGACCGACCCTGTCAATTTAGGGCCGACCCAATTTTTTATTTTTTTTTCCTTTTAGTCCGACCGACTTGCCGGTTGTAACTTGCGTTCAGACCGACCGATTTTTTTTTATTTATTTTTTTTACTCTTCAAACGACTAATTCAAATTCAATAAAATAATATTAATTATATTTTAGTTAGTATTGTGAAAGTTGCTTGTGTCTACATAGCCTACAAACGAAGGCTACGTTCTTTCTTAAATAAAAACCCGTGGCGTCATATTCATCAGATTATGTTTACACCATTAGTTTAACGTTACGCGTGTCACTATGGCTTGTACGTTCGCTCGTTTCAGTGTTCCCGCTTGGTACCCAGTATTAAAAGGGCAACGGGGCTGAACATCAACCATTTCTATATATAATAAAAATATTAAACAATTTGTCTGTGATGCAATTTTTGCTATTCGCAGTCCAGAAGATAGAGCGATCTCTCACCCGGAGCCACAGCGCGCACAGCACGACAGCCCTGCTTAATGAGTGACAATGAGGACAAAACGTGGTTACACTTTAGATCTGGGATATTATTGTAATTGTATTTTAGATTTCCGCTTTCAAAGATTATAAAAAGAAGATATTTGAGATGAAACCATTAGTCGAGCGCAACTTACTTCCCTTCACAGCGTTGCGCTGTCATTTCTTCCTAAAACCCAAACGTACCGTCAGAATCAGCACGATTGGTGATTGTTGTAAAATGCAGTCTGTACTGTTTCTAAACTGCGGACACGTTCAATCATTAAAAGAGCTATTAAAAGCACAAAAGTCTGCGCAAGAGACGTTGTTCACGACGCGCGCTCCGAAATGCACTAAAACGAGACAAGAAAAGTAGGCTATCGCCTCATTTTGGGCTTCATGTGCGCATCTAAACCATCAAATATACATAAAATATAAAATGACCTGCTCTGAGATTCATTTAAAAACAGTTTATGTCTTAATTGGACATAAATAGTTGGGAGAAAATGATGGTGCATCAGTCATATATTACAGTAGAGTTCTGCATTCGGTCTTAAAGGGGCAGTAGTCTAATAAACGTGACGATTGAGCCAATGCGAATCAAACAACAAAAGGCAGATAAAAATCACTCACAGCTCTTGAATGAATAACTTAAACTTTAATAAGCATTAATCTAACTATGATAAACTATGCAGTGTCATTTTACATTTGATTACTAGCTAAATTAAATTTCTTTTCAGAGAGAGCGACAGACTTAACTGAAAAGTAGCTAATTTTAGACCTTCCTGAAATTAAAGCACTGTGTATATAGGCTAATTTGTATCTTTGTTTAATTGTATTCTTTGTTTGACCATGTGTTTGTACTTATCTCATGTATATATGCATAACAAATAGATATATTATACATTTTGTGACTAGCCTAAAATGTAACTGGTCGTATTTTGCATGAACACCTAGCGGTGGATGCACAGTTTGAAGACCCAGTCAGTGACGTCACAATATGCATTTTTTTTTTTAAATTCACGATCACCATCTCCAAAATTGTACCTTTTTTTTTACACTGAATCTTGGAAAAAAAAATATAGACCTACCTACCGACCCTTTTAAAAAAAAAAATTGCTGTTACTGCAAACCAAAATATTTTTAAGGATGGCCTTATTTCATGAGGGACGTCTGGAATGCTCTTGCTCTCCTCCTGTCTTTTTTTAACCTGCTATCAGTATGCCTAATTTGAGCAGAGAGAATAGGAAAGCTGTGCTCGGTTATGACCCTATTACTAAGAGCCATATTTTCTCATGCGGCCTGTTTGTGCCTCTGTGTTAAGCCATTAAAGCGAAACAGAGCTAATGCATGTGAGTTGCAACAGTGTTGCAAGACTGATAAGCTTGGGCACACTGTAAAATGCTAGAAATATAGCCATACTACACAGTGACCATCAGTTGTTTTTTTATTTTTTATTTTTTTAGAGCTCTTGGTTCTGGAAGTGGTTTTCCCTTTTATTTTTCAATAGAGATTTCTACAAAAGTTTTCAATAAAGAGCTGTGATGAATCACATGATTACAAACTTTGAAATAAAGCAACAATGTCAAGAATTCAATCAAGAATGAATGAATCAAATGCAATTTCTATGAAATCAATCAAATATACTGTATGTATAATAATATAGTATGTTGCTTCTACAGAAGCAAATCATTTAAAAAAAAACCTTTGAGCTTACGATATAGGACTATCATACAGGTTTACATGGTTAAATCATCTCTCTATGGAGACATTAAATGGCATTGCTTCCGTAGCTCAAACAGTAAAGCACAGCATTAGTGATGCCAAGACTGTGAGTTTGATTCTTTGGGAATGCATGATTAAAATTTATATCTTGAATGTGCTGTAAGTTTCCCTGGATAAAAACATCTGCAAAATGTATGGATGTAAATGTTCTGAAGCCTTCCTGTTGCATATTTAGCACTACACTACGCTGTTTTTATGAAATGTGCATAATGAATGAATGAGGCGTTTTTTATAGCCCTTTTTTGGCCTCCTTCTTCCATGAACAACATACTTTACATAGACCCTAGCTGATGAGACTCCATCCCGTCACTGGTTTTAAATATACTATTTCCAGATGTTTGTTCTTTATTCATGTTATATTATGAAGGCTATTTGTGCTTAATACATATTTAAAAACATTTATATGTTTGTATGTTTGTAACATTTATATGACTAGCCTTAGCCCGCTAGCATTCCACGCGTGCCCTCTCGCCTATTGATCGTCTCATTTTACACCCGTTTTACTGAATCCTGGTTATTTCCGACATTTCAATCCTAAATTAATAGTGATAGTTGTAGTATCACTACTAATTTACTGATCATCCGTTATAATGGCGAACATATCAGATGCGTGTCTAACATTACCTTTGAGTGCAGGTGAAGACACATTCGAGCTCTTCACGGTGAAGCAGGAGCTGGAATACGTCGAGAAACAGATCCGCGGTCTGCTGGAGAAGCAAGCCGAGCTGTTGGATCGGCGCTCAACGCTTGAAGCATCACGCGCCGACGCTAACAAATCAAATCACTCTTTGACTCCGAGTTCATCTACTCCGTATGTTACTCTGCCGAGGAAGATGCGATCATCTCAGGCTTCATTCACTCCGGCACCGAAACAACATGGACCATGGATCACACAGCGGAAGACACGAGCCAGGACCAGAGCTGCCTCTCCGCCCCTCCCGGTCTTCGAGATCTCCACCCGGAACCGCTTCTCCCCTCTTCGCGAGCCGGAACGCGATGACGCCGTGATCATCGGCACATCCATAGTCCGCCATGTCCGCGCTAATTCGGATAAAGGTAAGGTGCGCACTCACTGCTTTCCTGGTGCTCGTGTTCTTGATGTTGCTGCACAGGTTCCCGAGATCCTGAACGGGGACGAGCGCGTCGGAGCTGTTGTGCTGCACGCGGGAGCGAACGACATTAGGCTGCGGCAGACGGAGGTTCTGAAGAAGGACTACAGGAGCCTGATCGAGACGGTACGCAGCACAGCGCCTAAAGCAGCGATCATCGTGTCTGGACCGCTTCCCACGTACAGACAAGGACAGGAAAGGTTCAGTAGACTATTTGCATTAAATGAATGGTTAATGTCATTGTGTAATGAACAGAGGCTGCACTTTGTAAATAACTGGCATCTGTTTTGGGAAAGACCGAGGCTGTACAGCACAGATGGACTCCATCCCAGCCGAATCGGAGCGGCTGTGCTGTCGGACAACATTTCCAAGACACTACGCACCAGATGACTAATGAGTCAAAGTCCAAATTACAGCCTTTGCGGTCCAAACTTAACTAATAAGCATAGTGTGGAACATTATATAGAAACTGTGTCTATTCCTCGTTTAGTGAAGCCAAACAATAAATCTAGTGTAGGATCTAGCAAAAATCTTATTGTAATTAAACCAGAAAATCTAAATATCAGTGAACAAAAACAATTTCTAAAGCTAGGTCTCCTAAACATTAGATCGCTCACACCTAAGGCGGTTATTGTAAATGAAATGGTCACAGACAATAACTTCGATGTTCTGTGCCTTACTGAAACCTGGCTTAAACCAAATGAGTATTTCGGTCTAAACGAATCTACTCCGCCAGGATACTGTTATAAACATGAGCCTCGTCTGATCGGTCGTGGCGGCGGTGTTGCAACAATCTATAAAGATATTTTTAATATTACTCAGAAAACAGGTCACAGGTTTAATTCATTTGAAGTACTTGTGCTAAATGTTACGCTCTTAGATGTAAGAAGGAAATCCATATTATCTCTAGCCTTGGCTACTGTATATAGACCTCCAGGGCCATATGCTGAATTCCTAAAAGAGTTCGCAGACTTTCTTTCGGATCTATTGGTAAATGTCGATAAAGCAATAATTGCTGGAGATTTTAACATACACGTAGATAATACAAACGATGCTTTAGGGGCTGCGTTTACAGACTTATTAAACTCCTTTGGGGTCAAACAAAACGTCAGTGGTCCCTCTCATCGTCTAAATCATACACTAGATTTAATTATATCATATGGAACCGATCCAACTGATATAGATATTATACCGCAAAGCGATGATGTCACTGATCATTACATGGTGACTTGCATAATACGTACTGTTGAAATATGTCATGTTGCACCACATTATAGACCAGGCAGAACAATCCTTCCAACCACTATAGATGGATTTTCAAATAGCTTACCTGATCTATCTAAGCTGCAAAGTGAACCCAAACAAACAGATGAATTAGAGGAAATGACTAGCAGTTTAAGCACCATTCTTACTAGTACATTAGATATTGTTGCGCCAATTAGATTAAAAAAGGTTCGAGAGAAAATTAAAGCACCATGGTACAACAGTGCTACGCATGCTATCAAGAGAGAAACTCGCAACTTAGAGCGTAAATGGAAACAAACTAATTTAGAGGTCTTTAGAATCGCGTGGAAAGACAGTATGTCACGTTATAAAAAGACACTAAAAACAGCCAGGGCTGAGCATCTCCGCAAACTAATCGAAAATAACCAAAATAATCCAAGGTTTTTATTTAACACCGTGGCTAGACTAACAAATAAACAGACATCACCAGAGCAAAATATACCGTTACAGTTTAGTAGTAATGATTTTATGAATTACTTCAATGCGAAAATAGAAAGCATCCGAAACAAAATTATAAATGTACAATCCGCTATGGTGTCTTATGATTCAGCTTCAATTATGGACCCTCTAGAACAACTACACCGCTTTACAACGATAGGACAGGAGGAGCTAAATAAACTTATCATTGCATCTAAACCAACAACATGTTTATTAGATCCAATACCCACTAAACTACTGAAAGAACTATTACCTGCAGTGGAAGAGCCTCTCCTCAATATTATTAACTCGTCTTTAACTTTAGGTCATGTCCCAAAAATATACAAGCTGGCTGTAATAAAACCGCTCATTAAGAAACCGCAATTAGATCCAAATAACTTGGCAAATTATAGACCCATTTCAAATCTTCCATTTATGTCCAAAATACTTGAAAAAGTAGTGTCCTCTCAATTGTGCTCTTTTTTGCAAGAAAATGATATCTATGAAAAATTCCAGTCAGGATTCAGACCGCATCATAGTACAGAAACTGCGCTAGTTAAAATTACAAATGATTTACTTTTAGCTTCTGACCAAGGCTGTATCTCAATACTAGTCCTACTTGATCTTAGCGCTGCGTTCGACACTATAGATCATATAATACTCTTGGATCGACTACAAAACTTCACCGGTGTCCAGGGACAGGCATTAAGCTGGTTTAGATCGTACTTATCGGACCGTTCTCATTTTGTCTGTTTAAATGGGAAGAAATCAAAGATAACGTCAGTAGACTATGGAGTACCGCAAGGATCGGTTTTAGGCCCTCTGCTATTCTCAATATATATGCTGCCACTTGGTAATATTATAAGAAAACATGGAATTAATTTCCACTGTTACGCTGACGACACTCAATTATATATTTCATCACGACCAGATGAAAACACTTACTCATCTAAAATGACAGAGTGTCTCAAAGATATAAAATGCTGGATGACGCGTAATTTCCTGCTATTAAATTCAGATAAAACGGAGGTATTACTTATTGGTCCAAAAAACTACTCACAAAACCTCTCACAATACAACTTTAATATAGACGGATGTCCTGTTACTTTATCCACTACAGTAAAAGACCTGGGTGTTATACTAGACCGCAACTTGTCTTTCGAAAATCATATTTCATATGTTACAAGAACAGCCTTTTTCCACCTTAGAAACATTGCTAAGCTACGTAACATGCTATCTATTTCTGATGCAGAAAAATTAGTTCACGCATTCATGACCTCGAGACTAGATTACTGTAATGCTTTATTAGCCGGTTGTCCTGCATCCTCAATAAACAAGCTACAGTTAGTACAAAATGCAGCTGCTAGAGTTCTTACTAGGTCAAGAAAATATGATCATATAACACCGATTTTATCATCTCTACACTGGTTACCTATTAAGTTCCGCATCAACTACAAAATACTACTACTGACCTATAAAGCCCTAAATGGTTTAGCACCTATGTACTTAACGGACCTTCTTTCGCCCTACAATCCACCACGTTCCTTAAGATCACTAAATTCAAGGCTTCTGGTCATTCCTAGGATATCGAAGTCCAGTAAAGGAGGGAGGGCGTTCTCGCATTTAGCTCCAAAACTCTGGAATGGCCTTCCCGATACGGTCCGAGCCTCTGACTCGCTGACACAGTTTAAAACTAGATTAAAGACGCTTCTCTTTAGTCAAGCATTCACATAATGCTTACCTTTTAGTCGTCTGTTATGCCATACGGAACCGTTTGCCACTGAAACTGCTTAACGCACCAGTGGGGCTCGACAGCCTTTTAGACAAACGGGTCGGCGCGTATGGTCGGCGCGTATGGTTGGGTTGCGGAGAGTTCAGGTTACGGAGAGTTTGTGAGTTATAACGGAAATCATTATGAACATCAGCTATGCTAATTATTCCCCATCTGCCTTTCTGCTGTTATCTCGGGACGCTTGTCCCGAGAAAAATGGCGTTCGTCAGGTCCAGTTTTGTGTCCAGCCTCTCACGGGGATTTCGGATGCCCCAACGCCTGTGATGACACGACTCAACGCCTGCGATATGTTATGGCGCCGTTTGATTCATAAACAATATTTATATTTAATATTTATATTTAAACAATATGAATGTAAGCCAGAGGAGAACTGGCCCCCGACTGAGCCTGGGTTCTCCCAAGGTTTTTTCTCCATCCAATCTGATGGAGTTTGGTTCCTTGCCACTGTCGCCTTGCTTTTGGCTTGCTTTGAGCTTGCTCAGTTGGGGTTATTTAGTGTTTAGAAATGTTGTTGATCTGTGTTGTGCTACTTTCATGTTATCACTGTGAAGCTGCTTTGATACAATCTGTATTGTGAAAAGCGCTATATAAATAAATGTGACTTGACTTGACTTGACTTTTCATATGTACTAGTGTACACCCTCAGTCATGACAGGTGTCTGAAGTTACAATCAAATCAAGGCAATCACATTGACGATGGCGACAGCCCATGAATCATTAACGTGAATGATTAACGTGCGACCTGCTAGTATATAAGGACGCCTGGCAAAAGTGACAAACCATCTTTTCGTCTCCAGGGACTG
The DNA here is from genome assembly GCF_016745375.1 of Pimephales promelas. The sequence goes on from NW_024121133.1 coordinate 1,826,846, forward strand.
TCTGTTTGTAAAACGCTACAAGAACGGTAAGAGAAAAAATAAATAAATGTACAGTGAAGGCCGGTTGCTTTTAGAAGTGTGCCGACCCGTGCCCAAGGTTCTTGACGCTGGGTGACACACACTTCATACTGAGGTCAAGGGCATGGAAGAACCCATACTCCGCTCGTATCCACTGACATCAGCGGGCTAGTTTCGCTGATGTTGAGGGGATCAAAGAGCATAGGCATATGTCGATGCCAAGACATTTGCAAACTATCAAACTGTGTCTGGGTGGGCGTCGACACTGAGAGCTCCAACACTGCCATTCAAACCCCTGAAAACCACGGTGCGTTTTAATGGCAGAGCATACACGGCAGCAGGTCAGGCCAGTGCTGCCATGAACACCATGGCGGTGCTGCAGGCATACCAGGCCAACCTGCTAGGGGTTCTCGACAATGTCCCCTGACGCGGTGGCTGAGCAGTGCTGTACCACAGATCTTGCTCTTTGGGCCACCAAACAAACCGCTACTGCAAACGATCGGTCGATGGCAACAATGGTGAGACATCTGTGGCTAAACCTGGCCAACATCTGGGACAAAGATAAGGCCTTTCTTGATTTGCCTGTTTCACCCTCTGAACTCTTCTGCAACTCTGTAGAGGTGATGGTGAGGAAGTTCAGGGAGGCGAAGGTGCGCTCAGCACCATTCAAGACCAGTATACTGGCCCTTCACGGTTTGATGACTATCGGCAGGGCCAGCGAGCCAGCATCACCTCTTGAATACCGCTGAGATCCAGGTTACAGTCGTAACCTGAGACGTTTTTCCAGAAAACCAGGTACTGACCAGGCTCAGCCCTGCTTAGCTTCAGTGTGCAACACTGTGTCACACTTCAGTGTCTTGGGCTAGTGTTATGGCAAAATCCGCTACAAGTAACACTGGCATGTTTCCAGTGAAAATAACTTACTGCTGAGACACAGGGCTTTGATTCTCATTTGTGTTGATACCTACAGTATACATGCATGTGTATAAAGTCACATTGGCAACACTCAATGCATTATCAAGACAATTAAACTGAACTGCACCATTAAACAGCTGGAGTCCACACTATAGTCAGAAAGTAATTCACATGTTGCCTTTCAGACACCTTATGCTCTACACATTTTATTTCTAGGGCTGAATGTGGCAAAGACATAGTTCTGGCTCTCATAGGGTGAGTCTCAGATCACTTCGGATTGCAAGGAAAAATCTGTTAGAATTCCATTGCAATATATTGTTCTGAAGAAAAAAACATTCAAAATTCACAGTTTTAAATTTTAAGTAACAACCATATTTCAGGTTCATATAAACTACACTAAAATAATTTCAGTTTGAATCTCTTTGAATAATTCAGCGTCATAAATGAAAAATATTAATGTAATCCAAGAACACTGTTATTTGAAGGTTTTATCTACAGTTTTGTGCAAATGCTCCAACTGTATTTCGGATTTCCTCTACTGCAAAGCTTTTGTATGACCTGGAAAATCAGAGGGAAATGTGGCATGCAGAGCAGAAGAGGATGAAAGGAACATATACCTAGCACTTATTACAAATTCAGTCTCAAAGGTAATGAAAGGGCACAATAGGCATTTGAAACTTTTTGTCATCCGTATGAATAAAACTTGGTGTGATACTAGCTGGCTGTGCAGAAAATGAGAAGATGTGAAGACCGACCAACATCCGGAACCACAAATGCAAGTTTGGGTAAAGTAAAATAAGGGCAACTACTGTATTTACCCAAACCACAATAACCATAATCCCATCACTATCAACACTTTCTCAGACATCCCAACCTGCAAGAATTAATTTCAGGGAGGTATATCTCAGTGAGTGGAACTCCCGGTAGACTTGGGATGTCTGCTTTCTCTTCTTAAAATGAACAATAGTTTTTGCACAATAACCACAGTAACCAACTGCTATATTTGCACAGTAACCACAAGTAACACCATAGAAAAATCCTCAGTGTTAGATTAAGATCAGCATGCATGAATGAGCATAAACAAACTATGAGACATGTTTTGTGTATTAGTTTAGTGTAATAAAGAACAGTTTCATCACTTGACACACGCTAGATGGAAACCATTTATGAGTATTGTTTCATACTGTATATCACAGTATCCTGTCTTATAAAGTTTCTTGTTACGGTGTAAAAAAACACTGCAAACGATTTAGTGCGTGAGTGAACTATATAAATGAATCAAACTGAATCACAAACTATTTCAGAACTTTCTATCTATTTCATATATCATCATATAATCATTTAACTGTGGTTTATTAAAAGGTTAGTTCACCCCAAAAAATGAACATTGTCAGTAATGATACTCACCCTCATGTCCCAAACCCAAATCTACTTGCAATGGTCCATAATGTTTGAACGAAACAACAACAGCATGCCGCTAAACATTACACAGTTGTCCACATCTGTTGTCATGGTTACTTTGGTAAAAAAAGAAAAAAAAATCGTACATATTGTACCTTTAAGTAACAAAGCAAAAATGCTAAGTATGAATAATGTTTTTTTTTTTTTGCAGTTTAAAAAGAATATGTCATAAGTACTTTTTGCTAGTGTTCTCTAAACATTCAAGACGTCAAGATTTTGTGGTAACACTTTAGAATACGGTTCCTTTGTTAATGAATAACTACACAAGAACTAATGAGTAACACAATATTAACAGTCTAGTAGTAACTAACAAGAAACTCTGATTAACGAACTAGTAAGTAATAGCGCACAGACGAAGTGGTAGTTCACTATTAAGTAATCAATAACTACTATTGTTTTTTAATACTTCCCAGAGAACTACTGAAAAAGTTTATTAACAATCTAGTAACTACTATTAACTAAAAGAAACTCTTATTAAGAAATTACTAAGTAGTAGCTCACAGATGAAAGTGTTACTAGATACTTCTGTGGGAATTACTAATTATTTGGATTCGTATTATAAAGTGAAGATCATTGGAACTAACTAGTAATTACTCAAGTGTTACTAAAGACATTTTCTAAAAGTATATTAAAGTTCACCAAAAATCTCAAACGGTTGCACAAATCATGACTAGATCATGTAGTAACACTTGAGTCATTACTAGTTAGTTCCAATGATCTTCACTTTATAATACGAATCCAAATAATTAGTAATTCCCATAGAAATATCTAGTAAAACTTTCATCTGTGAGCTATTACAATTTTTTTAATACTTCCCAGAGAACTGCTGAAAAAGTTTATTAACAATAGTAACAACTATTAACTAAAAGAAATTCTTATTAACGAATTAGTAAGTTGGACTTTCACAAACACACAAATTGTGATGAAGAGTCAGAAGCGTTCGGATCCATGTGCAATAACTTTAATGAAGAGTCAAACAAAGAAACAGAATAGGCACAACACTTGTGAATAAAGTCTAGGACAGTCCAAACTCGAAGTGGTTACCAGGCAGGGGTCGTAGGCAGGCAGCAAACGTTCATAGAGTGAAGTTACCATGCAGGGGTCGTGGGCAGGCAGCAAACGTTCATATGGTGATCAGGGAAACAGGCTAGGATAGAGGAACCAGGAATACACGGAGTTTAGGAAAGATGCTCAGAATTGCTCGCCGTGGCAGTAACAAGACCTCGCAGGGAACAGCGGGGAGAGAGAACCAGATAAAGGGGAGCTGACTGGGAACAGGTGGCGATGATGGAGATGAGACAGGGCTGGAAGATGATAAAGCTAAATAAAGATAAAGATAAAGAAAGAGAGATCTTGTGAGGCCAGGAGAGGGCGTCGCGGCTTGCATTGTGACACAAATCTTATTTAATTGCAATTACAATATTTTATAATTTTATTTATTATTATTTATTGTAAAACTGTGCAGCCCTTTTCTATGTCTCTATCCATGATATTGATCCACAATAGATGATTGGATGAGGGATGTATGGGTGTCTATACAGATGCACAAACAATATCAAACTATACAAATAAAATAGTACTTAATTATGTGTGTTACACACAAGTGTTACAACAAACCCCTCCGTCTGTTACAATTAACCTCGCATGGGGTAAGTTGTAACATTTGCACTTCTGTCACTTTCAGTGCAACTGTACGAAAATAGTAGGTCCTAGAAAAAAAAAAAAAAACTTTAAATGTTCATTTGTAGCAGAGATGTGTATGTTGCTTGTGTAAAAAAAAAAATCTAACCTAATTATTTTTTTAATTAATTGAGCCAAAACCAAAATGCGTTAGGTTGTGCCCCGCTCTCCCCTACCTAAAAATAAAATATGTGGTTTCAGACTGTTGGCAGTTTCAATTATCAAAACAACAATTCTGTTGGTTTGATAATTGTATTCATCTTTACATGTGGCTCAAGTGTCCAAGTAGTTTCTAGGGTTGAATACACATGTCCTAATTCCACAAGTCATGAAATGTTCATACAGTCCTATGCAATGGCCAAATGTTACACTGTGACATCTAACCCGAGGCTTACTTAAAGCCGGTGGGAAATCATCTTTCTCAAAACCTCATATTCTCTGGTATTAATGTAAGCTATGGCCACAGTTTGCACAAGAGGAAAACACAGTTTCGATTTAAGGATCAGAGCCTTTAACCCCTGACTTTCCCCTGAAAAAAAAAAAAAAAAAAAAACACTGTTCAGAAATGCATTTACTGGAGTCAGTTCAGTTACTGGCAACAATGAGGAGCATTAAAAGCAATCTGATTTTCTTTTAAAGCCACTGTGGCAAGCAGGACAAGGTCGTGGGCCGTGAGAATGGTGTGAGGCCGGTGGTGTGATTGATAATGAGAGTCACCTGCTCATATTTTCACTTGACAGAAAAGCTTTTGAGAAAGCTAATTGTGACATTTGGAAAGATCTTGTGTTGGTCCAGTTTGAAATAATGAAGCCAAGGTGAAATGGCAGCTCCACAATTCAACCCCTGTGCCCATGATTTCACTAGTAACAGTGGGAAATGGGTTTTACATGTTTTTGATTCATACATCATCATTAGTGAGGGAATTACAGTGCCCAAATGGGTTTCCACTTCTGTTTTATTATTTAGAGACCTGGATCTATATCTAATACGGACTGATATCACTGTCCCTATAGTATGTATAAAATGCTCTTGATATTCTAATAACAATTACAAAAGAATAAAAAAAAGCATATTTGGTTAACTGTTGGAACTTGGAAGGGTTCAATTTGAGCAGATTGACAGTTCAAATACAACGTTCATATATATATATATATATTTACAAAATTGGTAACACTTTAGAATACGGTTCCTTCGTTAATGAATAACTACACAAGAACTAATGAGTAACACAATATTAACAATCTAGTAAATATTATTAACTAGCAAGAAACTCTGATTAACGAACTAGTAAGTAATAGCGCACAGACGAAAGTGGTAGTTCACTATTAAGTAATTAATAACTACTATTTTTTTAATACTTCCCAGAGAACTGCTGAAAAAGTTTATTAACAATCTAGTAACTACTATTAACTAAAAGAAATTCTTATTAACAAATTAGTAAGTTGGACTTTCACAAACAATGTTGGAATTTAAAATGTTTAAAATTTAGTGTACTATGAATGACTACTTGTTTATTTATTAAAAATATGGCCTGTTTTTAATGCAATAAACCCTTTAAACTTTTATTTTAAGCTAATTTGTATTATTATTACTGTTATTATTATTAATAATAATAATTGTACGCAGCTGCCACACACAAATTGTGATGAAGAGTCAGAAGCGTTCGGATGCATGTGCAATAACTTTAATGAAGAGTCAAACAAAGAAACAGAATAGGCAAAACACTTGTGAATAAAGTCTAGGGCAGTCCAAACTCGAAGTGGTTACCAGGCAGGGGTCGTAGGCAGGCAGCAAACGTTCATAGAGTGAAGTTACCATGCAGGGGTTGTGGGCAGGCAGCAAACGTTCATATGGTGATCAGGGAAACAGGCTAGGATCGAGGAACCAGGAATACACGGAGTTTAGGAAAGATGCTCAGAATTGCTAACAGTCGCTAGGAATTGCTGTCATGTTTCAAAACGGCGCTATGTTTGAGCCAACAAGACAGTGATTAAGACAATATAAAGTTAGATTGGGAAACATATACACCAAACTCAGAAACCGAAAAAAAAATCTATGATGAAAAAATTTACTTGCATGGTTTCAAAACACTCTTTGTCCAGTATCTTCATGAAATATAATTCGCGGGAGACCGTCTTCTGGCAGCAAGAGAAAAAGAGCAGAAAGACAACCTGCTTGTGTCACGGTAGACGTTTTCTCTGTTTCCTCCTAGTCTTGTGTTTTTGTTGTTGTATGAATGCACGTGTGTGAGAGGCGTGTCTGTATGACATCACCTGATCCGCTTTAGCTGTTCATCATCACATCACCAGCTGCAGTTGATCATCACCACTCTATTTATACTCACCGCTGTTCTTTCATCCTTGTCAGATCGTTGTTTCATGTGGTTCGTGTTGGTGTGCCGGTGGCGAGTTCCTGCCTTGTGTTCCCGTGTCATCGTCTGGATTCCAGTGTTCTTCGTTCGTCTCTTCACCGTGTCATCACTTCACTTCACCACGGATTCTGACCATCTTGTCCCTGTGTCACTGTTCCACCTGTTTGCACTGCCGACTCTGTGAGAGCGTGTGTGAGACGCCAATAAATATTGTCAACTTGCTATTGCTTCCTGTTGTTCGTTTACACCCCGTGACAGAACGATCTGACCCTAAGGAAGGAAGCAGCGAGTTCGCCTCTGAGATCGATGGAGGAATTTATTCATCACAGCACCAGGAGAATGGATGCCCAGCAGAAAGAGATCAGCGATAAAGGTCGCGCAGTGCAAGCCTTGGTGACGCAGGTGTCCGAGCTCACCCAGCATATCCAACGACTTCAGGTTCCCACTGCGCCGCCCACACCGACCGTTCCCCCCACACCTCCAGAGAGACCCGTGACGACGGAGCCCCGCTTGCCGGTACCGGAACTCTATTCTGGCGAACCGGCCTTTTGTAGAGCATTTCTGACCCGTTGCTCGATGCATTTCGCTCTGCAACCACGCACATTCGAGACTGAACAGGCTAAAGTGGCGTTTGTACTAACATTGCTGACAGGTAAAGCAGCGCTCTGGGGGACGGCGGTGTGGGAGAATCAAAATTCATGCTGCGACTCGTTCCAGACCCTCTCCGACGAGATGAAGAAGGTTTTTGACCGGGCGGTCTCGGGAAGAGAAGCAGCCAGAACATTAACGGAATTACGTCAAGGGGAAAGATCGGTTTCAGACTTTTCCATAGAATTCCGGACTTTGGCGGCGGAGTGCGGCTGGAACGAGGAGGCGCAGTGGGATATGTTCCTGCATGGGTTGGCTGACCACGTCCAGAGAGAGATCTACGCCCTGGATCTTCCTACCACACTGAACGGACTGATAGATCTTGCTCTGCGGGTGGACGCTCGGCTATCCAGGGTCGAGCGCCGAGTCACGTCCACCCGTACCTTCGGAGGAGTCGACGTTCCCAGATCCAGCGGCAGGGACGTGGTCAGTCCCCTCTTCGATCCCGAGCCCATGCAGGTGGGTCGAGCTCGGCTTTCCCGGGAGGAGAGGGAGAGGCGGAGGTCCCAGGGCCTCTGCCTGTATTGTGGAGGAGCGGGACATTATGCTTACAACTGCCCGGTAAAAGGCCAAGCCCGATAGTAAACTTGAGGCTACTATCGGGTGGGATCTCCGCCAGGAAGACCTCATCGACTACATCTACCTCCACACTCCTCCCGGTTAGATTAAGATGGTCAGTTCACCAGCAAGATTGTTTTGCACTGTTGGACTCCGGGGCGGAAGGTAATTTTATGGACTATAATTTTGCACATACATTTCAGATTCCCCTCCAACCTCTCAACCACCAGATTTCTGTTCATGCATTAAACGGTCAGAAACTTCCCACCATTTCTCAACCACCGAAGACATCACATTGATTACATCTGGCAACCACACCGAGACTATTTCTTTTTTCATTTTGGACTCTCCTTTGGCACCCGTTGTACTTGGACATCCCTGGCTGATCAAACATAACCCCCGTGTGGACTGGATTAATAAGGCTGTGCTGGAGTGGAATAAGGAATGTCATAAGTCTTGTCTTGTGTCTGCGTGTTCGTCTGTACCTGTTTCTGTGTTACAGGAGGAGGCAGGGGATTTGTCTAACGTGCCCGCAGAGTATCTAGACCTGAAGGAAGTGTTCAGTAAGTCTCGCGCTGCTTCTCTCCCTCCGCATCGTCCCTATGACTGTGCTATAGATTTACTGCCAGGTAAGTCTCCGCCTAAAGGCAAGTTATATTCACTTTCGATTCCTGAAAGAGAGGCCATGGAGAAATATATTTCTGATTCTCTAGCAGCCAAGTTCATTCGCCCTTCCTCTTCTCCTGCGGGGGCGGGGTTCTTTTTTGTGGGGAAGAAGGATGGATCGCTACGACCTTGCATTGATTACCGAGGGTTGAATAACATCACGGTAAAGAATACCTATCCTTTGCCGCTGATGTCTTCAGCCTTCGAGAGGTTGCAGGGAGCATCTATCTTCACAAATTGGACTTACGTAACGCTTATCATTTGTTCGCATCAGGGAGGGAGATGAGTGGAAAACTGCTTTTAACACCCCTAGGGGGCACTTTGATATTGGTAATGCATTCGGATTATCCAACTCCCAGCAGTTTTCCAGGCACTGGTCAATGACGTGTTGCGAGATATGATCGATCAGTTCATATATGTCTACCTGGATGTGTAAAGAATCTCGGCTTAAGTTTTATAGCTCAATTTGAATTCAGGGGAAGAATATTCCAAAATCAATGATCTGGATCAGCAACTTATAGAATATTCGTTAAACCGAGTTTCTCACATGAATTAAATCACCCAACGAGGGGTGTGTCACAACACACGTCTGCTTCAGGTATATATGACGAAATTAAAACACAACGAATTATGATTTAATTTGGAACATATATTTTCCACAGATCGGGGCTGTTCTTTAAGTTTAAAACAACAAGGATTACACAGTTTTCTCAGTCAGCGCGCCAGCGTGCGGATCTGTAAAACTATCAATCACTGATCTGTTTAGCTTAATTTTCTGACAATGTTTTGTGCACTCAACAAATATCAGATTGTAGCGTTAGATCTAATTTAAAGAGGCTTTGTTATGTGATTAATACAAACAATGGCAAAGAATGTATAAATGAGTTTAATAAAAACACACGACTAAGTTACACTACAAAAATCACACGAATATATGTATGTACACAAAATGAAAGTGAAACTAAAAAGGAAACAAGGAAAATGGGAATACAAAGAGAAGTACAGTTACTAGCACAGCTTTAAACCTTCAGAGACAACCACAGGATTATATCTTGAGTTTCAAATTTGATGGAACAAATTGCTATTCAGACCTTTGTATGCTGGAAGCGTGCGGTTGTCCGTGAGGCTGGAGACAGGTTCCTTTGTTCTCTCCACGTGGGTGTGCGTCGCGGGAGTTCAAAAACGAGTTCGTGCTGGATGGTGTCTTCTTGTTGGAGAGGACACACACGTACGAACTTTAACTGGCTATTCGCAAAAGTAAACGAAGTAAAAATAACTTAAACTGATAACTTTAAAAAGCTTCAGAAGACGCCGAGAGTGTCCAAGGAATTCCGGAAAGAGTTCAAGAGTCTAAGCTTAAGAGTAAGAACAAGAGCAATCAGGTAAGAGAGCTCAGAGATTAAGAGTTAAGAACGTAAGAGACATAAGAGGCATTAAGAGGCATAAGAGCCTAAGAGGCATAAGAGCCTAAGAGAGCGATGAATCCGTGGCGAGAGTTTTTCAAGGGTGTTTTGGGACCCCTCCTAACCTTCGGATGGCAATGAGCGTCACACAACTGAAGGAGCGCGCGCCCACTTGATTAACATATCACCGTTGTTAATCTTGGTTCTTAAGACAAAGGAAAAGTTCTGCTAACTTTGAAAACAAACTTATACATAATGGTATACATTTCACAATATCGATATACAGTTTAAAAGACAGATCATGCTATGAGGATTAAAAGACATCAAACACATTGGACTATTCTGACAGCATTATTGAATTACATGTTTAAAGCATTGTATTACAGTTATCTAAACTTCTTTGACACGCGTGAGTCCATTCGAAGCTGAAAATAGTGAATTACAGTTCTTTTACATGTATTTCGGCATACTGGATAATTTTGGTAACTCTTTTACAAGCTTTCAGAGATGTCCGTGTTTGTGTGCGTGCAGGAATGTTCAGCGTGCGGACGCGTTAATGTGTGTGTGTATGTGTGTGTGTGTTGCACGTAGGTGTGGGTCAGCGGGTCGCACGTATATTGCGATAGAAAAAACGAAGTCTGGCTTGTATCCAGAGTTCCCTCGCTTTTGGAGGTGTCAAAGGATCAAAGAGGAGAGAGAGTTAATCTGATTGCGATCAGTTTAACTGGCGTTATTGGCAGGGGATGTTGTCCCGTGATGTCTCCGTGTTCGTCCTAAATCACACTTAGTCAGGTAACCCCAGACACTCGGGCGCCTGACTGCAGTAAAAGTCAGAGTTGAATTAAAACACATATGCATAGGAATGTGTTAAAAGGGTCTCTGCCAACCACGCTCTGAGTAATTGCATGCAAACTGGTTAATGATGTCCGACCCAGAATCTCTACATTCCCCCCTGATTGGAAGATGACGTCCCTGCGGAGACGTCCTCTGCCGATCACGCATGGGAGGATGGAAGGTGAATCATGAAGTTGTTAGCAGGGGATCATCAGGGCTGGGGCTTAACTCAATGAGGTCGCTGGCAACTTCCAGCGCAGGAGCTTCTCTTCGAGGGTTTCGGCGGAAGCCTCCGGATACAGCTTGGTGAGCTTGACGGTAGATGATCGCACCTCATTGAGTCTCCTGTATAGGATGAAGGCCAAGCCAATGTTTAAGAGGTGGCTGACTACCATGGAGATGCACAGCGCCGTGTCGGCTGCGCTCCAGGCTTCGGATGACAGGTGAGGTAGTCAAGGGAGGTTTCGAGACAAAGCTTGCAGAGCAGAGTCAAGAGGAGCAATGTCAATTAACTGTGACCCCCCTGTCCTCAATTCCCAGTTCCAGTTCTGGACCAGGGTGAAGTTGTGGTCCTTAAAGAAGGAGGGGATTTCCAGTTCGGATTCATATTCACTGCTCGGGAGATGATACACTGCCAGATCATCGACGTGGAGGATGGCACCTTTAGGTACTTGAATCCACATGCTCTGGTTGAGCAGGTTGACCCGCGTGGCAGTGTCATGTTGGTCATAGGTGAGAGTAGCAGTGAGAACCGGGGTGTTTACTAACCAGCGGTCACCGATGATTTCTGCTCGTGTCTCGCCGACTTGCATGCGAGGTCTGGCCTCAGCAGGGCACCGGTTGTCATGGACATGGGTTGCAATCCACAATTCCATCAGTGTTGTCTCTGAGGAAGGGTTTTGCTTGGGCAGAGATAATGAATGTCTTTGGTCAAGGTGCACATGTGCAGGTTTGGAGCCAGGTACAGTTGTGGATCGCTGTCATGGTACGCTACCAATCGGGGGTGCGAACCTTGATGTGCGTGTTACCTTTCCAAACCCACATTGACAATGTCCTTAAGTCTGTAGATTCGGCTTGACTCTATGAATGGGCAGGTTCAAGAGGAATCCCACTTCCCTCTGCTCGGGGTCGACGTAGGGTGGGATGGCGCTGCCCAGAGAGTAGGCCAGGTGGACTGGAGGCGGGTCGGCTGGCGTGGTGATGGCGAAGCCAGCCACATTTTGGACCAGGCTCAAAGGTATGAGATAGGGCGGAATGCGGCCCATAGCTTAGGCTGTCGATGGAGGAGCTCACCTCCCGCAGCATGTCTGTCATGAGGCGGTGACAAGCTGCGTTTGGGC
>NW_024121133.1:1839239-1871265 GCF_016745375.1 Pimephales promelas
CCATGTCCGCGCTAATTCGGATAAAGGGTAAGTGCGCACTCACTGCTTTTCCTGGTGCTCGCTGTTTCTTGATGTTGCTGCACAGGTTCCCGAGATCCTGAACGGGGACGAGCGCGTCGGAGCTGTTGTGCTGCACGCGGGAGCGAACGACATTAGGCTGCGGCAGACGGAGGTTCTGAAGAAGGACTACAGGAGCCTGATCGAGACGGTACGCAGCACAGCGCCTAAAGCAGCGATCATCGTGTCTGGACCGCTTCCCACGTACAGACAAGGACAGGAAAGGTTCAGTAGACTATTTGCATTAAATGAATGGTTAATGTCATTGTGTAATGAACAGAGGCTGCACTTTGTAAATAACTGGCATCTGTTTTGGGAAAGACCGAGGCTGTACAGCACAGATGGACTCCATCCCAGCCGAATCGGAGCGGCTGTGCTGTCGGACAACATTTCCAAGACACTACGCACCAGATGACTAATGAGTCAAAGTCCAAATTACAGCCTTTGCGGTCCAAACTTAACTAATAAGCATAGTGTGGAACATTATATAGAAACTGTGTCTATTCCTCGTTTAGTGAAGCCAAACAATAAATCTAGTGTAGGATCTAGCAAAAATCTTATTGTAATTAAACCAGAAAATCTAAATATCAGTGAACAAAAACAATTTCTAAAGCTAGGTCTCCTAAACATTAGATCGCTCACACCTAAGGCGGTTATTGTAAATGAAATGGTCACAGACAATAACTTCGATGTTCTGTGCCTTACTGAAACCTGGCTTAAACCAAATGAGTATTTCGGTCTAAACGAATCTACTCCGCCAGGATACTGTTATAAACATGAGCCTCGTCTGATCGGTCGTGGCGGCGGTGTTGCAACAATCTATAAAGATATTTTTAATATTACTCAGAAAACAGGTCACAGGTTTAATTCATTTGAAGTACTTGTGCTAAATGTTACGCTCTTAGATGTAAGAAGGAAATCCATATTATCTCTAGCCTTGGCTACTGTATATAGACCTCCAGGGCCATATGCTGAATTCCTAAAAGAGTTCGCAGACTTTCTTTCGGATCTATTGGTAAATGTCGATAAAGCAATAATTGCTGGAGATTTTAACATACACGTAGATAATACAAACGATGCTTTAGGGCTGCGTTTACAGACTTATTAAACTCCTTTGGGGTCAAACAAAACGTCAGTGGTCCCTCTCATCGTCTAAATCATACACTAGATTTAATTATATCATATGGAACCGATCCAACTGATATAGATATTATACCGCAAAGCGATGATGTCACTGATCATTACATGGTGACTTGCATAATACGTACTGTTGAAATATGTCATGTTGCACCACATTATAGACCAGGCAGAACAATCCTTCCAACCACTATAGATGGATTTTCAAATAGCTTACCTGATCTATCTAAGCTGCAAAGTGAACCCAAACAAACAGATGAATTAGAGGAAATGACTAGCAGTTTAAGCACCATTCTTACTAGTACATTAGATATTGTTGCGCCAATTAGATTAAAAAAGGTTCGAGAGAAAATTAAAGCACCATGGTACAACAGTGCTACGCATGCTATCAAGAGAGAAACTCGCAACTTAGAGCGTAAATGGAAACAAACTAATTTAGAGGTCTTTAGAATCGCGTGGAAAGACAGTATGTCACGTTATAAAAAGACACTAAAAACAGCCAGGGCTGAGCATCTCCGCAAACTAATCGAAAATAACCAAAATAATCCAAGGTTTTTATTTAACACCGTGGCTAGACTAACAAATAAACAGACATCACCAGAGCAAAATATACCGTTACAGTTTAGTAGTAATGATTTTATGAATTACTTCAATGCGAAAATAGAAAGCATCCGAAACAAAATTATAAATGTACAATCCGCTATGGTGTCTTATGATTCAGCTTCAATTATGGACCCTCTAGAACAACTACACCGCTTTACAACGATAGGACAGGAGGAGCTAAATAAACTTATCATTGCATCTAAACCAACAACATGTTTATTAGATCCAATACCCACTAAACTACTGAAAGAACTATTACCTGCAGTGGAAGAGCCTCTCCTCAATATTATTAACTCGTCTTTAACTTTAGGTCATGTCCCAAAAATATACAAGCTGGCTGTAATAAAACCGCTCATTAAGAAACCGCAATTAGATCCAAATAACTTGGCAAATTATAGACCCATTTCAAATCTTCCATTTATGTCCAAAATACTTGAAAAAGTAGTGTCCTCTCAATTGTGCTCTTTTTTGCAAGAAAATGATATCTATGAAAAATTCCAGTCAGGATTCAGACCGCATCATAGTACAGAAACTGCGCTAGTTAAAATTACAAATGATTTACTTTTAGCTTCTGACCAAGGCTGTATCTCAATACTAGTCCTACTTGATCTTAGCGCTGCGTTCGACACTATAGATCATATAATACTCTTGGATCGACTACAAAACTTCACCGGTGTCCAGGGACAGGCATTAAGCTGGTTTAGATCGTACTTATCGGACCGTTCTCATTTTGTCTGTTTAAATGGGAAGAAATCAAAGATAACGTCAGTAGACTATGGAGTACCGCAAGGATCGGTTTTAGGCCCTCTGCTATTCTCAATATATATGCTGCCACTTGGTAATATTATAAGAAAACATGGAATTAATTTCCACTGTTACGCTGACGACACTCAATTATATATTTCATCACGACCAGATGAAAACACTTACTCATCTAAAATGACAGAGTGTCTCAAAGATATAAAATGCTGGATGACGCGTAATTTCCTGCTATTAAATTCAGATAAAACGGAGGTATTACTTATTGGTCCAAAAAACTACTCACAAAACCTCTCACAATACAACTTTAATATAGACGGATGTCCTGTTACTTTATCCACTACAGTAAAAGACCTGGGTGTTATACTAGACCGCAACTTGTCTTTCGAAAATCATATTTCATATGTTACAAGAACAGCCTTTTTCCACCTTAGAAACATTGCTAAGCTACGTAACATGCTATCTATTTCTGATGCAGAAAAATTAGTTCACGCATTCATGACCTCGAGACTAGATTACTGTAATGCTTTATTAGCCGGTTGTCCTGCATCCTCAATAAACAAGCTACAGTTAGTACAAAATGCAGCTGCTAGAGTTCTTACTAGGTCAAGAAAATATGATCATATAACACCGATTTTATCATCTCTACACTGGTTACCTATTAAGTTCCGCATCAACTACAAAATACTACTACTGACCTATAAAGCCCTAAATGGTTTAGCACCTATGTACTTAACGGACCTTCTTTCGCCCTACAATCCACCACGTTCCTTAAGATCACTAAATTCAAGGCTTCTGGTCATTCCTAGGATATCGAAGTCCAGTAAAGGAGGGAGGGCGTTCTCGCATTTAGCTCCAAAACTCTGGAATGGCCTTCCCGATACGGTCCGAGCCTCTGACTCGCTGACACAGTTTAAAACTAGATTAAAGACGCTTCTCTTTAGTCAAGCATTCACATAATGCTTACCTTTTAGTCGTCTGTTATGCCATACGGAACCGTTTGCCACTGAAACTGCTTAACGCACCAGTGGGGCTCGACAGCCTTTTAGACAAACGGGTCGGCGCGTATGGTCGGCGCGTATGGTTGGGTTGCGGAGAGTTCAGGTTACGGAGAGTTTGTGAGTTATAACGGAAATCATTATGAACATCAGCTATGCTAATTATTCCCCATCTGCCTTTCTGCTGTTATCTCGGGACGCTTGTCCCGAGAAAAATGGCGTTCGTCAGGTCCAGTTTTGTGTCCAGCCTCTCACGGGGATTTCGGATGCCCCAACGCCTGTGATGACACGACTCAACGCCTGCGATATGTTATGGCGCCGTTTGATTCATAAACAATATTTATATTTAATATTTATATTTAAACAATATGAATGTAAGCCAGAGGAGAACTGGCCCCCGACTGAGCCTGGGTTCTCCCAAGGTTTTTTCTCCATCCAATCTGATGGAGTTTGGTTCCTTGCCACTGTCGCCTTGCTTTTGGCTTGCTTTGAGCTTGCTCAGTTGGGGTTATTTAGTGTTTAGAAATGTTGTTGATCTGTGTTGTGCTACTTTCATGTTATCACTGTGAAGCTGCTTTGATACAATCTGTATTGTGAAAAGCGCTATATAAATAAATGTGACTTGACTTGACTTGACTTTTCATATGTACTAGTGTACACCCTCAGTCATGACAGGTGTCTGAAGTTACAATCAAATCAAGGCAATCACATTGACGATGGCGACAGCCCATGAATCATTAACGTGAATGATTAACGTGCGACCTGCTAGTATATAAGGACGCCTGGCAAAAGTGACAAACCATCTTTTCGTCTCCAGGGACTGTCTGTTTGTAAAACGCTACAAGAACGGTAAGAGAAAAAATAAATAAATGTACAGTGAAGGCCGGTTGCTTTTAGAAGTGTGCCGACCCGTGCCCAAGGTTCTTGACGCTGGGTGACACACACTTCATACTGAGGTCAAGGGCATGGAAGAACCCATACTCCGCTCGTATCCACTGACATCAGCGGGCTAGTTTCGCTGATGTTGAGGGGATCAAAGAGCATAGGCATATGTCGATGCCAAGACATTTGCAAACTATCAAACTGTGTCTGGGTGGGCGTCGACACTGAGAGCTCCAACACTGCCATTCAAACCCCTGAAAACCACGGTGCGTTTTAATGGCAGAGCATACACGGCAGCAGGTCAGGCCAGTGCTGCCATGAACACCATGGCGGTGCTGCAGGCATACCAGGCCAACCTGCTAGGGGTTCTCGACAATGTCCCCTGACGCGGTGGCTGAGCAGTGCTGTACCACAGATCTTGCTCTTTGGGCCACCAAACAAACCGCTACTGCAAACGATCGGTCGATGGCAACAATGGTGAGACATCTGTGGCTAAACCTGGCCAACATCTGGGACAAAGATAAGGCCTTTCTTGATTTGCCTGTTTCACCCTCTGAACTCTTCTGCAACTCTGTAGAGGTGATGGTGAGGAAGTTCAGGGAGGCGAAGGTGCGCTCAGCACCATTCAAGACCAGTATACTGGCCCTTCACGGTTTGATGACTATCGGCAGGGCCAGCGAGCCAGCATCACCTCTTGAATACCGCTGAGATCCAGGTTACAGTCGTAACCTGAGACGTTTTTCCAGAAAACCAGGTACTGACCAGGCTCAGCCCTGCTTAGCTTCAGTGTGCAACACTGTGTCACACTTCAGTGTCTTGGGCTAGTGTTATGGCAAAATCCGCTACAAGTAACACTGGCATGTTTCCAGTGAAAATAACTTACTGCTGAGACACAGGGCTTTGATTCTCATTTGTGTTGATACCTACAGTATACATGCATGTGTATAAAGTCACATTGGCAACACTCAATGCATTATCAAGACAATTAAACTGAACTGCACCATTAAACAGCTGGAGTCCACACTATAGTCAGAAAGTAATTCACATGTTGCCTTTCAGACACCTTATGCTCTACACATTTTATTTCTAGGGCTGAATGTGGCAAAGACATAGTTCTGGCTCTCATAGGGTGAGTCTCAGATCACTTCGGATTGCAAGGAAAAATCTGTTAGAATTCCATTGCAATATATTGTTCTGAAGAAAAAAACATTCAAAATTCACAGTTTTAAATTTTAAGTAACAACCATATTTCAGGTTCATATAAACTACACTAAAATAATTTCAGTTTGAATCTCTTTGAATAATTCAGCGTCATAAATGAAAAATATTAATGTAATCCAAGAACACTGTTATTTGAAGGTTTTATCTACAGTTTTGTGCAAATGCTCCAACTGTATTTCGGATTTCCTCTACTGCAAAGCTTTTGTATGACCTGGAAAATCAGAGGGAAATGTGGCATGCAGAGCAGAAGAGGATGAAAGGAACATATACCTAGCACTTATTACAAATTCAGTCTCAAAGGTAATGAAAGGGCACAATAGGCATTTGAAACTTTTTGTCATCCGTATGAATAAAACTTGGTGTGATACTAGCTGGCTGTGCAGAAAATGAGAAGATGTGAAGACCGACCAACATCCGGAACCACAAATGCAAGTTTGGGTAAAGTAAAATAAGGGCAACTACTGTATTTACCCAAACCACAATAACCATAATCCCATCACTATCAACACTTTCTCAGACATCCCAACCTGCAAGAATTAATTTCAGGGAGGTATATCTCAGTGAGTGGAACTCCCGGTAGACTTGGGATGTCTGCTTTCTCTTCTTAAAATGAACAATAGTTTTTGCACAATAACCACAGTAACCAACTGCTATATTTGCACAGTAACCACAAGTAACACCATAGAAAAATCCTCAGTGTTAGATTAAGATCAGCATGCATGAATGAGCATAAACAAACTATGAGACATGTTTTGTGTATTAGTTTAGTGTAATAAAGAACAGTTTCATCACTTGACACACGCTAGATGGAAACCATTTATGAGTATTGTTTCATACTGTATATCACAGTATCCTGTCTTATAAAGTTTCTTGTTACGGTGTAAAAAAACACTGCAAACGATTTAGTGCGTGAGTGAACTATATAAATGAATCAAACTGAATCACAAACTATTTCAGAACTTTCTATCTATTTCATATATCATCATATAATCATTTAACTGTGGTTTATTAAAAGGTTAGTTCACCCCAAAAAATGAACATTGTCAGTAATGATACTCACCCTCATGTCCCAAACCCAAATCTACTTGCAATGGTCCATAATGTTTGAACGAAACAACAACAGCATGCCGCTAAACATTACACAGTTGTCCACATCTGTTGTCATGGTTACTTTGGTAAAAAAAGAAAAAAAAATCGTACATATTGTACCTTTAAGTAACAAAGCAAAAATGCTAAGTATGAATAATGTTTTTTTTTTTTTGCAGTTTAAAAAGAATATGTCATAAGTACTTTTTGCTAGTGTTCTCTAAACATTCAAGACGTCAAGATTTTGTGGTAACACTTTAGAATACGGTTCCTTTGTTAATGAATAACTACACAAGAACTAATGAGTAACACAATATTAACAGTCTAGTAGTAACTAACAAGAAACTCTGATTAACGAACTAGTAAGTAATAGCGCACAGACGAAGTGGTAGTTCACTATTAAGTAATCAATAACTACTATTGTTTTTTAATACTTCCCAGAGAACTACTGAAAAAGTTTATTAACAATCTAGTAACTACTATTAACTAAAAGAAACTCTTATTAAGAAATTACTAAGTAGTAGCTCACAGATGAAAGTGTTACTAGATACTTCTGTGGGAATTACTAATTATTTGGATTCGTATTATAAAGTGAAGATCATTGGAACTAACTAGTAATTACTCAAGTGTTACTAAAGACATTTTCTAAAAGTATATTAAAGTTCACCAAAAATCTCAAACGGTTGCACAAATCATGACTAGATCATGTAGTAACACTTGAGTCATTACTAGTTAGTTCCAATGATCTTCACTTTATAATACGAATCCAAATAATTAGTAATTCCCATAGAAATATCTAGTAAAACTTTCATCTGTGAGCTATTACAATTTTTTTAATACTTCCCAGAGAACTGCTGAAAAAGTTTATTAACAATAGTAACAACTATTAACTAAAAGAAATTCTTATTAACGAATTAGTAAGTTGGACTTTCACAAACACACAAATTGTGATGAAGAGTCAGAAGCGTTCGGATCCATGTGCAATAACTTTAATGAAGAGTCAAACAAAGAAACAGAATAGGCACAACACTTGTGAATAAAGTCTAGGACAGTCCAAACTCGAAGTGGTTACCAGGCAGGGGTCGTAGGCAGGCAGCAAACGTTCATAGAGTGAAGTTACCATGCAGGGGTCGTGGGCAGGCAGCAAACGTTCATATGGTGATCAGGGAAACAGGCTAGGATAGAGGAACCAGGAATACACGGAGTTTAGGAAAGATGCTCAGAATTGCTCGCCGTGGCAGTAACAAGACCTCGCAGGGAACAGCGGGGAGAGAGAACCAGATAAAGGGGAGCTGACTGGGAACAGGTGGCGATGATGGAGATGAGACAGGGCTGGAAGATGATAAAGCTAAATAAAGATAAAGATAAAGAAAGAGAGATCTTGTGAGGCCAGGAGAGGGCGTCGCGGCTTGCATTGTGACACAAATCTTATTTAATTGCAATTACAATATTTTATAATTTTATTTATTATTATTTATTGTAAAACTGTGCAGCCCTTTTCTATGTCTCTATCCATGATATTGATCCACAATAGATGATTGGATGAGGGATGTATGGGTGTCTATACAGATGCACAAACAATATCAAACTATACAAATAAAATAGTACTTAATTATGTGTGTTACACACAAGTGTTACAACAAACCCCTCCGTCTGTTACAATTAACCTCGCATGGGGTAAGTTGTAACATTTGCACTTCTGTCACTTTCAGTGCAACTGTACGAAAATAGTAGGTCCTAGAAAAAAAAAAAAAAACTTTAAATGTTCATTTGTAGCAGAGATGTGTATGTTGCTTGTGTAAAAAAAAAAATCTAACCTAATTATTTTTTTAATTAATTGAGCCAAAACCAAAATGCGTTAGGTTGTGCCCCGCTCTCCCCTACCTAAAAATAAAATATGTGGTTTCAGACTGTTGGCAGTTTCAATTATCAAAACAACAATTCTGTTGGTTTGATAATTGTATTCATCTTTACATGTGGCTCAAGTGTCCAAGTAGTTTCTAGGGTTGAATACACATGTCCTAATTCCACAAGTCATGAAATGTTCATACAGTCCTATGCAATGGCCAAATGTTACACTGTGACATCTAACCCGAGGCTTACTTAAAGCCGGTGGGAAATCATCTTTCTCAAAACCTCATATTCTCTGGTATTAATGTAAGCTATGGCCACAGTTTGCACAAGAGGAAAACACAGTTTCGATTTAAGGATCAGAGCCTTTAACCCCTGACTTTCCCCTGAAAAAAAAAAAAAAAAAAAAACACTGTTCAGAAATGCATTTACTGGAGTCAGTTCAGTTACTGGCAACAATGAGGAGCATTAAAAGCAATCTGATTTTCTTTTAAAGCCACTGTGGCAAGCAGGACAAGGTCGTGGGCCGTGAGAATGGTGTGAGGCCGGTGGTGTGATTGATAATGAGAGTCACCTGCTCATATTTTCACTTGACAGAAAAGCTTTTGAGAAAGCTAATTGTGACATTTGGAAAGATCTTGTGTTGGTCCAGTTTGAAATAATGAAGCCAAGGTGAAATGGCAGCTCCACAATTCAACCCCTGTGCCCATGATTTCACTAGTAACAGTGGGAAATGGGTTTTACATGTTTTTGATTCATACATCATCATTAGTGAGGGAATTACAGTGCCCAAATGGGTTTCCACTTCTGTTTTATTATTTAGAGACCTGGATCTATATCTAATACGGACTGATATCACTGTCCCTATAGTATGTATAAAATGCTCTTGATATTCTAATAACAATTACAAAAGAATAAAAAAAAGCATATTTGGTTAACTGTTGGAACTTGGAAGGGTTCAATTTGAGCAGATTGACAGTTCAAATACAACGTTCATATATATATATATATATTTACAAAATTGGTAACACTTTAGAATACGGTTCCTTCGTTAATGAATAACTACACAAGAACTAATGAGTAACACAATATTAACAATCTAGTAAATATTATTAACTAGCAAGAAACTCTGATTAACGAACTAGTAAGTAATAGCGCACAGACGAAAGTGGTAGTTCACTATTAAGTAATTAATAACTACTATTTTTTTAATACTTCCCAGAGAACTGCTGAAAAAGTTTATTAACAATCTAGTAACTACTATTAACTAAAAGAAATTCTTATTAACAAATTAGTAAGTTGGACTTTCACAAACAATGTTGGAATTTAAAATGTTTAAAATTTAGTGTACTATGAATGACTACTTGTTTATTTATTAAAAATATGGCCTGTTTTTAATGCAATAAACCCTTTAAACTTTTATTTTAAGCTAATTTGTATTATTATTACTGTTATTATTATTAATAATAATAATTGTACGCAGCTGCCACACACAAATTGTGATGAAGAGTCAGAAGCGTTCGGATGCATGTGCAATAACTTTAATGAAGAGTCAAACAAAGAAACAGAATAGGCAAAACACTTGTGAATAAAGTCTAGGGCAGTCCAAACTCGAAGTGGTTACCAGGCAGGGGTCGTAGGCAGGCAGCAAACGTTCATAGAGTGAAGTTACCATGCAGGGGTTGTGGGCAGGCAGCAAACGTTCATATGGTGATCAGGGAAACAGGCTAGGATCGAGGAACCAGGAATACACGGAGTTTAGGAAAGATGCTCAGAATTGCTAACAGTCGCTAGGAATTGCTGTCATGTTTCAAAACGGCGCTATGTTTGAGCCAACAAGACAGTGATTAAGACAATATAAAGTTAGATTGGGAAACATATACACCAAACTCAGAAACCGAAAAAAAATCTATGATGAAAAAATTTACTTGCATGGTTTCAAAACACTCTTTGTCCAGTATCTTCATGAAATATAATTCGCGGGAGACCGTCTTCTGGCAGCAAGAGAAAAAGAGCAGAAAGACAACCTGCTTGTGTCACGGTAGACGTTTTCTCTGTTTCCTCCTAGTCTTGTGTTTTTGTTGTTGTATGAATGCACGTGTGTGAGAGGCGTGTCTGTATGACATCACCTGATCCGCTTTAGCTGTTCATCATCACATCACCAGCTGCAGTTGATCATCACCACTCTATTTATACTCACCGCTGTTCTTTCATCCTTGTCAGATCGTTGTTTCATGTGGTTCGTGTTGGTGTGCCGGTGGCGAGTTCCTGCCTTGTGTTCCCGTGTCATCGTCTGGATTCCAGTGTTCTTCGTTCGTCTCTTCACCGTGTCATCACTTCACTTCACCACGGATTCTGACCATCTTGTCCCTGTGTCACTGTTCCACCTGTTTGCACTGCCGACTCTGTGAGAGCGTGTGTGAGACGCCAATAAATATTGTCAACTTGCTATTGCTTCCTGTTGTTCGTTTACACCCCGTGACAGAACGATCTGACCCTAAGGAAGGAAGCAGCGAGTTCGCCTCTGAGATCGATGGAGGAATTTATTCATCACAGCACCAGGAGAATGGATGCCCAGCAGAAAGAGATCAGCGATAAAGGTCGCGCAGTGCAAGCCTTGGTGACGCAGGTGTCCGAGCTCACCCAGCATATCCAACGACTTCAGGTTCCCACTGCGCCGCCCACACCGACCGTTCCCCCCACACCTCCAGAGAGACCCGTGACGACGGAGCCCCGCTTGCCGGTACCGGAACTCTATTCTGGCGAACCGGCCTTTTGTAGAGCATTTCTGACCCGTTGCTCGATGCATTTCGCTCTGCAACCACGCACATTCGAGACTGAACAGGCTAAAGTGGCGTTTGTACTAACATTGCTGACAGGTAAAGCAGCGCTCTGGGGACGGCGGTGTGGGAGAATCAAAATTCATGCTGCGACTCGTTCCAGACCCTCTCCGACGAGATGAAGAAGGTTTTTGACCGGGCGGTCTCGGGAAGAGAAGCAGCCAGAACATTAACGGAATTACGTCAAGGGGAAAGATCGGTTTCAGACTTTTCCATAGAATTCCGGACTTTGGCGGCGGAGTGCGGCTGGAACGAGGAGGCGCAGTGGGATATGTTCCTGCATGGGTTGGCTGACCACGTCCAGAGAGAGATCTACGCCCTGGATCTTCCTACCACACTGAACGGACTGATAGATCTTGCTCTGCGGGTGGACGCTCGGCTATCCAGGGTCGAGCGCCGAGTCACGTCCACCCGTACCTTCGGAGGAGTCGACGTTCCCAGATCCAGCGGCAGGGACGTGGTCAGTCCCCTCTTCGATCCCGAGCCCATGCAGGTGGGTCGAGCTCGGCTTTCCCGGGAGGAGAGGGAGAGGCGGAGGTCCCAGGGCCTCTGCCTGTATTGTGGAGGAGCGGGACATTATGCTTACAACTGCCCGGTAAAAGGCCAAGCCCGATAGTAAACTTGAGGCTACTATCGGGTGGGATCTCCGCCAGGAAGACCTCATCGACTACATCTACCTCCACACTCCTCCCGGTTAGATTAAGATGGTCAGTTCACCAGCAAGATTGTTTTGCACTGTTGGACTCCGGGGCGGAAGGTAATTTTATGGACTATAATTTTGCACATACATTTCAGATTCCCCTCCAACCTCTCAACCACCAGATTTCTGTTCATGCATTAAACGGTCAGAAACTTCCCACCATTTCTCACACCACCGAAGACATCACATTGATTACATCTGGCAACCACACCGAGACTATTTCTTTTTTCATTTTGGACTCTCCTTTGGCACCCGTTGTACTTGGACATCCCTGGCTGATCAAACATAACCCCCGTGTGGACTGGATTAATAAGGCTGTGCTGGAGTGGAATAAGGAATGTCATAAGTCTTGTCTTGTGTCTGCGTGTTCGTCTGTACCTGTTTCTGTGTTACAGGAGGAGGCAGGGGATTTGTCTAACGTGCCCGCAGAGTATCTAGACCTGAAGGAAGTGTTCAGTAAGTCTCGCGCTGCTTCTCTCCCTCCGCATCGTCCCTATGACTGTGCTATAGATTTACTGCCAGGTAAGTCTCCGCCTAAAGGCAAGTTATATTCACTTTCGATTCCTGAAAGAGAGGCCATGGAGAAATATATTTCTGATTCTCTAGCAGCCAAGTTCATTCGCCCTTCCTCTTCTCCTGCGGGGGCGGGGTTCTTTTTTGTGGGGAAGAAGGATGGATCGCTACGACCTTGCATTGATTACCGAGGGTTGAATAACATCACGGTAAAGAATACCTATCCTTTGCCGCTGATGTCTTCAGCCTTCGAGAGGTTGCAGGGAGCATCTATCTTCACAAAATTGGACTTACGTAACGCTTATCATTTGGTTCGCATCAGGGAGGGAGATGAGTGGAAAACTGCTTTTAACACCCCTAGGGGGCACTTTGAATATTTGGTAATGCCATTCGGATTATCCAACTCCCCAGCAGTTTTCCAGGCACTGGTCAATGACGTGTTGCGAGATATGATCGATCAGTTCATATATGTCTACCTGGATGTGTAAAGAATCTCGGCTTAAGTTTATAGCTCAATTTGAATTCAGGGGAAGAATATTCCAAAATCAATGATCTGGATCAGCAACTTATAGAATATTCGTTAAACCGAGTTTCTCACATGAATTAAATCACCCAACGAGGGGTGTGTCACAACACACGTCTGCTTCAGGTATATATGACGAAATTAAACACAACGAATTATGATTAATTTGGAACATATATTTTCCACAGATCGGGGCTGTTCTTTAAGTTTAAAACAACAAGGATTACACAGTTTTCTCAGTCAGCGCGCCAGCGTGCGGATCTGTAAAACTATCAATCACTTGATCTGTTTAGCTTAATTTTCTGACAATGTTTTGTGCACTCAACAAAATCAGATTGTAGCGTTAGGATCTAATATTAAAGAGGCTTTGTTATGTGATTAATACAAACAATGGCAAAGAATGTATAAATGAGTTTAATAAAAACACACGACTAAGTTACACTACAAAAATCACACGATATATGTATGTACACAAAATGAAAGTGAAACTAAAAAGGAAACAAGGGAAAATGGGAATACAAAGAGAAGTACAGTTACTAGCACAGCTTTAAACCTTCAGAGACAACCACAGGATTATATCTTGAGTTTCAAATTTGATGGAACAAATTGCTATTCAGACCTTTGTATGCTGGAAGCGTGCGGTTGTCCGTGAGGCTGGAGACAGGTTCCTTTGTTCTCTCCACGTGGGTGTGCGTCGCGGGAGTTCAAAACGAGTTCGTGCTGGATGGTGTCTTCTTGTTGGAGAGGACACACGTACGAACTTTAACTGGCTATTCGCAAAAGTAAACGAAGTAAAAATAACTTAAACTGATAACTTTAAAAAGCTTCAGAAGACGCCGAGAGTGTCCAAGGAATTCCGGAAAGAGTTCAAGAGTCTAAGCTTAAGAGTAAGAACAAGAGCAATCAGGTAAGAGAGCTCAGAGATTAAGAGTTAAGAACGTAAGAGACATAAGAGGCATTAAGAGGCATAAGAGGCTAAGAGGCATAAGAGCCTAAGAGAGCGATGAATCCGTGGCGAGAGTTTTTCAAGGGTGTTTTGGGACCCCTCCTAACCTTCGGATGGCCAATGAGCGTCACACAACTGAAGGAGCGCGCGCCCACTTGATTAACATATCACGTTGTTAATCTTGGTTCTTAAGACAAAGGAAAAGTTCTGCTAACTTTGAAAACAAACTTATACATAATGGTATACATTTCACAATATCGATATACAGTTTAAAAGACAGATCATGCTATGAGGATTACAAAGACATCAAACACATTGGACTATTCTGACAGCATTATTGAATTACATGTTTAAAGCATTGTATTACAGTTATCTAAACTTCTTTGACACGCGTGAGTCCATTCGAAGCTGAAATAGTGAATTACAGTTCTTTTACATGTATTTCGGCATACTGGATAATTTTGGTAACTCTTTTACAAGCTTTCAGAGATGTCCGTGTTTGTGTGCGTGCAGGAATGTTCAGCGTGCGGACGCGTTAATGTGTGTGTGTATGTGTGTGTGTGTTGCACGTAGGTGTGGGTCAGCGGGTCGCACGTATATTGCGATAGAACAAACGAAGTCTGGCTTGTATCCAGAGTTCCCTCGCTTTTGGAGGTGTCAAAGGATCAAAGAGGAGAGAGAGTTAATCTGATTGCGATCAGTTTAACTGGCGTTATTGGCAGGGGATGTTGCCCCGTGATGTCTCCGTGTTCGTCCTAAATCACACTTAGTCAGGTAACCCCAGACACTCGGGCGCCTGACTGCAGTAAAAGTCAGAGTTGAATTAAAACACATATGCATAGGAATGTGTTAAAAGGGTCTCTGCCAACCACGCTCTGAGTAATTGCATGCAAACTGGTTAATGATGTCCGACCCAGAATCTCTACATTCCCCCCTGATTGGAAGATGACGTCCCTGCGGAGACGTCCTCTGCCGATCACGCATGGGAGGATGGAAGGTGAATCATGAAGTTGTTAGCAGGGGATCATCAGGGCTGGGGGCTTAACTCAATGAGGTCGCTGGCAACTTCCAGCGCAGGAGCTTCTCTTCGAGGGTTTCGGCGGAAGCCTCCGGATACAGCTTTGGTGAGCTTGACGGTAGATGATCGCACCTCATTGAGTCTCCTGTATAGGATGAAGGCCAAGCCCAATGTTAAGAGGTGGCTGACTACCATGGAGATGCACAGCGCCGTGTCGGCTGCGCTCCAGGCTCGGATGACAGGTGAGGTAGTCAAGGGAGGTTGTCGAGACAAAGCTTGCAGAGCAGAGTCAAGAGGAGCAATGTCAATTAACTGTGACCCCCCTGTCTCAATTCCCAGTTCCAGTTCTGGACCCAGGGTGAAGTTGTGGTCCTTAAAGAAGGAGGGGATTTCCAGTTCGGATTCATATTCACTGCTCGGGAGATGATACAATGCCAGATCATCGACGTGGAGGATGGCACCTTTAGGTACTTGAATCCACATGCTCTGGTTGAGCAGGTTGACCCGCGTGGCAGTGTCATGTTGGTCATAGGTGAGAGTAGCAGTGAGAACCGGGGTGTTTACTAACCAGCGGTCACCGATGATTTCTGCTCGTGTCTCGCCGACTTGCATGCGAGGTCTGGCCTCAGCAGGGCACCGGTTGTCACTGGACATGGGTTGCAATCCACAGATTCCATCAGTGTTGTCTCTGAGGAAGGGTTTGCTTGGGCAGAGATAATGAATGTCTTTGGTCAAGGTGCACATGTGCAGGTTTGGAGCCAGGTACAGTTGTGGATCGCTGTCATGGTACGCTACCACATCGGGGGTGCGAACCTTGATGTGCGTGTTACCTTTCCAAAACCCCACATTGACAATGTCCTTAAGTCTGTAGATTCGGCTTGACTCTATGATGGGCAGGTTCAAGAGGAATCCCACTTCCCTCTGCTCGGGGTCGACGTAGAGTGGGATGGCGCTGCCCAGAGAGTAGGCCAGGTGGACTTGGAGCGGGTCGGCTGGCGTGGTGATGGCGGAAGCCAGCACATTTTGGACCAGGCTCAAAGGTATGAGATAGGGCGGAATGCGGCCCATAGCTAGGCTGTCGATGGAGGAGCTCACCTCCCGCAGCATGTCTGTCATGAGGGCGGTGACAAGCTGCGTTTGGGCAAAGTCAGTTTGAAAGTCATTGAACAGCTGCTTCATGGAGTTCACAGTCTGGTTCAGGAGGACGCTGTGGGTGTTGAGAATTACCACAGTTCCTCTTAAAGTCTTTCCGATGGTCTGCAGGGAAGCGCTCTGCGTGGTGAGCTGTTCTCTTAACTGTGGGATCTCTGTTTGAATCTCGGCCACGTGTCGTCTTACAGTGGCTAGGTTGACTGCGTTGACGCTGGACATACCAATGTTAAACAGGGTTCCCACGGCAGCTGCGGCTCCGAGCAGGGCTCCCAGGAAACGTTTGGGGCGGCGATTGTGTCCGCTTAATTCGGCTTGGGTGACGGTCATCTTTTCAAGTTGGTTCAGCATGTGCCGGATGTCAGCATCGGCGTGGGAGAGGGAGTCTTCTGTCCAGCGGGCACCAGCCCAGCTGTACTGGATTACTGTGCGGGGGTAGTGTGCTCTGTAGACATTTCGGGGATCTAGTCGGACGTACACTTTCTGGGTGTGGGTCCGACAGTTGGTGATCAAGAGACCTGGTTGCTCCCTCAGCACGATGCCTGACGCCGGGCCTGGTGAGATGACGTCGGGTGGTGGTTGCCCTCTGATCGCTTGAAGGCACAGGATGGTAAACCACAGCAGCATCCTAGTAGCAGTAACAGAGGAGAGGGGTGAAAGAGAGGGGGAGAGAGAGAGAGGCAGTGTGTCAGCGGGAGTTGTCCATGGTTTTGCAGGACAGTCTTCCGCTCCTAGGATGAGAAACAAGTTAGTTTGCATTGGCCCCTCCCCGCCTCTCCCTGCCAGCAGCCGAATGTCTCTTAATTTGGTTGCGGTGGACCCATTTGAGCACAGGGTCTTTCTGTCCCCGGCTTAGTTGGATGCGGTACGCTACTGGTGAAAGTTTGTCAACAATTTCGTGAGGTCCTGTCCAGCGTGGCAGGAATTTCTTTGACAGCCGGTTGGAGGCTGTGTGTTGTGGCTGTGCGAAGCTATAGTACCAGACCCTGTCACCCACAGCCAGTTCCTGGTGTGACGCTTTCCGGTCGTAGTACGCTTTCTGACCCTCTGCGCTCTTTTGAAGCTGTTGCTGAGCGAAGGCAAAGGTTGATTTCAGATGCCGGTGCAGCTCTTCGAGGTACTGGTGAGTGGTGCAGGCGGTGACGAGACTTGAGTCCCCTGGCTGGTACAACAGGTGCAGGGGCAGTGTCATCTGCCGTCCAGTCATTAGTTCGAAGGGAGACACTTGGGTTGAGTCTTGCGGAGTAGCTCTGAGAGCCATTAGCACCAGCGGGAGTTTCATGTCCCAGTCTTTCTGGTTGGCGGCCACATACTTTTTCAGCATACTGACCACAGTCCGATTTGACCGTTCAACTTGGCCTGATGAACTGGGCTGGTGGCTAATGTGCAGTTGAACCTGGACACCCAAGAGTTTCCATATCTGCTGCATTATCTCAGCTGTGAAGTGAGTACCTCTGTCTGAGTTGACACTCATTGGCAATCCGAACCTTGAGAATATGTGGTTCATCAGGAGGTATGCCGTGGTCTGGGCGGTGTCGTTGGGTGCTGGGAGGCACTCTACCCATTTTGTGAACTGGCACACGACTGTGAGAAAGTACTTGTTGCCTCTTGTTGATCGGGGTAGAGGCCCTACCCAGTCGATTTGCAGGTCTGACCACGGGAATGTGACTTTCCTGCGTTGCAGCGGAGCTCTGTGGTGTGGATTTGCAGGTTGAAACTGGCAGCAAATCAGACATTCTTTGATGTACTCCGCCACGTGTTTTTGCATGCATGGCCAATATGCCACTTGTTTCAGTGTCTTATAAGTGGCTCTGACGCCGTGATGTCCGGCACATGGTGCGTCGTGGGCAAACCTCAGCATCACCCCCCTTAAGGACTGTGGAACGACAAGCCGAGGCATTGTGGTGTCATCAGGCTTATACCACAAGATGTTGTCCGTTACGCGCAGCATGTGCTTGATGTCGTGCAGGCGCTTTAGACAAGGGTCGGCCGCGAGGTCGGCCAACGTGAGTGGGTGGTTGGTGGGGTCTGAGAGGTGGTGCAGAAAAGTCTTTAATGCGGTGTCAGAGTTTTGCATGTCCGCTATGTCGTTGTTTGAGATCTGCGGAGTCAGGGTGAGAGGTTGTGAGGTGGGCAGTGTGGCAGGGAAAGTTCGTTTGCTGCGGGTTAGCACTGCCACCTCGAAGGTTTGTGGTTGGGCAGGAGGTGCCCATGGAGTACCGTGCAGTGCGCCAGCCTTGGCGAGGCCATCGGTTCGGTCGTTCAGGTCCTTGTCGAGGCCTGGTTGCTTGGAGTGACCTTTCACCTTTTTCCAGTAGACAATCATGTCGTGTTGTCTAGTCAGGTTATCACATGCTTGAAACAAATTTTGGTGTGTGACAGGCTTGCCGTTTGAGGTCTTAAAACCATTTTGTTTCCAGCTTGGAAGGTGGCATGTGAAACTTAGTCTGGCATAGTTCGAGTCTGTGCAGATCAGGAGTTCTCTGATGTTGTGGGCCGAGGCTATTTGCAGAGTTATGAGAATGGCTGCCACTTCAGCATATTGTGATGACTGGGGTCCTAGCTTGAAGTGTTGCGGTGGGCAAGGCAGATCATTTACCCATAACACACCAGCACCTGCTTGACGAGCGCCCTCTTGGTTGTAGGAGCATCCGTCAACGTAGGCTGTTGGCATACCTTGGCACGCATTTTCCTCAAAGTACCTGTGACAGGTCTGTTGTTGTGGTTCTTCCACATGGGCTGTTGCAGGTGGGACATTACCGGAGCAGTTTTGGCAGGCCGCCAGGCCGTTGCCGAGGGCTGACTTGTGGTTTTGTGCATATCTTGCTTCAACATTGCGACCCTGGAGGGCCATTAACCACGTGGCGATGCGGGAGTTTGTGACCACACCATCACGGATGCGTTGGCTGTTGAGGAACATGACAGGCTGATGACAAGTCTCTACGATAACTTTCTGAGCTCCAATGTAGTTGGAGAATCTTTGTATGGCCCACACGGTGCAAAGCAACGCCTTTTCACAGTCTGAGAATTTAGTCTCTGGTGGAAGAAGTGTCTTGCTGGCATACGCAACTACCCTTTTGTCTTGGTCATGTCGTTGGTACAGACCAGCGCTGAGACAGTGTTGGGAGAATCCAGCTTCCAAGTAGAATTCTCTGTGTGGGTCAGGGTAGGCCAGGCATGGAGCTGTACACAGGTGACGTTTCAACTCTTTCATGGCATTGTCTTGGACGGTTGTCCAGACAAACGGGCAGTCTTTTTTCAGCAGGGCAGTTAAAGGCTTTGCAATGTCTGAATAGTTCTCTATGAACTGCCGTGAGTAATTGCACACCCCCAGGAAACTTCGAAGTTCAGAGACGTTGGTGGGGGGTTTGATGTTTTGAACAGCTTGTATGCGACTTGTCTGTGGTTCGACGCCTTGTGACCCGATCAGTAGTCCCACGTAGTTAACCTTGGTTCGACACCATTGTCCTTTGTGGAGGGCGATCTTGGCACCTGCAGTTGTTAACTGGTTCAAAACATAGTCTATTTCTTTCAGGTGATCGGCTACTGTGGTACTTTTCATCAGCACGTCGTCCACATAGATGAGATTTCCTCTCATTCTCGCATCGGGGCATGCTTTGTTCAGGAAGATGTTGAACTCAGCAGGTGAGTTAGCATAGCCGAATGGACACCTGGTGAAAGTGAATTGTCTGTTGCCAAAAGTGAAAGCAAGCTTGTGCTGGTCGTCTGGATGTACTGGGATGGTCCAGAATCCAGAGGCCACGTCGAGCGTAGAGAAGATGGTGGCTCCTCTGATCTGGGGTATTTCTTGCTCCAGCTGGGTCATGGGCCATCGTGACAGAGGCACCTGTTGGTTCAGTTTCCTGTAGTCGATCGTTGGTCGCCACTTTCCGTTCGGTTTGATTACCGGCCAGATGGGAGCAGAATAGGTGCTGTTGCATGGACGAATTATACCTTTCTCAAGCATGGAGTCAATAATCTCTTGCACCGGTTCGTGTGACGCCAGTGGGATTTTGTATTGTCTCATATAGGTAGGGGGAGCTTGAGGGTGCGTTGGAATGCGCACGGTGTGAAGGTGGGTGAGACCACAGTCTAAAGAGTCTTTGGCAAATGACGCTTTGAATTTGTAAAGGACTTGTCTGAGTCTTTGTCGATCTGCATCGTCCTGGATAGCATCAGCGTCGGATAGGATTTGTTGAACTTGAGATTCAAATCCTGGATAGGGCTCTTCAGTAAGTGAGTCACCCGTTGAGTTGACGAGCGTAGGTGCAGAGGTTTCATCAGTCTCGCAGGCAGGCTGTTTGGAGACTGTGTAGACAGCGAGGTGTCGGTCCTCCGTCAGCTCCGTTCTGCATACTTGATCTTTGTCCATTGGCATGACTGAGGCAATGGAGATGATCTTGAAGGGGGCTGTGCGCAGTGTGTCGCCTGTGTACCCGTCGGGCATCATGGCGATCGGGAGGGGCCCGATAAATGGTAAAGTCAATTCAAAGTCAGGGAAATCATGGCTCACTAGCCATCCTAGCCGATAGGCTTTTGGGATTGTGATGTCCACTGCGATGCAATTGTTGAACAGGATGTAGACCGCACGCGATGACACTTCAGTGAGGGGCGTGGCTTCCAGTGTTAGTCCAAGTTCAATGCATTCAGGTGACTGTTGAAAGAAACCCAATGTGTGGTTTAGGGTTTGGCCACGTCGAATGTTGAGTCGAACAGCGACCCCTTTGGTGTAAGCAGGTACTACAGTGTCCTGTTCACTGATCAAGGTGCAGACCTCTGGGATGGTCTGGCCTGACATGAGGTTGTCAGTGTGTGTGGGAACAACAGCTGGCTGTAAAGTCACTGGGGCCCACAATACCTCGTTGATAATGTCCACATGTGCTTGGAGGCGAATCAGGATGTCCGCCCCAATGTAGACGTTGTGAGGCGGGTCCGGCAGGACCAGGAAGTAATGAGTGAGGCACCTGTTATTCCAGTTCAAGTTCAAAGCACAGATACCTTTTGCAGTCACCATGTTTGATGGACATGAGTTCAAAGGGAAGCGTGTGCGCTTGCTTGCAGAAGGAAGATCAGGTGTGACTTTAATTAGTTCAGTGAAAAGTGACAGGCTAATGGCAGAGTTGTCTGCCCATAGCGCGAGCACAATGTCTGTTGTGGGTATACCATTCAGCTGCAGGTCAGTGTTGACCTTGGGGCAGAAGGGCTCAGAGTCTTTGGTGAGTTGGAAAGTGCAGAGGAGTGAACTTGAATCTTGCTCCAGTGGTGAGTCTGTGTCTCGGTGGCTGTCGGCGAAAGTTCCCGTGACCTTGGTGACCTGACAGTCTGGCTCAGTTGACCTGGGTGGCTGACAGGGGAGAGGTTCTCGCACTTGAGCCCAAATTTTCAGTTGTTTGAAGTCCATTAAGGGCTCAAAGCGATCTAAAAGATCTTTGCCGACGAGGAGAGGATATGTGTCCATAGGTGAAATGTACACAGGATGGATGAGACTCATGGGACCGATGGTCAGATGGATGGGAGCTATCTGTTCAAGCCGGATGTTAGTTTGGCTGTAAGACTGCACATTCAACCCACAGTTCTGAGAATTTAAAGTTCTGTTTTGCTTGTTAGCTTCAAATCTGAGTCTTTCAAAGAGTTCAGCTGAAATCAGAGTGAGGTCCGATCCCGTGTCGACCAGGGCTTCAAGCTTCACTTTATTTTCCAGCGTGATGGAGAGATACAGCTTGCGTGCTAGTCCTTTTTCGATCAGGTTCCCCAGGAGTTTTGGCGATGGGGTTTGTGTGGTGATCGATAAACAGTTAGGGTCAGTGTCTCGTGATTCGCTGTGGAGACACACAACCAAAACAGCACTTTCAGGTATCTCAGAGGTTTGTTCGCTGGTGTGAGGGATTGCGTTGTCCACTTCGGGATGTGTGGTGGGCAACAGCAAGGAGTGTGTATCGCTGTCACTCGGTGTTGTGACAGCTGGTTCAGCGGTCTGTGTCAGGAGAGCAGTGTTCGGGGAGCTTAATTCAATAGGAGGGCTGTCAGACAGGCTTTTAGTCCTCACCCTTAGTCACGAAGAATCTGGCTTATCCTCTTTGTCAGTTTTCTTGTGAAGAAGCTCTTTCAGAACTTTCAGGATCTCTGCGGTCTCTGACGTAGACTTACTGTTTGTCTTTGTGGCAGGCTCGGATTTGGACTTGGACTTGCTTGGGGCCTGCCGTGGAGTTTTCTGTTGCCGCTGCTCTGGGCTAGGCGTTCTTGCTGCTGGAGCTCGGCTGGTTCTTGACTGTTGGCTGGCTTCCCAGGTGGCTCCACCCCTTTGGTTGTGGGGAGGCCGTGGGTTGCCAAAGGACTCAGGGCGTCGGCTTTGCTGCTTGGGGCGTGCACCCTCACGGTTGCGTTGCCCTCTGCTGGCCTGAAACGTTCTGGAGTCGTTGTTAAACAGTCTGTTAGTGTGGTGCTGTTGGGCGCCCTCTAGTGCCAGCTCTGAGTGGTGATCAGTGATGGGGCAGATAGAGGGAGTTCTAACAGTCTTTTCAGAAACCATTTTCTGTTTGACAAAAGCTTTGTGGGCCAAATCTCGCAGTTGTTGGGTTGTCATGGTTTGAGGGCATGCCAGGACCCCTAAGTGATGGCTCACAGTGGGATGCAGATTTCGGAGGAACAAAGTTCGGAAGTTAAAGTCCTCTTCCATTCCGGGCTCGTTCCGTGCACCGAAGTAGGCTTGCCTGAGGCGAGCATAATAGGCCTGCGGAGTTTCCAGTCGTCCCTGCTTGAGGTTCATCGCGGTGATTAGTCCTTGATCAGTTTCTGGATCAGAGAATTCCCGGATGAAAGCTTGTCGCAGTTGCTGGTAATCCGTTTTGACAGCGTCTGGTTGACGATCCAGGAAGCTGCGTACGTCCCGACTGGACGTAATTCTGACCAGATACAACCTGTCCCACGGGGTGACATGGGGAACAGTGTTCAAATGAAAGTCAATGTCCTTCAGGTAGGCATGAACATCGTGGCCTCCTGCAGGGTTTGGTGTGAAGGTAGGGATGTTTCTTGCCAACTTGTCAAGTTCTTTGAAGCCCATGCCGTGGCGAGTGTCAGGGACTGACGGTGAGGCCCCCCCTTTTCCAGAGGGCGGGGACCCTGGCAGGCTGTCCGCAGATGTCTGAGACGGTGGACGTCCGTCCTCCATCACAGTTCTGGAGTCTTGACTGAAGTGTGCGGGTCGACTGGTCAGGGAAAACTTTGTAGTGTGCGTTTCCCTGACTCGGTCACTCTGCAGTTTATAGGAGTGTTTTAGTTCTTGGTGGACGGCGTCAAGCTCGTCTTTATAGAGATCTAGTTGTTGGGAAAGTTTATCAATTTCAGCTTGGGCTGTTTTCAAGTGTTTTTCACAGGCCTTAGCTTTAGCGTCTCTGTCTTTCAATTCAGCCTTGGCTCTGGTAAGGAGAGCGTCACCACGTTCCAGTTTTTCGGTGAGCGTCTCTCTGGCTTTCCTTTCATTTAAGTCCTTTTGGTCGGTGTCCAGACGGAGGTGTTCCAGGGCCTCTTGAAGTCTTTGCACTTCATTTTGCAGGTCTGGGTACTTTTCCTCCTCGTCGCGTAGTAGCTGGTCTAGACGACTCTGGGTTTCTGCTTGGTCGCGCCGGGCCTCCTCCGCTTGGAGCCGTAGAGTTGCCGTCTCCTGTTCCAGGTCGGTGGCAGTTCTCTCGTGAAGGCGGGCTTGTGCGACCAGCGTATGGGCCAGCTTTCCCACGATTCGGGCCCATTCTTTGTGGCTGTAGCTCTGCGTCGGGTCCTGCCTCATCAGCGTGTCCAGTTCGGCGTCCAGCTGTTCCTGGCTCCGGGGCTCAGCGTCGCTGTCCTCCTTGGGCAGGAACGCGGCGGTCATGGCGGTCAGCCATGTCTCAAGGCTGTCCCAATGGGCGGCCGGGTGGGGAGACTGGGACATACTGGCTTACTGTAGGCGAGAGGAGCACAACACACACAAAGACCAAATGCAAGTTTGTTCACAATTTAGGCGCTATCCCTTTGGTACGGACGATGCCGTTTACGGGAATTTTGGCTAACTGATGGAGACAGTTAGACGGTGAGAGAGACAAATTGTTTAGGTCAGCGCAGGGCCTAAATAGAGATTTGACAGGGCCGGAGCCAGTGGGTCACTGCTGCCACTGACGGCTCGGCTGTCAGTCTGTTATTTAGCTTTCCTGGGGTGTCTCTGTAGGCTGTGTCTCTGGGTGACCTGAAAGGCACAGTTCACACAGAACAGAGAGCAGAAGAAAAACAGCAAGGTAAGAGAAAACTTAAATGGGGTTAGGCACTGGGACTAACGGGTCTGTGGATACAGAGAATGATTACAGTTGAGAAAGTGTTACGGGGACTAAGAAGGCTTGTGCCGGCTATGTGTGTTTTCTGAGGCACGGATGGGTAGCACTTAGACGACAAGGGAGAATATCTAATATTCTTGTGGCCTATGCTAAGTGAATGATCTGTATTTCTTTACCTTAATTCAGCTTGCCTGGGGTGACCCGAAATCACTCCTGAATGGAACCAATGGTGAGGAAAATTCCCCCGTCGCTCCAGACACTCAACTGAGGTGTCCGCGGGCCTTTCCTGTACATCTACCACGGTGCGCCCGCTCAAACAACTTCGACTTTTAACACGACCTGGCAATTCCGAGGATGTCACCTGCTTACGACACTGCAAAAAGGGTGTACCCACAGAACCCCCTTTCAGGGTGGCCCCTTTTTAGGCCCCGGTTTGCGAGAACGTTCCGAAATTGCCTTGTGTCGCAGCGTGAGTGACCCCTCTTTGTGGAATTTACCAGATTGCTGATGTCTTGTTGCGTGCCGCACCAATGGACAGAGACAGGAGGGTCCGAGACTCACCCACAGCTAGCGCTGGTTACGCCGGTAGGAAAAATCCGTCCACTGGAGACCAACCAGGGATGAAGATCAGATCACCACACACAAAAGAATGTTTCCTGTAAAATACTGAAATGTGGCAGAAAAAGGGCTCTAAAATTAATTAAAGTTGACCTTGTTTAAACCAAATTGAGTATTTGTGAGGTATAAAATACAAAATCTTACTACCTAGGGGCAGAGAAGAAAACACAAAAAGGGAAGTATGACAATTTGAATACCCTAGAGGGAGAGAGAGAGTCAGAGAGTGGGGCAGGAGACACAGGAGTACACAGGCGCAGTGGCGGGTTTGGGCCACCAGAGGGCGTGTTCTCTGTGGTCGGCCTGCTAGAAAAGACACACTTAATTGAAATTGCAATTCAAAGGTTTTAAATTAAATTCAAATAAGCGTGTGCAGAGATGTTACGTAATCCCTAAGGCTATGTGATAGGGTATCACAGGCTGAAGGAAAAAAAAAGAAACAAAAAAAAAGAAATCAAATAAATGAAAGTAAAAATTAATTAAAATTTTTTTTTCAAAAAAAAAATTAATTAATCAAAAAAATTATTAAAGAAAATTAATAAGCGTTATCAATTCACACAACTAATAACAGTTATTGATCTATTGAAAACAAATCAACAAAAGTTATCAATTCCTTGAGACGAATTAACAAACCAATCAATTTATCAGAAAGGAGAAAAGTAAATTATTAATAAGACTTATTGATCTACCCGAGGGAGAAATCAATAACCTTATTTGGAGGGAAACGAAAATTAAGTGGAAATGCCCATAACACAATCCATGAGATTAAATGAGAATTTAATTCAGGTGTATCTTCTTACGTTTTCTCAAAACCAAATCTGAATGAGATTATGAAAATTAACGGATGGGTATCACTCTCAATGCCAATCAGCTTGTTGTAAGTTGACACAGAATGAGCCCAACTGAAAATAGACTGAAATCTCAAACAGAACGCGAGGAGAGGCGAGCGTCGCCGCGATCGCTTCAACTATGAAGTTAACAATGACTGGGAAGGGAAATTCAGGAAAACAAGACCTATTCAACAAATGTCCACGCGATGGCACTATTTTGCTCACGTCGATGAAAAGGGTCTGGTGGTAATTTGAAACTCTGAGGCGCTAGGCTGCGCTCTAGCGTTGAGGAGTAGAATTACAATCAGAACCACTTCATTGTCCCTTCTGGGGCGCGCAAAATTTGAATGCATGCAATAAAATCCAGGCGGATTATTCTCGTGCTATTTTCACGGGTGCGTGAGGCAGAAATGATTTTACTGCGCTTACACGTACACTTATCACAGGAATTTACGTCTGTGGCTTACTCCAAACACATTAATCATTTAGCACTTAATGATTGATATGTTCTGCTTTAACATCTGGTTAGCTAAATCAAAAGTTAAAACTCGGAGTGTTTCGTTAACTAAACGAATTTAAATCAGGCCTTGGCTATAGGAAGATTAAAGGAACATCGCTTTACTCTTTCCTCTTTCGTCCTGACAAAAGAATCTCGTTTTGAACAGGCGAGTCGAAAGAATATCTTTAACATGTACACGTCTGTACAGGTAAATATTACTTTCGTCACAAACTACAGTTTAACCTTAAACACTTAACAGTGAATATCAGTATTCTGAACTGCAATTTATTTTTAACAATTACCACGACTAAAACGTTAAGCACATTCAATCATGTAATTGCGGATTTGAGAGATACTGCAGATTCTCAATTTGCGGCGGCGCGCACTTGAGTCACGCGACGGCGCGCGGTCGTGTTTCTCAACCAAACAGCAAAGTATACAAAAATTGTCACTGCATTAATTTCACACACAACAAAGCTTAAAATATGCCTTTTGAATTTCTCCACCATAAAACTGTAAAGAATCTCGGCTTAAGTTTATAGCTCAATTTGAATTCAGGGGAAGAATATTCCAAAATCAATGATCTGGATCAGCAACTTATAGAATATTCGTTAAACCGAGTTTCTCACATAAATTAAATCACCCAACGAGGGGTGTGTCACAACACACGTCTGCTTCAGGTATATATGACGAAATTAAACACAACGAATTATGATTAATTTGGAACATATATTTTCCACAGATCGGGGCTGTTCTTTATAACAACAAGGATTACAGTTTTCTCAGTCAGCGCGCCAGCGTGCGGATCTGTAAAACTATTAATCACTTGATCTGTTTAGCTTAATATTCTGACAATGTTTTGTGCACTCAACAAAATCAGCTTGTAGCGTTAGGATCTAATATTAAAGAGGCTTTGTTATGTGATTAATACAAACAATGGCAAAGAATGTATAAATGAGTTTAATAAAAACACACGACTAAGTTACACTACAAAAATCACACGATATATGTATGTACACAAAATGAAAGTGAAACTAAAAAGGAAACAAGGGAAAATGGGAATACAAAGAGAAGTACAGTTACTAGCACAGCTTTAAACCTTCAGAGACAACCACAGGATTATATCTTGAGTTTCAAATTTGATGGAACAAATTGCTATTCAGACCTTTGTATGCTGGAAGCGTGCGGTTGTCCGTGAGGCTGGAGACAGGTTCCTTTGTTCTCACGTGGGTGTGCGTCGCGGGAGTTCAAAACGAGTTCGTGCTGGATGGTGTCTTCTTGACACACGTACGAACTTTAACTGGCTATTCGCAAAAGTAAACGAAGTAAAAATAACGAAAACTGATAACTTTAAAAAGCTTCAGAAGACGCCGAGAGTGTCCAAGGAATTCCGGAAAGAGTTCAAGAGTCTAAGCTTAAGAGTAAGAACAAGAGCAATGAGCTCGAGACGAGGTAAGGATAAGACAAGAGAATAAGGGACATAAGAGATTAAGAGCGTAATGATTCTGTGGCGAGAGTTTTTCAAGGGTGTTTTGGGACCCCTCCTAACCCTCGGATGGCCAATGAGCGTCACACAACTGAAGGAGCGCGCGCCCACTTGATTAACATATCACGTTGTTAATCTTGGTTCTTAAGACAAAGGAAAAGTTCTGCTAACTTTGAAAACAAACTTATACATAATGGTACATTTCACAATATCGATATACAGTTTAAAAGACAGATCATGCTATGAGGATTACAAAGACATCAAACACATTGAACTATTTTGACAGCATTATTGAATTACATGTTTAAAGCATTGTATTACAGTTATCTAAACTTCTTTGACACGCGTGAGTCCATTCGAAGCTGAAATAGTGAATTACAGTTCTTTTACATGTATTTCGGCATACTAGATAATTTTGGTAACTCTTTTACAAGCTTTCAGAGATGTCCGTGTTTGTGTGCGTGCAGGAATGTTCAGGGTGCGGACGCGTTAATGTGTGTGTGTGTTGCATGTAGGTGTGGGTCAGCGGCCACACATATTGCGATAGAACAAACGAAGTCTGGCTTGTATCCAGAGTTCCCTCGCTTTTGGAGGTGTCAAAGGATCAAAGAGGAGAGAGAGTTAATCTGATCGCGGTCAGATTAACTGGCGTTACGGGCGGGGGATGTTGCCCCGTGATGTCTCCGTGTTCGTCCTAAATCACACTTAGTCAGGTAACCCCAGACACTCGGGCGCCTGACTGCAGTAAAAGTCAAAGTTGAATTAAAACACATATGCGTAGGAATGTGTTAAAAGGGTCTCTGCCAACCACGCTCTGAGTAATTGCATGCAAACTGGTTAATGATGTCCGACCTAGAATCTCTACAACATTCTCTGTGATCGATTCACGCTTGGGTAGCATTTTGTTTTGACGAGGCAGCACAAATCATCAGACTCTGCTATCGATTCATGCAATGGTAGCATTTTTCGACAAGGCAGCAGAAATTGTCAGAACAACAGCGAAAAGCAACAGCGAATCCCTGGGGATGTTTATTTCCGCGTCAGATGAAGAACTTTGGTGTGACATGGTAGCAAAACAGCAAGCCAAGATGCTGAAAAACTGACGAGGAACATTGGTTCTATTGGTTCTAAACTATCGCCCTATTTCAAAACTTTCTTTTTTTATCTAAAATTCTAGAAAAATGTGTATTGATGCAACTACAGTCATTTTTGGAAGCACATGGCACTTTAGATATTTTTCAGTCAGGTTTTAAAGCATTTCATAGCACTGAGTCTGCATGTTGTATCGTAGATACCAAAGAAAAACTCAGAGAAAACAGGAACTTCAGGATGGTCTCTTTTTATTAGGACTCATCTCTTTAGCCAGCCACATACAAATACAAGTGCCCACATGCTCGTTCTTCTCTGCTTTTAACAGTGCACCAGCCCACAACACAGTGTGCCACCGCCCCCTACTGGACAAACCCAAGACCACCCTTAACATACAACATTTCCCCTCCACTTAACTCAGAGGCAAATCTTTCCCAAAACACATATTCTAGGACAATTTTACTATGATTTTTTTTCACATAACACAATTAATAAATCAATAGTTTCTTCTTAATGACACTATTTCTTATGTCACAAAGTCTTTAAAATATGCTGGTGGTTTCCTCTCTCTTACTGAGCGTCGTAGACCTCCAGAGGCTGCACTCTCCGACTCATTTCTATTTGCAGTTTGAGTCAATTCAGGCATTCTTTGAGCACTGGGTGAATCTGGCAACTGATTTCTTTGACATCCAGATTTCAAACTTTCAGGCTCCCAGTTATCTGAAGATTCCAGTGTTGACGACGTACTGAGTGATTCAGGCCTTGTAATATCAGCATCCATTGACACCACCTCAGAATCATAAGGTTCCCCCAAGGCCTCTTGAAAGTCTTTAGTCAGGATCTCTTTTTGTTTGCGACTGAATAATTGATCCACATGACGTTGCACTATTTGGGCACTTCCTATTGCTACTTTATAGGATACAGGTCCTGTTATTTCCTGAATTACTCCCTGCACCCATTTTGGTCCATACCCAAAGTTCCTAGTGTACACTGTATCTCCTACTTCAAAATACCGAGATTTTACATGTTGATCATGTTGGTCTTTTTGAACTTGTTGTTTCAATTCAATTTTGCTGGTGAAGTCAGGGTGCATCGCAATTTTCTCCCCATCATCATTTCAGCAGGTGACAATCCCGTTGTAGACTGGGGTGTAATACGATAACTAAATAAAATAATGCTCTATGCAACTTGGTGTCCATAGTGTTCCCAGAACTTTTTTTCATGAGGTCCTTAAACGTGTGGACTGCCCGCTCAGCAAGGCCATTAGATGATGGATGATACAGGGCAGAAGTAACATGCGTTATGCCATTTCTAGACATAAATTCTTTGCTCATTTCATTGAACACTGAGCATTATCAGACACCATCATTTCGGGAATGCCATGGGTACTGAAACTCTTTCTGAGACACTCAAGAGTATTTACTGTGGTTGCTGAATTTACGGGATATGCCTCAATCCACTTAGAATGGGCATCAACTAAGATTAAAACATCTTCCCCAAGAATGGACCAGCATAGTCCATATGCACTCTTCTCCACGGCTGTCGTGGCCACTCCCACGGATGAAGTGGTGCACCTACAGGGCTTTTTCTCTGTTCTTGACACACAGTACAATCTTTTACTCGGGCCTCAATGTCGGCAACTAAATTTGGCCACCACAGATAACTCCTGGCCAGGCCTTTCATCCTTGACATACCTGGGTGAGACTGATGTAGCTGTTCCAGTAACCCCAAACATCCTTGCTCTGGAATGATGATGCGGGCTCCCCACAGCACACACCCGTCTTGAACACTGAGCTCTTGTTGCCTCTGTTTATAAGGTGCAAATTCATTTGTATTACTGTGATCAGGCCAACCTTTAAACACATACTCACGCACTCTAGAGAGGACAGGATCTCGAGTTGTCCATTGCTTGATTTGCTCTGATGTCGTCAAAGGACTTACAGCACTGTCTAACATCAAGACATAATCCTCTTTCAATTCTTTCTGTGGATTCTCTGGAACAGGAAGACGGCTGAGGGCATCTGCATTTCCATTGTCCTTGCCCGCTCTATAAGAAATTACATACTCATATGCCCCAACATCACTGCCCATCTCATAATTCTTTGCGAGACCATCTGTGGCACAGCTTTCAGTTCATTCAGTAAACTTAGTAAGGGTTTATGGTCTGTACAGATCACAAATTTACGGCCATACAGATATTTATGGAATTTCTTTACCCCGAACACTACAGCTAAACCCTCCTTCTCCAGTTGTGAGTAGTTTTTTTCTGCTACTGTAAGTGTTCGTGATACAAACCCAATGGGTCTCTCTGTTCCATCTGCCATACAATGTGCCAACACGGCTCCCAGACCGTATGCTGAAGCATCACAAGAAAGCACTGATTCTTTCTTCTCATCATAGTGAATTAACACACGGTTAGACTGCAGTAACTCTTTAGATTTTTTAAAAGCTACCTCTTGGTCCTCTTTCCAACACCAGGGAACTTCCTTCTTCAAAAGCCTATGCAAAGGAGCAAGCAGTGTTGAGAGATTTGGCAGAAACCTGTTATAAAAATTCAACAGTCCCAAATATGCTTTCAGCTCTGTTACTGACGTCGGTTTTGGTGCATCTTGAACTGCTTGAACTTTTTCAGGAACTGGATGAATACCAGTGGCATCCACTTTGTGTCCCAGGAAAATGATTTGCTTCTCCAAGAATTGACACTTTCCCCTTTTTAACCTCAAACCATACTCCTCCAACCGCTGCAACACTTGATCCAGGGTCCTCAAATGCTCCTGATCATCTTTTCCTGTTAGCAAGATATCGTCCAGATATACAGAGACCTTTGGAATATCTTTCAGGACCCCTTCGATGGTCCTCTGGAAGATCGCTGACTGGACTAACTCCGAAAGGTAATCTGGTATACGTGAACAATCCTTTGT
>NW_024121133.1:1871765-1916521 GCF_016745375.1 Pimephales promelas
AGCATCAGCGTCGGATAGGATTTGTTGAACTTGAGATTCAAATCCTGGATAGGGCTCTTCAGTAAGTGAGTCACCCGTTGAGTTGACGAGCGTAGGTGCAGAGGTTTCATCAGTCTCGCAGGCAGGCTGTTTGGAGACTGTGTAGACAGCGAGGTGTCGGTCCTCCGTCAGCTCCGTTCTGCATACTTGATCTTTGTCCATTGGCATGACTGAGGCAATGGAGATGATCTTGAAGGGGGCTGTGCGCAGTGTGTCGCCTGTGTACCCGTCGGGCATCATGGCGATCGGGAGGGGCCCGATAAATGGTAAAGTCAATTCAAAGTCAGGGAAATCATGGCTCACTAGCCATCCTAGCCGATAGGCTTTTGGGATTGTGATGTCCACTGCGATGCAATTGTTGAACAGGATGTAGACCGCACGCGATGACACTTCAGTGAGGGGCGTGGCTTCCAGTGTTAGTCCAAGTTCAATGCATTCAGGTGACTGTTGAAAGAAACCCAATGTGTGGTTTAGGGTTTGGCCACGTCGAATGTTGAGTCGAACAGCGACCCCTTTGGTGTAAGCAGGTACTACAGTGTCCTGTTCACTGATCAAGGTGCAGACCTCTGGGATGGTCTGGCCTGACATGAGGTTG
This sequence comes from Pimephales promelas, assembly GCF_016745375.1. Next base: position 1,872,400 of record NW_024121133.1, read on the forward strand.
TCAGTGTGTGTGGGAACAACAGCTGGCTGTAAAGTCACTGGGGCCCACAATACCTCGTTGATAATGTCCACATGTGCTTGGAGGCGAATCAGGATGTCCGCCCCAATGTAGACGTTGTGAGGCGGGTCCGGCAGGACCAGGAAGTAATGAGTGAGGCACCTGTTATTCCAGTTCAAGTTCAAAGCACAGATACCTTTTGCAGTCACCATGTTTGATGGACATGAGTTCAAAGGGAAGCGTGTGCGCTTGCTTGCAGAAGGAAGATCAGGTGTGACTTTAATTAGTTCAGTGAAAAGTGACAGGCTAATGGCAGAGTTGTCTGCCCATAGCGCGAGCACAATGTCTGTTGTGGGTATACCATTCAGCTGCAGGTCAGTGTTGACCTTGGGGCAGAAGGGCTCAGAGTCTTTGGGGAGTTGGAAAGTGCAGAGGAGTGAACTTGAATCTCGCTCCAGTGGTGAGTCTGTGTCTCGGTGGCTGTCGGCGAAAGTTCCCGTGACCTTGGTGACCTGACAGTCTGGCTCAGTTGACCTGGGTGGCTGACAGGGGAGAGGTTCTCGCACTTGAGCCCAAATTTTCAGTTGTTTGAAGTCCATTAAGGGCTCAAAGCGATCTAAAAGATCTTTGCCGACGAGGAGAGGATATGTGTCCATAGGTGAAATGTACACAGGATGGATGAGACTCATGGGACCGATGGTCAGATGGATGGGAGCTATCTGTTCAAGCCGGATGTTAGTTTGGCTGTAAGACTGCACATTCAACCCACAGTTCTGAGAATTTAAAGTTCTGTTTTGCTTGTTAGCTTCAAATCTGAGTCTTTCGAAGAGTTCCGCTGAAATCAGAGTGAGGTCCGATCCCGTGTCGACCAGGGCTTCAAGCTTCACTTTATTTTCCAGCGTGATGGAGAGATACAGCTTGCGTGCTAGTCCTTTTTCGATCAGGTTCCCCAGGAGTTTTGGTGATGGGGTTTGTGTGGTGATCGATAAACAGTTAGGGTCAGCGTCTCGTGATTCGCTGTGGAGACACACAACCAAAACAGCACTTTCAGGTATCTCAGAGGTTTGTTCGCTGGTGTGAGGGATTGCGTTGTCCACTTCGGGATGTGTGGTGGGCAACAGCAAGGAGTGTGTATCGCTGTCACTCGGTGTTGTGACAGCTGGTTCAGCGGTCTGTGTCAGGAGAGCAGTGTTCGGGGAGCTTAATTCAATAGGAGGGCTGTCAGACAGGCTTTTAGTCCTCACCCTTAGTCACGAAGAATCTGGCTTATCCTCTTTGTCAGTTTTCTTGTGAAGAAGCTCTTTCAGAACTTTCAGGATCTCTGCGGTCTCTGACGTAGACTTACTGTTTGTCTTTGTGGCAGGCTCGGGTTTGGACTTGGACTTGCTTGGGGCCTGCCGTGGAGTTTTCTGTTGCCGCTGCTCTGGGCTAGGCGTTCTTGCTGCTGGAGCTCGGCTGGTTCTTGACTGTTGGCTGGCTTCCCAGGTGGCCCCACCCCTTTGGTTGTGGGGAGGCCGTGGGTTGCCAAAGGACTCAGGGCGTCGGCTTTGCTGCTTGGGGCGTGCACCCTCACGGTTGCGTTGCCCTCTGCTGGCCTGAAACGTTCTGGAGTCGTTGTTAAACAGTCTGTTAGTGTGGTGCTGTTGGGTGCCCTCTAGTGCCAGCTCTGAGTGGTGATCAGTGATGGGGCAGATAGAGGGAGTTCTAACAGTCTTTTCAGAAACCATTTTCTGTTTGACAAAAGCTTTGTGGGCCAAATCTCGCAGTTGTTGGGTTGTCATGGTTTGAGGGCATGCCAGGACCCCTAAGTGATGGCTCACAGTGGGATGCAGATTTCGGAGGAACAAAGTTCGGAAGTTAAAGTCCTCTTCCATTCCGGGCTCGTTCCGTGCACCGAAGTAGGCTTGCCTGAGGCGAGCATAATAGGCCTGCGGAGTTTCCAGTCGTCCCTGCTTGAGGTTCATCGCGGTGATTAGTCCTTGATCAGTTTCTGGATCAGAGAATTCCCGGATGAAAGCTTGTCGCAGTTGCTGGTAATCCGTTTTGACAGCGTCTGGTTGACGATCCAGGAAGCTGCGTACGTCCCGACTGGACGTAATTCTGACCAGATACAACCTGTCCCACGGGGTGACATGGGGAACAGTGTTCAAATGAAAGTCAATGTCCTTCAGGTAGGCATGAACATCGTGGCCTCCTGCAGGGTTTGGTGTGAAGGTAGGGATGTTTCTTGCCAACTTGTCAAGTTCTTTGAAGCCCATGCCGTGGCGAGTGTCAGGGACTGACGGTGAGGCCCCCCCTTTTCCAGAGGGCGGGGACCCTGGCAGGCTGTCCGCAGATGTCTGAGACGGTGGACGTCCGTCCTCCATCACAGTTCTGGAGTCTTGACTGAAGTGTGCGGGTCGACTGGTCAGGGAAAACTTTGTAGTGTGCGTTTCCCTGACTCGGTCACTCTGCAGTTTATAGGAGTGTTTTAGTTCTTGGTGGACGGCGTCAAGCTCGTCTTTATAGAGATCTAGTTGTTGGGAAAGTTTATCAATTTCAGCTTGGGCTGTTTTCAAGTGTTTTTCACAGGCCTTAGCTTTAGCGTCTCTGTCTTTCAATTCAGCCTTGGCTCTGGTAAGGAGAGCGTCACCACGTTCCAGTTTTTCGGTGAGCGTCTCTCTGGCTTTCCTTTCATTTAAGTCCTTTTGGTCGGTGTCCAGACGGAGGTGTTCCAGGGCCTCTTGAAGTCTTTGCACTTCATTTTGCAGGTCGGGGTACTTTTCCTCCTCGTCGCGTAGTAGCTGGTCTAGACGACTCTGGGTTTCTGCTTGGTCGCGCCGGGCCTCCTCCGCTTGGAGCCGTAGAGTTGCCGTCTCCTGTTCCAGGTCGGTGGCAGTTCTCTCGTGAAGGCGGGCTTGTGCGACCAGCGTATGGGCCAGCTTTCCCACGATTCGGGCCCATTCTTTGTGGCTGTAGCTCTGCGTCGGGTCCTGCCTCATCAGCGTGTCCAGTTCGGCGTCCAGCTGTTCCTGGCTCCGGGGCTCAGCGTCGCTGTCCTCCTTGGGCAGGAACGCGGCGGTCATGGCGGTCAGCCATGTCTCAAGGCTGTCCCAATGGGCGGCCGGGTGGGGAGACTGGGACATACTGGCTTACTGTAGGCGAGAGGAGCACAACACACACAAAGACCAAATGCAAGTTTGTTCACAATTTAGGCGCTATCCCTTTGGTACGGACGATGCCGTTTACGGGAATTTTGGCTAACTGATGGAGACAGTTAGACGGTGAGAGAGACAAATTGTTTAGGTCAGCGCAGGGCCTAAATAGAGATTTGACAGGGCCGGAACCAGTGGGTCACTGCTGCCACTGACGGCTCGGCTGTCAGTCTGTTATTTAGCTTTCCTGGGGTGTCTCTGTAGGCTGTGTCTCTGGGTGACCTGAAAGGCACAGTTCACACAGAACAGAGAGCAGAAGAAAAACAGCAAGGTAAGAGAAAACTTAAATGGGGTTAGGCACTGGGACTAACGGGTCTGTCGATACAGAGAATGATTACAGTTGAGAAAGTGTTACGGGGACTAAGAAGGCTTGTGCCGGCTATGTGTGTTTTCTGAGGCACGGATGGGTAGCACTTAGACGACAAGGGAGAATATCTAATATTCTTGTGGCCTATGCTAAGTGAATGATCTGTATTTCTTTACCTTAATTCAGCTTGCCTGGGGTGACCCGAAATCACTCCTGAATGGAACCAATGGTGAGGAAAATTCCCCCGTCGCTCCAGACACTCAACTGAGGTGTCCGCGGGCCTTTCCTGTACATCTACCACGGTGCGCCCGCTCAAACAACTTCGACTTTTAACACGACCTGGCAATTCCGAGGATGTCACCTGCTTACGACACTGCAAAAAGGGTGAACTCACAGAACCCCCTTTTCAGGGTGGCCCCTTTTTAGGCCCCGGTTTGCGAGAACGTTCCGAAATTGCCTTGTGTCGCAGCGTGAGTGACCCCTCTTTGTGGAATTTACCAGATTGCTGATGTCTTGTTGCGTGCCGCACCAATGGACAGAGACAGGAGGGTCCGAGACTCACCCACAGCTAGCGCTGGTTACGCCGGTAGGAAAAATCCGTCCACTGGAGACCAACCAGGGATGAAGATCAGATCACCACACACAAGAGAATGTTTCCTGTAAAATACTGAAATGTGGCAGAAAAAGGGCTCTAAAATTAATTAAAGTTGACCTTGTTTAAACCAAATTGAGTATTTGTGAGGTATAAAATACAAAATCTTACTACCTAGGGGCAGAGAAGAAAACACAAAAAGGGAAGTATGACAATTTGTTAACTATCAGAATACCCTAGAGAGAGAGAGAGAGAGAGAGAGAGAGTCAGAGAGTGGGGCAGGAGACACAGGAGTACACAGGCGCAGTGGCGGGTTTGGGCCACCAGAGGGCGTGCTCTCTGTGGTCGGCCTGCTAGAAAAGACACACTTAATTGAAATTGCAATTCAAGGTTTTAAATTAAATTCAAATAAGCGTGTGCAGAGATGTTACGTAATCCCTAAGGCAATGTGATAGGGTATCACAGGCTGAAGGGAAGAAAAGATAAAAAGAAATCAAATACATGAAAGTAAAAGTAATTAATTTTTTTCAAAAAAAAAATTAATTAATCAAAAAAAATTATTAAAGAAAATTAATAAGCGTTACCAATTCACAAAACTAATAACAGTTATTGATCTATTGAAAACAAATCAACAAAAGTTATCAATTCCTTGAGACGAATTAACAAACCAATCAATTTATCAGAAAGGAGAGAAGTAAATTATTAATAAGACTTATTGATCTACCCGAGGGAGAAATCAATAACCTTATTTGGAGGGAAACGAAAATTAAGTGGAAATGCCCATAACACAATCCATGAGATTAAATGAGAGTTTAATTCAGGTGTATCTTCTTACGTTTTCTCAAAACCAAATCTGAATGAGATTATGAAAATTAACGGATGGGTATCACTCTCAATGCCAATCAGCTTGTTGTGAGTTGCCACAGAATGAGCCCGACTGAAAATAGACTGAAATCTCAAACAGAACGCGAGGAGAGGCGAGCGTCGCTGCGATCGCTTCAATTATGAAAAGTTAACAATGACTGGGAAGGGAAATTCAGGAAAACAAGACCTATTCAACAAATGTCCACGCGATGGCACTATTTTGCTCACGTCGATGAAAAGGGTCTGGTGGTAATTTGAAACTCTGAGGCGCTAGGCTGCGCTCTAGCGTTGAGGAGTAGAATTACAATCAGAACCACTTCATTGTCCCTTCTGGGGCGCGCAAAATTTGAATGCATGCAATAAAATCCAGGCGGATTATTCTCGTGCTATTTTCACGGGTGCGTGAGGCAGAAATTATTTTACTGCGCTTACACGTACACTTATCACAGGAATTTACGTCTGTGGCTTACTCCAAACACATTAATCATTTAGCACTTAATGATTGATATGTTCTGCTTTAACATCTGGTTAGCTAAATCAAAAGTTAAAACTCGGAGTGTTTCGTTAACTAAACGAATTTAAATCAGGCCTCTAGGAAGATTAAAGGAACATCGCTTTAAATTTCCTCTTTCGTCCTGACAAAAGAATCTCGTTTTGAACAGGCGAGTCGAAAGAATATCTTTAACATGTACACGTCTGTACAGGTAAATATTACTTTCGTCACAAACTACAGTTTAACCTTAAACACTTAACAGTGAATATCAGTATTCTGAACTGCAATTTATTTTTAACAATTACCACGACTAAAACGTTAAGCACATTCAATCATGTAATTGCGGAATTGAGAGATACTGCAGATTCTCAATTTGCGGCGGCGCGCACTTGAGTCACGCGACGGCGCGCGGTCGTGTTTCTCAACCAAACAGCAAAGTATACAAAAATTGTCACTGCATTAATTTCACACACAACAAAGCTTAAAATATGCCTTTTGAATTCCTCCACCATAAAACTGTAAAGAATCTCGGCTTAAGTTTATAGCTCAATTTGAATTCAGGGGAAGAATATTCCAAAATCAATGATCTGGATCAGCAACTTATAGAATATTCGTTAAACCGAGTTTCTCACATGAATTAAATCACCCAACGAGGGGTGTGTCACAACACACGTCTGCTTCAGGTATATATGACGAAATTAAACACAACGAATTATGATTAATTTGGAACATATATTTTCCACAGATCGGGGCTGTTCTTTAAGTTTAAAACAACAAGGATTACACAGTTTTCTCAGTCAGCGCGCCAGCGTGCGGATCTGTAAAACTATCAATCACTTGATCTGTTTAGCTTAATTTTCTGACAATGTTTTGTGCACTCAACAAAATCAGATTGTAGCGTTAGGATCTAATATTAAAGAGGCTTTGTTACGTGATTAATACAAACAATGGCAAAGAATGTATAAATGAGTTTAATAAAAACACACGACTAAGTTACACTACAAAAATCACACGATATATGTATGTACACAAAATGAAAGTGAAACTAAAAAGGGAAACAAGGGAAAATGGGAATACAAAGAGAAGTACAGTTACTAGCACAGCTTTAAACCTTCAGAGACAACCACAGGATTATATCTTGAGTTTCAAATTTGATGGAACAAATTGCTATTCAGACCTTTGTATGCTGGAAGCGTGCGGTTGTCCGTGAGGCTGGAGACAGGTTCCTTTGTTCTCCCACGTGGGTGTGCGTCGCGGGAGTTCAAAACGAGTTCGTGCTGGATGGTGTCTTCTTGTTGGAGAGGACACACGTACGAACTTTAACTGGCTATTCGCAAAAGTAAACGAAGTAAAAATAACGAAAACTGATAACTTTAAAAAGCTTCAGAAGACGCCGAGAGTGTCCAAGGAATTCCGGAAAGAGTTCAAGAGTCTAAGCTTAAGAGTAAGAACAAGAGCAATCAGGTAAGAGAGCTCAGAGATTAAGAGTTAAGAACGTAAGAGACATAAGAGGCATTAAGAGGCATAAGAGGCATAAGAGAACGAAGATTCTGTGGCGAGAGTTTTTCAAGGGTGTTTTGGGACCCCCCTAACCCTCGGATGGCCAATGAGCGTCACACAACTGAAGGAGCGCGCGCCCACTTGATTAACATATCACGTTGTTAATCTTGGTTCTTAAGACAAAGGAAAAGTTCTGCTAACTTTGAAAACAAACTTATACATAATGGTATACATTTCACAATATCGATATACAGTTTAAAAGACAGATCATGCTATGAGGATTACAAAGACATCAAACACATTGGACTATTTTGACAGCATTATTGAATTACATGTTTAAAGCATTGTATTACAGTTATCTAAACTTCTTTGACACGCGTGAGTCCATTCGAAGCTGAAATAGTGAATTACAGTTCTTTTACATGTATTTCGGCATACTAGATAATTTTGGTAACTCTTTTACAAGCTTTCAGAGATGTCCGTGTTTGCGTGCGTGCAGGAATGTTCAGCGCGCGGACGCGTTAATGTGTGTGTGTATGTGTGTGTGTGTTGCACGTAGGTGTGGGTCAGCGGGTCGCACGTATATTGCGATAGAACAAACGAAGTCTGGCTTGTATCCAGAGTTCCCTCGCTTTTGGAGGTGTCAAAGGATCAAAGAGGAGAGAGAGTTAATCTGATCGCGATCAGTTTAACTGGCGTTATTGGCAGGGGATGTTGCCCCGTGATGTCTCCGTGTTCGTCCTAAATCACACTTAGTCAGGTAACCCCAGACACTCGGGCGCCTGACTGCAGTAAAAGTCAGAGTTGAATTAAAACACATATGCATAGGAATGTGTTAAAAGGGTCTCTGCCAACCACGCTCTGAGTAATTGCATGCAAACTGGTTAATGATATCCGACCCAGAATCTCTACACTGAGGTAGCACGGACATGACGGACCATTGGCGTGCCGATGACCATGGCGTCGTCGCTTTCCGACTCGCAAAGAGGGGAGAAGCTGTTCTGGGTCGAAATCTCCAAGACCAGGAGGGGCGGAGAAGAGGTTTTAGCTCTGGTCCTGGCTCGTGTCTTCCACTGTGTGATCCATGGTGTTGTGTCGGTGCTGGACTGAATGAAGCCAGAGATGATCGCATCCTCCTGGGCAGAGAAACGCATAGAGTAGACAGTCAGAGTCAAAGAGTAACTAACCACTGACTTGTGAACATCGGCTTGTGATGTTTCAAGCGCTGACCGCAGATCCAGCAGCTCACAGGCAGAGTAGTCTCTCCACAGGCATCACTAAACGAGGAATAGACACAGTTTCAAGACAATGTTCCACACTAAGCATATCAATTAAGTTTGGACAGGACAACAAAGACTGTGATTTGGACTTTGACTTACTATTTATTAGGTGTGTGCAAATAATCTACTGAACCTTTCCTGTCCTTGTCTGTACATGGGAAGCGGCCCAGACACCATGATCGTTGCTTCAGGCGATGTGTTGCATACCGTCTCGATCAGGCTCCTGTAGAACTTCTTCAGAACCTCAGCCTGATGTCGTTCACTCCCACGTGCAGTACAGCAGCGCCGACAAACTGAAGTTGACGAACGCCATTTTTCTCGGGACAAGCGTCCCGAGATAACAGCAGAAAACAGATGGGAAATAATTAGCATAGCTGATGTCCATAATGATTTCCCTTACACAGGAGTAGATTCCAGAGTTTGAGCATAAAGAATTTAAGTTTGAGCCTAACTTTTCTTTCTGGAATATCTACATTAATAAATAACTAATGCTAATTAAAAGTAATCGTCTAGCAGTGTTGTTAATAAACCTTAAGCAAGAACTGACCACAGAGAAGTCATCTGAACAATTGTAAATACCAATCGAATGCTAATGATTTAGGGCAGATTTGACTTACTCGAACTAACCTGAGGATAATAAATAATAAGGTTAAAAGGTGTTAAGATTAAAGCACACACCGTAAAACATGGCGCCCACCGTGGGGCTTTAACTGTTCAATTCTGGCCAGTAATTGAACAGTTAAGCGCCAGCTAAATAGCATGTGCGTGGATGTGCTTAAGGATTAGAAATTTATTTTCTTTTTTAAAGATAAATCAATTAGAAGACGACTAGTGAAACTTAGTCGGGAAAAAAAAAAATCTAGAAAAGAATATTTAAAGAAGACCCAGAAAGGGTTAGATTTGCAAGGCTCGTTGCTTTAGGCGATGTGTTGCGTACCGTCTCGATCAGCCTCCTGTAGTCCTTCAGAACCACCCACGTTCAGCACAACAGCTCCGACGCACTCATCACCGTTCAGGATCTCAGGAACCTGTGCAACAACATCAAGAACATGAGCACCAGGAAAGCAGTAAGTGCGCACCTTATCCTTACCTGAGGTAGCACGGACATGACGGACCATTGGCGTGCCGATGACCATGGCGTCGTCGCTTTCCGACTCGCAAAGAGGGGAGAAGCTGTTCTGGGTCGAAATCTCCAAGACCGGGAGGGGCGGAGAAGAGGTTTTAGCTCTGGTCCTGGCTCGTGTCTTCCACTGTGTGATCCATGGTGTTGTGTCGGTGCTGGACTGAATGAAGCCAGAGATGATCGCATCCTCCTGGGCAGAGAAACGCATAGAGTAGACAGTCAGAGTCAAAGAGTAACTAACCACTGACTTGTGAACATCGGCTTGTGATGTTTCAAGCGCTGACCGCAAATCCAGCAGCTCACAGGCAGAGTAGTCTCTCCACAGGCATCACTAAACGAGGAATAGACACAGTTTCAAGACAATGTTCCACACTAAGCATATCAATTAAGTTTGGACAGGACAACAAAGACTGTGATTTGGACTTTGACTTACTATTTATTAGGTGTGTGCAAATAATCTACTGAACCTTTCCTGTCCTTGTCTGTACATGGGAAGCGGCCCAGACACCATGATCGTTGCTTCAGGCGATGTGTTGCATACCGTCTCGATCAGGCTCCTGTAGAACTTCTTCAGAACCTCAGCCTGATGTCGTTCACTCCCACGTGCAGTACAGCAGCGCCGACAAACTGAAGTTGACGAACGCCATTTTTCTCGGGACAAGCGTCCCGAGATAACAGCAGAAAACAGATGGGAAATAATTAGCATAGCTGATGTCCATAATGATTTCCCTTACACAGGAGTAGATTCCAGAGTTTGAGCCTAACTTTTCTTTCTGGAATATCTACATTAATAAATAACTAATGCTAATTACAAGTAATCGTCTAGCAGTGTTGTTAATAAACCTTAAGCAAGAACTGACCACAGAGAAGTCATCTGAACAATTGTAAATACCAATCGAATGCTAATGATTTAGGGCAGATTTGACTTACTCGAACTAACCTGAGGATAATAAATAATAAGGTTAAAAGGTGTTAAGATTAAAGCACACACCGTAAAACATGGCGCCCAGCGTGGGGCTTTAACTGTTCAATTCTGGCCAGTAATTGAACAGTTAAGCGCCAGCTAAATAGCATGTGCGTGGATGTGCTTAAGGATTAGAAATTTATTTTCTTTTTTAAAGATAAATCAATTAGAAGACGACTAGTGAAACTTAGTCGGGAAAAAAAAAATCTAGAAAAGAATATTTAAAGAAGACCCAGAAAGGGTTAGATTTGCAAGGCTCGTTGCTTTAGGCGATGTGTTGCGTACCGTCTCGATCAGCCTCCTGTAGTCCTTCAGAACCACCCACGTTCAGCACAACAGCTCCGACGCACTCATCACCGTTCAGGATCTCAGGAACCTGTGCAACAACATCAAGAACATGAGCACCAGGAAAGCAGTAAGTGCGCACCTTATCCTTACCTGAGGTAGCACGGACATGACGGACCATTGGCGTGCCGATGACCATGGCGTCGTCGCTTTCCGACTCGCAAAGAGGGGAGAAGCTGTTCTGGGTCGAAATCTCCAAGACCGGGAGGGGCGGCGAAGAGGTTTTAGCTCTGGTCCTGGCTCGTGTCTTCCACTGTGTGATCCATGGTGTTGTGTCGGTGCTGGACTGAATGAAGCCAGAGATGATCGCATCCTCCTGGGCAGAGAAACGCATAGAGTAGACAGTCAGAGTCAAAGAGTAACTAACCACTGACTTGTGAACATCGGCTTGTGATGTTTCAAGCGCTGACCGCAGATCCAGCAGCTCACAGGCAGAGTAGTCTCTCCACAGGCATCACTAAACGAGGAATAGACACAGTTTCAAGACAATGTTCCACACTAAGCATATCAATTAAGTTTGGACAGGACAACAAAGACTGTGATTTGGACTTTGACTTACTATTTATTAGGTGTGTGCAAATAATCTACTGAACCTTTCCTGTCCTTGTCTGTACGTGGGAAGCGGCCCAGACACCATGATCGTTGCTTCAGGCGATGTGTTGCATACCGTCTCGATCAGGCTCCTGTAGAACTTCTTCAGAACCTCAGCCTGATGTCGTTCACTCCCACGTGCAGTACAGCAGCGCCGACAAACTGAAGTTGACGAACGCCATTTTTCTCGGGACAAGCGTCCCGAGATAACAGCAGAAAACAGATGGGAAATAATTAGCATAGCTGATGTCCATAATGATTTCCCTTACACAGGAGTAGATTCCAGAGTTTGAGCATAAAGAATTTAAGTTTGAGCCTAACTTTTCTTTCTGGAATATCTACATTAATAAATAACTAATGCTAATTACAAGTAATCGTCTAGCAGTGTTGTTAATAAACCTTAAGCAAGAACTGACCACAGAGAAGTCATCTGAACAATTGTAAATACCAATCGAATGCTAATGATTTAGGGCAGATTTGACTTACTCGAACTAACCTGAGGATAATAAATAATAAGGTTAAAAGGTGTTAAGATTAAAGCACACACCGTAAAACATGGCGCCCAGCGTGGGGCTTTAACTGTTCAATTCTGGCCAGTAATTGAACAGTTAAGCGCCAGCTAAATAGCATGTGCGTGGATGTGCTTAAGGATTAGAAATTTATTTTCTTTTTTAAAGATAAATCAATTAGAAGACGACTAGTGAAACTTAGTCGAAAAAAAAAATCTAGAAAAGATTATTTAAAGAAGACCCAGAAAGGGTTAGATTTGCAAGGCTCGTTGCTTTAGGCGATGTGTTGCGTACCGTCTCGATCAGGCTCCTGTAGTCCTTCAGAACCACCCACGTTCAGCACAACAGCTCCGACGCACTCATCACCGTTCAGGATCTCAGGAACCTGTGCAACATCATCAAGAACATGAGCACCAGGAAAGCAGTGATTGCGCACCTTATCCTTACCTGAGGTAGCACGGACATGACGGACCATTGGCGTGCCGATGACCACGGCGTCGTCGCTTTCCGACTCGCAAAGAGGGAAGAAGCGGTTCTGGGTCGAAATCTCCAAGACCGGGAGGGGCGGCGGAGAGGTTTTAGCTCTGGTCCTGGCTCGTGTCTTCCGCTGTGTGATCCATGGTGTTGTGTCGGTGCTGGACTGAATGAAGCCAGAGATGATCGCATCCTCCTGGGCAGAGAAACACATAGAGTAGACAAAGTCAGAGTCAAAGAGTAACCAACCACTGACTTGTGAACATCGGCTTGTGATGTTTCAAGCGCTGACCGCGGATCCAGCAGCTCACAGGCAGAGTAGTCTCTCCACAGGCGTCACTAAACGAGGAATAGACACAGTTTCAAGATAATGTTCCACACTAAGCATATCAATTAAGTTTGGACAGGACAACAAAGACTGTGATTTGGACTTTGACTTACTATTTATTAGGTGTGTGCAAATAATCTACTGAACCTTTCCTGTCCTTGTCTGTACATGGGAAGCGGCCCAGACACCATGATCGTTGCTTCAGGCGATGTGTTGCATACCGTCTCGATCAGGCTCCTGTAGAACTTCTTCAGAACCTCAGCCTGATGTCGTTCACTCCCACGTGCAGTACAGCAGCTCCGACAAACTGAAGTTGACGAACGCCATTTTTCTCGGGACAAGCGTCCCGAGATAACAGCAGAAAACAGATGGGAAATAATTAGCATAGCTGATGTCCATAATGATTTCCCTTACACAGGAGTAGATTCCAGAGTTTGAGCCTAACTTTTCTTTCTGGAATATCTACATTAATAAATAACTAATGCTAATTACAAGTAATCGTCTAGCAGTGTTGTTAATAAACCTTAAGCAAGAACTGACCACAGAGAAGTCATCTGAACAATTGTAAATACCAATCGAATGCTAATGATTTAGGGCAGATTTGACTTACTCGAACTAACCTGAGGATAATAAATAATAAGGTTAAAAGGTGTTAAGATTAAAGCACACACCGTAAAACATGGCGCCCAGCGTGGGGCTTTAACTGTTCAATTCTGGCCAGTAATTGAACAGTTAAGCGCCAGCTAAATAGCATGTGCGTGGATGTGCTTAAGGATTAGAAATTTATTTTCTTTTTTAAAGATAAATCAATTAGAAGACGACTAGTGAAACTTAGTCGAACAAAAAAAATCTAGAAAAGATTATTTAAAGAAGACCCAGAAAGGGTTAGATGTGCAAGGCTCGTTGCTTCAGGCGATGTGTTGCGTACCGTCTTGATCAGGCTCCTGTAGTCCTTCAGAACCTCAGCCTGTTGTCGTTCGCTCCCACGTTCAGCACAACAGCTGCGACGCGCTCATCACCGTTCAGGATTTCAGGAACCTGTGCAACATCAAGAACATGAGCACCAGGAAAGCAGTGAGTGCGCACCTTATCCTTACCTGAGGCAGCACGGACATGACGGACCATTGGCGTGCCGATGACCACGGCGTCGTCGCTTTCCGACTCGCAAAGAGGGGAGAAGCGGTTCTGGGTCCAAATCTCCAAGACCGGGAGGGGCGGCGGAGAGGTTCTAGCTCTGGTCCTGGCTCGTGTCTTCCGCTGTGTGATCCATGGTGTTGTGTCGGTGCTGGACTGAATGAAGCCAGAGATGATCGCATCCTCCTGGGCAGAGAAACGCATGGAGTAGACAAAGTCAGAGTCAAAGAGTAACTAACCACTGACTTGTGAACATCGGCTTGTGATGTTTCAAGCGCTGACCGCGGATCCAGCAGCTCACAGGCAGAGTAGTCTCTCCACAGGCGTCACTAAACGAGGAATAGACACAGTTTCAAGATAATGTTCCACACTAAGCATATCAATTAAGTTTGGACAACAAAGACTGTGATTTGGACTTTGACTTACTATTTATTAGGTGTGTGCAAATAATCTACTGAACCTTTCCTGTCCTTGTCTGTACGTGGGAAGCGGCCCAGACACCATGATCGTTGCTTCAGGCGATGTGTTGCATACCGTCTCGATCAGGCTCCTGTAGAACTTCTTCAGAACCTCAGCCTGATGTCGTTCACTCCCACGTGCAGTACAGCAGCGCCGACAAACTGAAGTTGACGAACGCCATTTTTCTCGGGACAAGCGTCCCGAGATAACAGCAGAAAACAGATGGGAAATAATTAGCATAGCTGATGTCCATGATGATTTCCCTTACACAGGAGTAGATTCTAGAGTTTGAGCCTAACTTTTCTTTCTGGAATATCTACATTAATAAATAACTAATGCTAATTACAAGTAATCGTCTAGCAGTGTTGTTAATAAACCTTAAGCAAGAACTGACCACAGAGAAGTCATCTGAACAATTGTAAATACCAATCGAATGCTAATGATTTAGGGCAGATTTGACTTACTCTAACTAACCTGAGGATAATAAATAATAAGGTTAAAAGGTGTTAAGATTAAAGCACACACCGTAAAACATGGCGCCCAGCGTGGGGCTTTAACTGTTCAATTCTGGCCAGTAATTGAACAGTCAAGCGCCAGCTAAATAGAGTGTGCGTGGATGTGCTTAAGGATTAGAAATTTATTTTCTTTTTTAAAGATAAAATCAATTAGAAGACGACTAGTGAAACTTACTCGAAAAAAAATCTAGAAAAGATTATTTAAAGAAGACCCAGAAAGGGTTAGATGTGCAAGGCTCCTTGCTTCAGGCGATGTGTTGCGTACCGTCTCGATCAGGCTCCTGTAGTCCTTCAGAACCACCCACGTTCAGCACAACAGCTCCGACGCACTCATCACCGTTCATGATCTCAGGAACCTGTGCAACAACATCAAGAACATGAGCACCAGGAAAGCAGTGATTGCGCACCTGATCCTTACCTGAGGTAGCACGGAAATGACGGACCATTGGCGTGCCGATGACCACGGCGTCGTCGCTTTCCGACTCGCAAAGAGGGGAGAAGCGGTTCTGGGTCGAAATCTCCAAGACCGGGAGGGGCGGTGGAGAGGTTATAGCTCTGGTCCTGGCTCGTGTCTTCCGCTGTGTGATCCATGGTGTTGTGTCGGTGCTGGACTGAATGAAGCCAGAGATGATCGCATCCTCCTGGGCAGAGAAACGCATGGAGTAGACAAAGTCAGAGTCAAAGAGTAACTAACCACTGACTTGTGAACATCGGCTTGTGATGTTTCAAGCGCTGACCGCGGATCCAGCAGCTCACAGGCAGAGTAGTCTCTCCACAGGCATCACTAAACGAGGAATAGACACAGTTTCAAGATAATGTTCCACACTAAGCATATCTATTAAGTTTGGACAGGACAACAAAGACTGTGATTTGGACTTTGACTTACTATTTATTAGGTGTGTGCAAATAATCTACTGAACCTTTCCTGTCCTTGTCTGTACGTGGGAAGCGGCCCAGACACCATGATCGTTGCTTCAGGCGATGTGTTGCATACCGTCTCGATCAGGCTCCTGTAGAACTTCTTCAGAACCTCAGCCTGATGTCGTTCACTCCCACGTGCAGTACAGCAGCTCCGACAAACTGAAGTTGACGAACGCCATTTTTCTCGGGACAAGCGTCCCGAGATAACAGCAGAAAACAGATGGGAAATAATTAGCATAGCTGATGTCCATAATGATTTCCCTTACACAGGAGTAGATTCCAGAGTTTGAGCCTAACTTTTCTTTCTGGAATATCTACATTAATAAATAACTAATGCTAATTACAAGTAATCGTCTAGCAGTGTTGTTAATAAACCTTAAGCAAGAACTGACCACAGAGAAGTCATCTGAACAATTGTAAATACCAATCGAATGCTAATGATTTAGGGCAGATTTGACTTACTCGAACTAACCTGAGGATAATAAATAATAAGGTTAAAAGGTGTTAAGATTAAAGCACACACCGTAAAACATGGCGCCCAGCGTGGGGCTTTAACTGTTCAATTCTGGCCAGTAATTGAACAGTTAAGCGCCAGCTAAATAGAGTGTGCGTGGATGTGATTAAGGATTAGAAATTTATTTTCTTTTTTAAAGATAAATCAATTAGAAGACGACTAGTGAAACTTAGTCGAAAAAAAAAATCTAGAAAAGATTATTTAAAGAAGACCCAGAAAGGGTTAGATGTGCAAGGCTCGTTGCTTCAGGCGATGTGTTGCGTACCGTCTCGATCAGGCTCCTGTAGTCCTTCAGAACCTCAGCCTGATGTCGTTCGCTCCCACGTTCAGCACAACAGCTCCGACGCGCTCATCACCGTTCAGGATCTCAGGAACCTGTGCAACAACATCAAGAACATGAGCACCAGGAAAGCAGTGAGTGCGCACCTTATCCTTACCTGAGGTAGCACGGACATGACGGACCATTGGCGTGCCGATGACCACGGCGTCGTCGCTTTCCGACTCGCAAAGAGGGGAGAAGCGGTTCTGGGTCGAAATCTCCAAGACCGGGAGGGGCGGCGGAGAGGTTCTAGCTCTGGTCCTGGCTCGTGTCTTCCGCTGTGTGATCCATGGTGTTGTGTCGGTGCTGGACTGAATGAAGCCAGAGATGATCGCATCCTCCTGGGCAGAGAAACGCATGGAGTAGACAAAGTCAGAGTCAAAGAGTAACTAACCACTGACTTGTGAACATCGGCTTGTGATGTTTCAAGCGCTGACCGCGGATCCAGCAGCTCACAGGCAGAGTAGTCTCTCCACAGGCGTCACTAAACGAGGAATAGACACAGTTTCAAGATAATGTTCCACACTAAGCATATCAATTAAGTTTGGACAGGACAACAAAGACTGTGATTTGGACTTTGACTTACTATTTATTAGGTGTGTGCAAATAATCTACTGAACCTTTCCTGTCCTTGTCTGTACGTGGGAAGCGGCCCAGACACCATGATCGTTGCTTCAGGCGATGTGTTGCATACCGTCTCGATCAGGCTCCTGTAGAACTTCTTCAGAACCTCAGCCTGATGTCGTTCACTCCCACGTGCAGTACAGCAGCTCCGACAAACTGAAGTTGACGAACGCCATTTTTCTCGGGACAAGCGTCCCGAGATAACAGCAGAAAACAGATGGGAAATAATTAGCATAGCTGATGTCCATAATGATTTCCCTTACACAGGAGTAGATTCCAGAGTTTGAGCATAAAGAATTTAAGTTTGAGCCTAACTTTTCTTTCTGGAATATCTACATTAATAAATAACTAATGCTAATTACAAGTAATCGTCTAGCAGTGTTGTTAATAAACCTTAAGCAAGAACTGACCACAGAGAAGTCATCTGAACAATTGTAAATACCAATCGAATGCTAATGATTTAGGGCAGATTTGACTTACTCGAACTAACCTGAGGATAATAAATAATAAGGTTAAAAGGTGTTAAGATTAAAGCACACACCGTAAAACATGGCGCCCAGCGTGGGGCTTTAACTGTTCAATTCTGGCCAGTAATTGAACAGTTAAGCGCCAGCTAAATAGCATGTGCGTGGATGTGCTTAAGGATTAGAAATTTATTTTCTTTTTTAAAGATAAATCAATTAGAAGACGACTAGTGAAACTTAGTCGAAAAAAAAAAATCTAGAAAAGATTATTTAAAGAAGACCCAGAAAGGGTTAGATTTGCAAGGCTCGTTGCTTTAGGCGATGTGTTGCGTACCGTCTCGATCAGGCTCCTGTAGTCCTTCAGAACCACCCACGTTCAGCACAACAGCTCCGACGCACTCATCACCGTTCAGGATCTCAGGAACCTGTGCAACAACATCAAGAACATGAGCACCAGGAAAGCAGTGAGTGCGCACCTTATCCTTACCTGAGGTAGCACGGACATGACGGACCATTGGCGTGCCGATGACCACGGCGTCGTCGCTTTCCGACTCGCAAAGAGGGGAGAAGCGGTTCTGGGTCGAAATCTCCAAGACCGGGAGGGGCGGCGGAGAGGTTCTAGCTCTGGTCCTGGCTCGTGTCTTCCGCTGTGTGATCCATGGTGTTGTGTCGGTGCTGGACTGAATGAAGCCAGAGATGATCGCATCCTCCTGGGCAGAGAAACGCATGGAGTAGACAAAGTCAGAGTCAAAGAGTAACTAACCACTGACTTGTGAACATCGGCTTGTGATGTTTCAAGCGCTGACCGCGGATCCAGCAGCTCACAGGCAGAGTAGTCTCTCCACAGGCGTCACTAAACGAGGAATAGACACAGTTTCAAGATAATGTTCCACACTAAGCATATCAATTAAGTTTGGACAGGACAACAAAGACTGTGATTTGGACTTTGACTTACTATTTATTAGGTGTGTGCAAATAATCTACTGAACCTTTCCTGTCCTTGTCTGTACGTGGGAAGCGGCCCAGACACCATGATCGTTGCTTCAGGCGATGTGTTGCATACCGTCTCGATCAGGCTCCTGTAGAACTTCTTCAGAACCTCAGCCTGATGTCGTTCACTCCCACGTGCAGTACAGCAGCTCCGACAAACTGAAGTTGACGAACGCCATTTTTCTCGGGACAAGCGTCCCGAGATAACAGCAGAAAACAGATGGGAAATAATTAGCATAGCTGATGTCCATAATGATTTCCCTTACACAGGAGTAGATTCCAGAGTTTGAGCCTAACTTTTCTTTCTGGAATATCTACATTAATAAATAACTAATGCTAATTACAAGTAATCGTCTAGCAGTGTTGTTAATAAACCTTAAGCAAGAACTGACCACAGAGAAGTCATCTGAACAATTGTAAATACCAATCGAATGCTAATGATTTAGGGCAGATTTGACTTACTCTAACTAACCTGAGGATAATAAATAATAAGGTTAAAAGGTGTTAAGATTAAAGCACACACCGTAAAACATGGCGCCCAGCGTGGGGCTTTAACTGTTCAATTCTGGCCAGTAATTGAACAGTCAAGCGCCAGCTAAATAGAGTGTGCGTGGATGTGCTTAAGGATTAGAAATTTATTTTCTTTTTTAAAGATAAAATCAATTAGAAGACGACTAGTGAAACTTAGTCGAAAAAAAAAATCTAGAAAAGATTATCTAAAGAAGACCCAGAAAGGGTTAGATGTGCAAGGCTCGTTGCTTCAGGCGATGTGTTGCGTACCGTCTCGATCAGGCTCCTGTAGTCCTTCAGAACCTCAGCCTGATGTCGTTCGCTCCCACGTTCAGCACAACAGCTCCGACGTGCTCATCACCGTTCAGGATCTCAGGAACCTGTGCAACAACATCAAGAACATGAGCACCAGGAAAGCAGTGAGTGCGCACCTTATCCTTACCTGAGGTAGCACGGACATGACGGACCATTGGCGTGCCGATGACCACGGCGTCGTCGCTTTCCGACTCGCAAAGAGGGGAGAAGCGGTTCTGGGTCGAAATCTCCAAGACCGGGAGGGGCGGCGGAGAGGTTCTAGCTCTGGTCCTGGCTCGTGTCTTCCGCTGTGTGATCCATGGTGTTGTGTCGGTGCTGGACTGAATGAAGCCAGAGATGATCGCATCCTCCTGGGCAGAGAAACGCATGGAGTAGACAAAGTCAGAGTCAAAGAGTAACTAACCACTGACTTGTGAACATCGGCTTGTGATGTTTCAAGCGCTGACCGCGGATCCAGCAGCTCACAGGCAGAGTAGTCTCTCCACAGGCGTCACTAAACGAGGAATAGACACAGTTTCAAGATAATGTTCCACACTAAGCATATCAATTAAGTTTGGACAGGACAACAAAGACTGTGATTTGGACTTTGACTTACTATTTATTAGGTGTGTGCAAATAATCTACTGAACCTTTCCTGTCCTTGTCTGTACGTGGGAAGCGGCCCAGACACCATGATCGTTGCTTCAGGCGATGTGTTGCATACCGTCTCGATCAGGCTCCTGTAGAACTTCTTCAGAACCTCAGCCTGATGTCGTTCACTCCCACGTGCAGTACAGCAGCTCCGACAAACTGAAGTTGACGAACGCCATTTTTCTCGGGACAAGCGTCCCGAGATAACAGCAGAAAACAGATGGGAAATAATTAGCATAGCTGATGTCCATAATGATTTCCCTTACACAGGAGTAGATTCCAGAGTTTGAGCATAAAGAATTTAAGTTTGAGCCTAACTTTTCTTTCTGGAATATCTACATTAATAAATAACTAATGCTAATTAAAAGTAATCGTCTAGCAGTGTTGTTAATAAACCTTAAGCAAGAACTGACCACAGAGAAGTCATCTGAACAATTGTAAATACCAATCGAATGCTAATGATTTAGGGCAGATTTGACTTACTCGACCTAACCTGAGGATAAAAAATAATAAGGTTAAAAGGTGTTAAGATTTATAGCACACACCGTAAAACATTGTGCCCAGCGTGGGGCTTTAACTGTTCAATTCTGGCCAGTAATTTAACAGTTAAGCGCCAGCTAAATAGCATGTGCGTGGATGTGCTTAAGGATTAGAAATTTATTTTCTTTTTTAAAGATAAATCAATTAGAAGACGACTAGTGAAACTTAGTCGGGAAAAAAAAAATCTAGAAAAGAATATTTAAAGAAGACCCAGAAAGGGTTAGATTTGCAAGGCTCGTTGCTTTAGGCGATGTGTTGCGTACCGTCTCGATCAGGCTCCTGTAGTCCTTCAGAACTCACCCACGTTCAGTTCAGCACAACAGCTCCGACGCACTCATCACCGTTCAGGATCTCAGGAACCTGTGCAACAACATCAAGAACATGAGCACCAGGAAAGCAGTGAGTGCGCACCTTATCCTTACCTGAGGTAGCACGGACATGACGGACCATTGGCGTGCCGATGACCACGGCGTCGTCGCTTTCCGACTCGCAAAGAGGGGAGAAGCGGTTCTGGGTCGAAATCTCCAAGACCGGGAGGGGCGGCGGAGAGGTTCTAGCTCTGGTCCTGGCTCGTGTCTTCCGCTGTGTGATCCATGGTGTTGTGTCGGTGCTGGACTGAATGAAGCCAGAGATGATCGCATCCTCCTGGGCAGAGAAACGCATGGAGTAGACAAAGTCAGAGTCAAAGAGTAACTAACCACTGACTTGTGAACATCGGCTTGTGATGTTTCAAGCGCTGACCGCGGATCCAGCAGCTCACAGGCAGAGTAGTCTCTCCACAGGCGTCACTAAACGAGGAATAGACACAGTTTCAAGATAATGTTCCACACTAAGCATATCAATTAAGTTTGGACAGGACAACAAAGACTGTGATTTGGACTTTGACTTACTATTTATTAGGTGTGTGCAAATAATCTACTGAACCTTTCCTGTCCTTGTCTGTACGTGGGAAGCGGCCCAGACACCATGATCGTTGCTTCAGGCGATGTGTTGCATACCGTCTCGATCAGGCTCCTGTAGAACTTCTTCAGAACCTCAGCCTGATGTCGTTCACTCCCACGTGCAGTACAGCAGCTCCGACAAACTGAAGTTGACGAACGCCATTTTTCTCGGGACAAGCGTCCCGAGATAACAGCAGAAAACAGATGGGAAATAATTAGCATAGCTGATGTCCATGATGATTTCCCTTACACAGGAGTAGATTCTAGAGTTTGAGCCTAACTTTTCTTTCTGGAATATCTACATTAATAAATAACTAATGCTAATTACAAGTAATCGTCTAGCAGTGTTGTTAATAAACCTTAAGCAAGAACTGACCACAGAGAAGTCATCTGAACAATTGTAAATACCAATCGAATGCTAATGATTTAGGGCAGATTTGACTTACTCGAACTAACCTGAGGATAATAAATAATAAGGTTAAAAGGTGTTAAGATTAAAGCACACACCGTAAAACATGGCGCCCAGCGTGGGGCTTTAACTGTTCAATTCTGGCCAGTAATTGAACAGTTAAGCGCCAGCTAAATAGAGTGTGCGTGGATGTGATTAAGGATTAGAAATTTATTTTCTTTTTTAAAGATAAATCAATTAGAAGACGACTAGTGAAACTTAGTCGGAAAAAAAAAATCTAGAAAAGATTATTTAAAGAAGACCCAGAAAGGGTTAGATGTGCAAGGCTCGTTGCTTCAGGCGATGTGTTGCGTACCGTCTCGATCAGGCTCCTGTAGTCCTTCAGAACCTCAGCCTGATGTCGTTCGCTCCCACGTTCAGCACAACAGCTCCGACGTGCTCATCACCGTTCAGGATCTCAGGAACCTGTGCAACAACATCAAGAACATGAGCACCAGGAAAGCAGTGAGTGCGCACCTTATCCTTACCTGAGGTAGCACGGACATGACGGACCATTGGCGTGCCGATGACCACGGCGTCGTCGCTTTCCGACTCGCAAAGAGGGGAGAAGCGGTTCTGGGTCGAAATCTCCAAGACCGGGAGGGGCGGCGGAGAGGTTCTAGCTCTGGTCCTGGCTCGTGTCTTCCGCTGTGTGATCCATGGTGTTGTGTCGGTGCTGGACTGAATGAAGCCAGAGATGATCGCATCCTCCTGGGCAGAGAAACGCATGGAGTAGACAAAGTCAGAGTCAAAGAGTAACTAACCACTGACTTGTGAACATCGGCTTGTGATGTTTCAAGCGCTGACCGCGGATCCAGCAGCTCACAGGCAGAGTAGTCTCTCCACAGGCATCACTAAACGAGGAATAGACACAGTTTCAAGATAATGTTCCACACTAAGCATATCTATTAAGTTTGGACAGGACAACAAAGACTGTGATTTGGACTTTGACTTGCTATTTATTAGGTGTGTGGCAAATAATCTACTGAACCTTTCCTGTCCTTGTCTGTACATGGGAAGCGGCCCAGACACCATGATCGTTGCTTCAGGCGATGTGTTGCATACCGTCTCGATCAGGCTCCTGTAGAACTTCTTCAGAACCTCAGCCTGATGTCGTTCACTCCCACGTGCAGTACAGCAGCGCCGACAAACTGAAGTTGACGAACGCCATTTTTCTCGGGACAAGCGTCCCGAGATAACAGCAGAAAACAGATGGGAAATAATTAGCATAGCTGATGTCCATAATGATTTCCCTTACACAGGAGTAGATTCCAGAGTTTGAGCCTAACTTTTCTTTCTGGAATATCTACATTAATAAATAACTAATGCTAATTACAAGTAATCGTCTAGCAGTGTTGTTAATAAACCTTAAGCAAGAACTGACCACAGAGAAGTCATCTGAACAATTGTAAATACCAATCGAATGCTAATGATTTAGGGCAGATTTGACTTACTCGAACTAACCTGAGGATAATAAATAAGGTTAAAAGGTGTTAAGATTAAAGCACACACCGTAAAACATGGCGCCCACCGTGGGCTTTAACTGTTCAATTCTGGCCAGTAATTTAACAGTTAAGCGCCAGCTAAATAGAGTGTGCGTGGATGTGATTAAGGATTAGAAATTTATTTTCTTTTTTAAAGATAAATCAATTAGAAGACGACTAGTGAAACTTAGTCGAAAAAAAAAATCTAGAAAAGATTATCTAAAGAAGACCCAGAAAGGGTTAGATGTGCAAGGCTCGTTGCTTCAGGCGATGTGTTGCGTACCGTCTCGATCAGGCTCCTGTAGTCCTTCAGAACCTCAGCCTGATGTCGTTCGCTCCCACGTTCAGCACAACAGCTCCGACGCACTCATCACCGTTCAGGATCTCAGGAACCTGTGCAACAACATCAAGACCATGAGCACCAGGAAAGCAGTGATTGCGCACCTTATCCTTACCTGAGGTAGCACGGCATTGACGGACCATTGGCGTGCCGATGACCACGGCGTCGTCGCTATCCGACTCTCAAAGAGGGGAGAAGCGGTTCTGGGTCGAAATCTCCAAGACCGGGAGGGGCGGCGAAGAGGTTTTAGCTCTGGTCCTGGCTCGTGTCTTCCGCTGTGTGATCCATGGTGTTGTGTCGGTGCTGGACTGAATGAAGCCAGAGATGATCGCATCCTCCTGGTTAGAGAAACACATAGAGTAGACAAAGTCAGAGTCAAAGAGTAACTAACCACTGACTTGTGAACATCGGCTTGTGATGTTTCAAGCGCTGACCGCGGATCCAGCAGCTCACAGGCAGAGTAGTCTCTCCACAGACGTCACTAAACGAGGAATAGACACAGTTTCAAGACAATGTTCCACACTAAGCATATCAATTAAGTTTGGACAGGACAACAAAGACTGTGATTTGGACTTTGACTTACTATTTATTAGGTGTGTGCAAATAATCTACTGAACCTTTCCTGTCCTTGTCTGTACGTGGGAAGCGGCCCAGACACCATGATCGTTGCTTCAGGCGATGTGTTGCATACCGTCTCGATCAGGCTCCTGTAGAACTTCTTCAGAACCTCAGCCTGATGTCGTTCACTCTCACGTGCAGTACAGCAGCTCCGACAAACTGAAGTTGACGAACGCCATTTTTCTCGGAACAAGCGTCCCGAGATAACAGCAGAAAACAGATGGGAATGAATTAGCATAGCTGATGTCCATAATGATTTCCCTTACACAGGAGTAGATTCCAGAGTTTGAGCCTAACTTTTCTTTCTGGAATATCTACATTAATAAATAACTAATGCTAATTACAAGTAATCGTCTAGCAGTGTTGTTAATAAACCTTAAGCAAGAACTGACCACAGAGAAGTCATCTGAACAATTGTAAATACCAATCGAATGCTAATGATTTAGGGCAGATTTGACTTACTCGAACTAACCTGAGGATAATAAATAATAAGGTTAAAAGGTGTTAAGATTAAAGCACACACCGTAAAACATGGCGCCCAGCGTGGGGCTTTAACTGTTCAATTCTGGCCAGTAATTGAACAGTTAAGCTCCAGCTAAATAGAGTGTGCGTGGATGTGCTTAAGGATTAGAAATTTATTTTCTTTTTTAAAGATAAATCAATTAGAAGACGACTAGTGAAACTTAGTCGAAAAAAAAAATCTAGAAAAGATTATTTAAAGAAGACCCAGAAAGGGTTAGATTTGCAAGGCTCGTTGCTTTAGGCGATGTGTTGCGTACCGTCTCGATCAGCCTCCTGTAGTCCTTCAGAACCACCCACGTTCAGCACAACAGCTCCGACGCGATCATCACCGTTCAGGATCTCGGGAACCTGTGCAGAGTCATCAAGAACATGAGCACCAGGAAAGCAGTGAGTGCGCACCTTACCCTTACCTGAGGTAGCACGGACATGACGGACCATTGGCGTGCCGATGATCACGGTGTCGTTGCGTTCCGACTAACGAAGAGGGGAGAAGCTGTTCTGGGTGGAGATCCCGAAGACCGGGAGGGGCGGCGGAGAGGTTCTAGCTCTGGTCCTGGCTCGTGTCTTCCGCTGTGTGATCCATGGTGTTGTGTCGGTGCCAGAGTGAATGAAGCCAGAGATGATCGCATCCTCCTGGGCAGAGAAAAACATGGAGTAAATGAAGTCGGAGTCAAAGAGTAACTAACCACTGACTTGTGAGCATCGGCACGTGATTTTTCAAGCGCTGACCGCCGATCCAGCAGCTCACAGGCAGAGTAGTCTCTCCACAGGCGTCACTAGACGAGGAATATACACAGTTTCAATGTAAATGTTCCACACTAAGCATATCAATTAAGTTTGAACAACAAAGACTGTGATTTGGACTTTGACTTACTAGTCATTAGGTGTGTAACGTCTTGGAGATGTCCGACAGAACAGCCGCTCCGATTCTGCTGGGGTAAAGGCCATCCGCACAATACAGCCTAGATCTCTCCCAGAACAGATTCCAATTATTTACAAAGAGCAGTTTCTGTCAATCACACAATAACATTAACCATTCATTTAGTGCAGATAGTCTACTGAACCTTTCCTGTCCTAGTCGGTACGTGGGAAGCAATCCAGACACAATGATCATTGCGTCAGGTGATGTGTTGCGTACCGTCTCGATCAGGCTCCTGTAGTCCTTCAAAACCTCCGTCAGCCGCAGCCTGATGTCGTTCACTCCCGCAGGCAGCACAAAAGCTCTAACAAACTGGAGTTGACGAACGCCATTTTTCTCAGGACAAGCGTCCCGAGATAAAAGCAGAAAACAGATGGGAAATAATTAGCATAGCTGATGTTCATAATGATTTCCATTACACAGGAGTAGATGTTAAAAACCCCAATCTCACAAACTCTCCGCAACCCAACCATACGCACCAACCCGTTTGACTAAGGCTGTCGAGCCTCACTGTCGAGATAATGCGTTTCATTGGCAATGGTTCCGTATGGCATACCACCTAACGCAAAAACACAATATCTGCCCAACCACCCATCATTCACACAATACACACAGGAAAAGTAATGACTGTAAAAACTACGCAACGAATACAAGTAACCTACAGAGTAATCAAGTTTTATAGTATTAAATGCATTCAGATTCACCAGAGGAATAAAAGGTAAGCAGTATGTGAATGATTGGCTAAAGAGATGCGTCTTTAGTCTAGTTCTAAACTGTGACAGCGAGTCAGAGCGTCGAACCATATCGGGAAGGCTATTCCAGAGTTTGAGCGTAAAGAATTTAAGTTTGAGCCTAACTTTTATTTCTGGAATATATACACTAATAAATAACTAATGCTAATTACAAGTAATTGTCTAGCGGTGTTGTTAATAAACCAAGAACTGACCACAGAGAAGTCATCTGAACAAATTGTAAATACCATTCGAATGCTTATGATTTAGAGCAGATTTGACTTACTCGACCTAACCTGAGGATAATAAATGAGGTTAAAGGAGATAAGATTAAAGATTGGGGCTTTAACTGTTTAATTCTGGCCAGTAATTGAACAGTTAAGCGCCTGCTAAATAGCGTGTGCGTGGATATGCTTAAGGATTCGAAATTTATTTTATTTTTTTGAAAAAAAGAAAGAAAAAAAGATAAAAATCAAATAGAAGACTAGTGAAACTGTCAAAAAAAAAAATCTAGAAAATATTTATTAAAGAAAAAACCCAGAAAGGGTTAGATGTACACATAAAAAAAATAAGTTAAAGAGTGAATGAAAGACTAATAAGTCTATACCAAAGAGGCTAATCTATGGCAGCAAAAGCCCAGGAAAATTCCAGAAAGACTTTTATATAAGCGTATAGATGGGATGATTCTCATGTATTAGGATGGCAAAAGATAGCCTTAGAGGCAAAGCCTCAAAATAAAAGTTTGTTTGCATAATATTAGGGTTAAAACAGTGTGAGGTGCAAAACGAAAGGTTTAAGAGAACATGAAGTGCAGAGAAAAGCACCTGGAAAAATAATAATTTACTTGTTGTCTCCACACAAGGAGGACTTCAGAAGATATGCAGAGGATCTGTTAATACTCAAGAGCATGTGGAGATCCTGAGAAACACTCATAACAGACAAGCATTTAAACCACAAACTGCAAAGTATAAATTGATTATGTTGGCAAAATAGGCATGTTAACAAATCAACATTAACAAGCGGTCAGTGAACATGTCATTCTTTGAGTTTTAGGGTGCACATTCATGAATGGATCTCACCTGAACTTTACCGGTCACTACATGCAGGACGACCCTCAGTATCTGAAATCTGACTCACTCAGGTGCCTCTAAACAGCTCCTGCAAAAACACAAATCAGACAGATCACACACACACCCAGTACTCATTCCAATCAAGAGCTCACTGGAGCAAAATCATCAAATTAAGTTAATTCATTAGAGTAACAGAGGCCATATTTGGAATATGAGTGTTTAAGAAACACAGGACAGGTTGTAGATGGATCGTTGGACATAAAATAACTACATGAACGATCCGATCTCAGTGATAGAGTTCACATCATACTCATTTATATCTACAGAGGAAACAGAACAGTTAACAAGATATACCAAATTAAAGAAACCACAATAATAATAATAAATCCAAAAATATGTGTGAAAGCGAATAAAGTGAAATATACAAAAACTCTTAAAGACCAGCAAAACACTGACAAAGTCCAGCAGATAAAAGAGACTGTAAAATACCCATCAAACATCAAATCTCAATCTCCAAAATCTATTTGGGATGTTTATAAGAGCAGTACACAAAAATGAGTTTCATATAAATAAATAGAAATACTCACAATACAAGCATCCCAATTCTATGATGAAAGGAGGCATAGCAAACACGTATTTCTGCTTTAGAAATGTGCTCATAAATGTCAGGTACAAAATGGTGGCTGTATTAAAACACACAACAAAGGAGATAACTTCAGGAGACATTAATAGACCAGTGAACAGAAGAATCCACAAGGAGAACCACACATCAACTACAACTTAAAGTAATGCAAGCTGAGCAGGGAGAAACAGAGGGCTTAAATACACAGATAACAGATCAGGGAAACAAGACACAGCTGGGGTAAATTAACCCAACGACAGTAACCATAGTAACTGAATGGAGACCTGACTAGTTCATGAGGTTCAGCTGTGTTGTGTTAATGAAGACGATGAAACTGGGATCAAGGAGTGGCACAATTTGATGAAAGCCTAAAAATGCTTCAGAAAGCCTTGGATTACGATCACTACATTTAAACTATATGTTACGTATGACACTGAAGCCTCGATGCGCGTATTAGGGATGGGGAAATGAAGCTTCATGAAGCAATGAGGCATTCCCTTGACTGTTCTGGGAAAAGATTCAAAGCTTCGAGAGTGTCGAACAGCGCCATCTGGTGCTTATTTAAAATAAAGCAGCCAGAGGCTCTGGCAGATGAAGCAACCACAACACACTACAGAGTTTCAATGTTATGTGTACAAATAAAAACCTTACATGTTTGTGTTTGATTTGTTCATTTAATAAATTAATTTTTCCATTAAAGTGTGACAATAAAATATAATATAAGCTTGATGATTCAATAAGATTTAATGTAGGCCTACTCTATCTCTCTCCCTTACACACACACACACACACATAATGAATAAGAACATTGTCTGATAGGATCATATGTTTTTAAATGCTTGACACTTGGCTGTGATAGTGCTTATGTAACTGTAGGAATGACAGAAAGGTTGTACAGTTTTTAATTATTTTTATTTAGAAATAAAAGCTGTTTCACAGTGTTGGGGCTGAGTCTATTTCTCCTCTTACACAGTACTTCCCCAGCCTTAGAGAACACTCTTTCACATAATACAGAGGAGGCTGGGGTACAAAGAAACTGTAATGCCAATGTATGTAGGTGGGGGTAGACATGTTTCTGCAGTCTCCAATATTCAAGTGGATCTTCAGCTCTTTGTATGTTTCTCTCTGTAAGGTATTTATCCACTTCTACGATTGCATCAGACGTGGCATTTGAGCTTTGCTCCACAGCACTGTCCAACAGAAGCCAAAGGTTTCCACCTTAGAAGTGTGAGGAAAATAATTATTATTATTTTTATTGGCTTCATTATTTTCATTGACTGTACATGTATTGACTGAATATAAGACACATCAATGGTGAACAATTATAAAATACAATAAGTATATAAAAATAATAATAAATAAATACTTGAGCTTGGTGTGGGCTGTTGGGTAGATGATGGTGCTTCTGTTTGAGTGCTTGATGATGTGGATGGTATTTCATCTGCGGCCCTGATGATATTACCACATTCTGCTTTTAAATATTTTCAAGAAAGATGAATAAAGATGACTTTAGTTTCACTTGCAAAAATAGAATATGAATAAAATGAAAGAAAAAATGGCAATATTTTTCAAAGCCTTAGTGGAAAGCATGGCTCTTATCATCTAACAAACAGGAAGTAACTGTGGAAGAAATGAGGCGTTTCTCAATGTCAAGGAAGGATCCTCGGAAGCCGGAATTTCGAGGATGCTACGTCATCGACGTCCGTCGAAGGACTGTTCCAATGTCGAGGATCCTCAGAATTTCAACCAAGGACTGAGTCCTTCGTTCGGAAAATATCCCATACACAGGAAAGGATGCATATGTGTAGCCTTCGCGCTCTTAAATCACCCACAATCCTATGCGCAGCTTTGCTATCTTGTTCAAAAAATAAAAAATGTCGACCGTTAGCGGAGTCGGAGTGATAACGGCAATATGCTTTCAAATGTAAGCAAGTATAATTTCAGTTTAGCCATTTATTTAATGTTTGTTAAACTATTTAACATATCGGCTCAAATTTGCTGAGGGGATTTAAAGCTGTTCCCTTTTACTGGTGATTAACTTTTTAATTTTTACTCATAGCCTTTTTTGTTGGTCACATATTTTACAATTGCATGTGTTTTAACAGCTAGATCATGTTGCTATATGGAGGTAGTTCTGTTAACTCCGGTAAAATCGTTTTTGAATGAATAAACTCCTTTTTAAATCAATATTTTGTGTCAAATTATTGATTTATTTGGTAGGTAGCCATGTTATAAGTGGGAAAATGTATAGCGAGGCGGTTGTTACAGCGAATACAACCGGCTGATCAAGACCCCTCTGCTTTAGAGTTTGCGGGGTTGTATTCACTATAACAACCGCCTGGTTATACATTATCCCTTTATTTATTTATTTCTATGAGGACTGACAAGACAAAATAAGGACTGTCAAGTGTATTTAAACAGTGCAGTACACCAGCACAATGATTTTTGCAGCACCGAAGCGGACCTTTCACTGGTGTAATGACGCAATGACGTGCACTTGCTAGCCTGTTCCATTTACATGTTCTCCGAACGCTAAAGAGGACCCTTGCCTAGCCTCTGAAGGAAATGACTTGGAAGGACCCGTCCTGCCAAGGAAGTATCCTTGACATTGAGAAACACCTATGGAGTGTGGCCAGTATTCAAGTCAGGGCTCCCTCTGCTGGTTAGAGATCAGATGTAACATTATCCTTTCCCCTTTTCCTTTTCAGTTCTGCACCCCACAATGCTTCCACTATACATTTTATTCATAGACTTAATGTCAGAGGGTGAGGAGTTGATATTTATATAATACATACACTTTTAAGTCAGTTAAATTGCTAAATAAAAGTGATATAAAACGTTTCCTTTCAAAAAATTGAACAAATAACTTTTATTTTAATTATTTCTGATTATATCAAAAGTTCTATTGAAGGAGATTTTCTCGTGTGGCGCCCCTATGCACTTCATATACTGCATACCCTGTTTTGGGGCCACTGGTCTGTACTTAACATGACAATGTAAAAGAACAAACATAACTTTTTACCAAGCCCTTTTTATCCATTTTGTGGACTGCTGTGTTTGTCATAATGCCTGTGTGTTAATTAGGAAGATGGGGCTCATTGGGACTTTAAATGTCAGAAACATTCTTCCTGTCCGTCCAGGGAACAGTTGACACTCAGTCGAATGCAGTGCAGG
The DNA here is from genome assembly GCF_016745375.1 of Pimephales promelas. Next base: position 1,903,765 of record NW_024121133.1, read on the forward strand.
CCTGCAGCGAGATAAAGCTAATAAATGCTGTATTGTTGGAGTCTGAGGTTTGAGATTTGTAGCCACTGCTGTTTGCTTGAAGAAGAATGATGTGTGTGTGTCACTGTGCTCGGACAATACAGACACTGTTTGCTCTCCTCCAGAATGTATGAGGAAAAAAAGACAAATGGGGGAGGAATAGGAGGTGGTCATAGAAGGGACGAACCATTTTGAGAGATGTGAGCGTTAGCACTGCCGTCTGTGACCAGTTAACACATTAAAATTGTGGTAATGAACTACTGAGGAAAGCTTGATGGTGATTTTGAGGGAATTGCTAATATTGTTCAGAGACACAGGTGAGCTGTTTTAACTTACTAAATCTGATCATTTTTCATGAACATTTGCAGGGACTTTAAAATGAGTATCCAAAACGAAAAATACTATTTTGCATATGTCTTTGGTTTGCAGCAAAACATCAACATTACATCCTGACAAATATTTGGACTGACCATATGTCACTAACCTCAATAACAGATTTAATCATATTTACAGTGTATATATATATATAGTCAGCTTATCAATGATAGTTAAGTAAATAAACATTTTCGAAATATTTAATGTCAGTCTAAACTTAAAAAAAAACAATTATTCCATATGTTAATTAGCACACATACACAACATTTTAACTTTTGATTTTTCAACAAAGTTTTCACACATGTAAAATGTCTTTTTTATGTGATGTTTAGTTTTTCCATAGTTACATTTGAACCCAGCATGTCATTACCCATCATGCATGACGGTAAACAACACATCACAACATGATTCCCCTAATGACCAATTAAAGTGTGCTAAAGATTTGACTGTAGCATGGGACAAAGTCACATCTTCGCTGTCTTTTCAAAAAAGCTTTACCACAATAGTTGTGTGCTGTAATAAATACATATTTAAAATACTAAACACAAAATGATACTCTATGTTAAACACACCCTTTCACATTCAATACATGAAGTTGCATATAATACATGTTTGTGAATATGTACAGTATAAATAATATGGTAAAATATACTATACTATTTTTTTCCACATTCATGCGATATAAGTAAAAATAAGCTAGAAATTAATAATTAACTGAATAAGCAGTAAATGTTTCTTAGCCATTATTTTCAACATAGCAAACCATGTAGTATTTTTGTGTAGTAATGTACTTGGTTATATTTCAGTGATTCACCATCTATTAAGTTAACTGAACAATATGAAGAACAGTGCAAGACTGAACAACGTTTGATTAGTGTTGTTTCTAGTTATACATTGTTAGTTAGTGTAAAACGTCTCGGGTTACGACTGTAACCCTCGTTCCCTAAAGCCAAGTTCACACTACAGGATTTTAAGCCCGATTTATGCCCGATTTGTCAGGGTGTTATCGCGTGCAAATCGCGGGGGGTTAGCGGACGATGAACGCTTGCCAATCTGTTAGTATGAAAGAGCCAACAACGCAGTGAAAACGCTCGCAGACGCCTCGCAGACGTGTCACCGAGCCCAGAAAAATATCTAGCCTGCTAGATATCCAGAGCCGTCACGCGACTCAACCTCAGTCATGTCATGAGTACAGCCAATCATAGCAACGCATGGGTTGAGGACACCATGTAAATCTTAATTTTTATTTTTTTGCATTTTTTTCTCAGAGCAGATCATCGCACAAACGGTGTGCAGCACTAGTTTCTGTCTGACGTCCATATTCACGTGTTGTGTTCTCTTCTTTGCTGGGTATAGACGTACGTGCTCTTTCGGTCATTCCCAAACAAACAACACAGAGCGAGTGTGTTACCCTCGCTCAAAAAGCATAGACAAGGGGACGCTCACTTTCTGAATTGTTTTCTCGCTACCTTCGTAATATATATTGTACTGTTATATATATATATATATATATATATACGTATATTGTACTGTTTTATATATATATATATATATATAACAGTACAAACAACAACAAATAAGACACACAGTCACATAGAACGTTTGCTGAAGATCAAAAAGCTGGCACTGTTATACTGCCAGTATCCTTTTATGTATTTTATTTATTTATTTTTTTAATTCTAAACTGTTCTAAACCTAAAAATTTTATTCTAAACCTAAAAATACGGTCAATCTTAAAAGTACGTTTCCATTCTAATTATGCTTTTACACAAAAGTTTGACTTGGGTAAATTAACAAATAGAGCCTAGGTTCAATGTTGGCAAGAGTTACCCTTTAAGCATAAATGCAGTAGTAATTAGTGTTTAACTTGTTCATAATTATATATTAGTTAAGCACCAACACACTAGTGATTAATGATTAACTAAACATATAGTAAGGGCATATTAGCCACTGAAGAATCCACATGAATTTTTTTTTATTACACTGTAAAAAAAATATTGATGGTTTAACTTAAAAAAGTAAGTAACCTGGTTGCCTTAAAATTTTAAGTTCATTGAACTGGAAAAAGTGAGTTAATACAATGAAGGAGATTAATTTAACCATCAGAAACTCAAAATAATAAGTTATCTCAACTAAATAAATTATTATAAAGTTTATTTGACAAAAGAAAATATGTTGTGATAACAAATCTTGAAAATATTTTTTACAGTGTAGTATTGTATAAGTGACAGTTTAGCCACAATTATTGGCTTATTCTGGTGTAAATTAAGGGTGTAAATCACTTAAATTGTGTGTGTGCATATATATATATATATATATATATATATATATATATATATATATGAAGAGTTCAGATGCAAAAGCCTCTAAATGCCATTTGAAATTTTCATCTTTAATGATGATTTTTATCAAACTTGTATATTTAAGTTGAGTAATTTCACTTAAATAACAATTAATAGGTAATTATCATTGCCATTTAAGTGAAATTACTGAACTTAAATATACAAGTTTGATAAAAATCATCATTAAAGAAGAAAATTTCCAATAGCATTTAGAGGCTTTTGCATCTGAACTCTTCATATATATTACTTGAAATAGCAGAAGTAGCACAATTTATGAAACCATATCCGAGCAGAAATACCTTGAAACATTACATTTTAAATTCTCTGCTACATTAGGTTGATTAGGTTCATGATAAGGATCAAGGTACAATGCCACTCAAAAGACAACAAAAGGACTCCAATTGCTCAAAGTTATACATCCCCTGCTGTGGTGTAACATCTAATCTAATTTGAGTTGGTAAAATTTTGATTTTGTTTGAAATACTACTGTGTCTAGATCCAGCTTCCAGTTCTTTTTCATCTTTGCCTTAACCCCGTTCTGACACAGGGGGCGTGACGGGGGGGGACACGTCACCCGCACTTTTAGAAACAGGTGATTCTGTCCCCTGCATTTTTTTTTTTTTGACCCAGTGCCACTATTTCCGCCCGTGTTCTCTTTTATTTAGACTTGAGTGAACAAACATTCAGCCAATCACAGCGCGAATCATCTATTGGGCGCGTCTGCCATAGGCTTCAAATCCCTTGTTGCTCTTGCGAATTTTCGTGTTCGTTTAGTCGCTTTGCTGTTTGACCGTCTAATGCACCCCAGAAAAAAAGCAGCGGACGATTACATCATTTTTTTTCAAACACACACTGTAAGTATGATGTGTTACAGTATGTCACATGACATGAATCACACGTAAAGTTTCCTTGTTAAGTTTTAACCTTACGCAGTAAGACATGTAATCAATATGGACCTTGTCACGTCACGCCAGGTTGTGCCGAGTGTGTTAAATGCTCTCCTACTTGTTGCTTTGGATAAAAGCATGTGTTAAATGAGAACCCTAACCCTAACAGATTATTCCCAGCAGGCACACAATGTCATAAGACATTGATATCCGGTTAAATATCGGTTGCGACGTCGGGTGACCAATCTGATGTCAATGTTAAATTGATCTCCAATACCGAATACATTGATTTAGGTTTTATTGATATATTTTTATAAAATGTCTGTTTATAAAATTACTGTAATCTGTATACTCGTTGAACACTTTTTTTTGGTCCAACTGTTAAGAAGTAAGATAACTTATTGTTCAAGTGTAGTTTAACTGAAATATTGTAAATATCATAAAATATCTTTATTTCATAAAAATAAAATATAGATGTCCACAGTAGTGTGAAAGTCCCAAGTCCTGCAGTATTTTTTTTTTATTATTATTATTTCGAGTATGATTTCACAAAAATAGGTTGCTGTAAGCTATCATGGCATGTTCCGAAAGTTGCCACAAGGCCTCCTGTAATATGCCAATTGAAATTCTTGAAAAATAATTTATTATTATGAACATCACCTTTTAGTCCCTCCAGAAAAATGCGATTATGCGATCGCATGATTCAGTGCATAATCAGCCAAAGTCTGCATATTTATGCCGGGGCATTTTGTCAAATATGCCACACTTTTGCCGCATAGATTGTCGATTTCCGTGCAAAATATGCAGGGCTTGTATGACTTCATAATCCCCGCATTTTCATTGAAAAAAAAGTCCCATATATCTCAGCAGAAAGTTGAAAAATGTTGCGTTTACTTCACACAAGAGCAGCCATTTCCCCCTGTTGCCATGAGAACGTCATGCAGTGATGTAATTACGCGACGTGAACAACGAAAAGCTGTAAAACAGAAAACATTTTTGTATATTTTCTTATTCATTTTTACAGAAGTTGTAGCACATTCCTTTTGTAAAGCTACAACTTCTGTAAAAATGAATAAGAAAATATAAACTCCTTTTGTTTGACTCATCAATGTTTTGTAATTTTGAGCCATGTGTTTATTAAGGTCTGAAATACAACAAGATGAAGTATTCCAGCACTTTCTATGGATGTAGTATGTTTGCTTATCATAGGAAGTAATAAGAAATTACTCTTTACATTAAGGTAATAGCCTCGTGAGAACAGGGGGTTGGGGAATCACCTTTTCTCTCTTTTTCATCAAACCAGTTTTTGCAAGTTCCTGCAATTTCATCGCATATTCCATTGCATTTATTAAGAAAACATGCTGCATAATCAAGGATTTTTGCCTGCAACAATCACAAAAAAAAAAAAAAAAACGTCCCCCCCCCCCAGGTTTGGTTTAAAGTGAATCATAAACTATAATGAGAAATTTAAAATTGCAACACACATGCATTCCTGCTCTGTGATATCAGAACTAAATTAAAAGACTTTCACAAGATGGAAAACTCTTGTCATACTGAATGAACTGTGTTCAGAATATTTTCATCTTCATTCATGTACAATGAACTATTTGTTGTCCCTAATATTCTGCGTAACAGTGATGGGTACATCAAGTCATTTTACTGTGTCTCTTGTTCAATCTCATTCAGCAAAATGAAGACATTTGTATTTGTCATTATCTTAATTTCAACACTGTTGAATTTGAGTTTGAAATGAATTTTGATACTATTTAAGTGAAAAACGTTGAATTTATTTTTCAGTCCGGTTTACAGGCAGACACCCCTAAACATAACCCATTTTTTGACAATTAAAACAACAACAACAACAACAGACAAACACAGGTAACAGACAGGTAAATGATAGTCACAATAATTTATTTAAAACATACAAAATAGAATACAAAAATAACATGTCACTGCAATTGGTTTGGTTGAAAATACAATCCCACTAACACTACACTAAAAGTGTATTTATGATTACACCAAGTATACTTTATCTTGTCTAATTGATTCGACTTTCAGAATTCCAATCCTGGGTTTACCAACAGGCTCAAATTCCCGTAGACCTCCAATGAAGGGGTGAAAGCACTTTTACAAATCATCATTTTAAAGCAACTTTAAGGAAATTAACAAGATTAAATAACAGTATTAACTGTGCATAGTTCTTCAATTATGAAACACATACAATTTCATCTGTGAATAAGTTTCAAAAAGAGTCATTATTCAGCTCAATTTAAGACTGTTGAAAAATTAATTTATTATGAAGCAAACTATATTTATAATATAAATATAAGGGAATCATATTAAGTTTCAGAAGCTGTGTTCAAGTAAATATTTTACCTGCCAGATACTGTCAATACATCCAAATTGTACAGCCAAGCATATTGTAACGGGACGAACAAGACGAGAGACGTGCGGATCCATATGCAAAGCTTTATTCCAAAACATGGTCTTAATAGAGGCATGGTCAATGAGCAGCAAACAGGTATGGCAGAGGCATGGCACAGAGTGATCCTTAGGGCAAGCGTGGGTAGATGATCGGCGAACAACATCCAACAGGGGCAAGGCAAAGAGAGGGAATCCAGGGAAACAGCAATGATCCAAATGAGGTACAAACAGAGTCCAAACGTCTAGGCTAAGGGTGAATCCAGGAAACAGGCAAGAATCAAGGACAAGGCAAGACTACGATCAATGGATGTGCTCGGTAGAGAAGCTAACACTAAAGCGAAACAACACTCAGCATCAGGGAGAGAACGTCCAAGACTTATAAAGAGTGTGAGATAGAGTGTGATGGTTCTCAGGTGTGAGTGTGATTAGTAAAATCTGCTGTGTGAGTCGTCAATGCAATGCATGATGGGGAAGTGCTGTGAGTGGGTGACCTCTGGTGGTGATTGACCGGAAGAGTATGGAACAGATTCGTGATACATATATACAAACTGTAAATGTAAACTGTTTCATAGGAAGCAACCGGTCGAAACGATTCACAAAATCAAACTGAATCCAACGTTAGTTCTGTGTTGATGATGCAAGACAAACAGACAAAGCCTTGCCCTAACCCTCCATTTGGCGCGTTCACGTCTAGAGTCCCGATTCTTGTTGTGATAGAGGGTAGGGCTACATAGCCCTCGAAACAGATTTTTTTCAGAAGCACACTCCGATTGGAGGACTACGGGAAACATACCAGAAACGTATCCACCAACATTTGTAGGCGTTGAAGACGTCAGTGAGATTGGCCTGTATTGTTATTGCCGGAGTATCTGAAGCTTGTGTAAAGGCTTCGGTCTCTTTTCAGCAGAGGCGGAGCAGCAGCTCATTTGCATTTAAAGGGACACACCCAAAAACAGCGGGTTTTTGCTCACAACCAAAAAGGGGCAAATTTGAAGAGCTATAATAAATGATCTGGGGGGTATTTTGAGCTGAAACTTCACACACACATTCTGGGGACACCACAGATTTATATTACAACTGGTGAAAAGGGGCATAATATGTCACCTATAATAAAATAGATCACACAACCAAGGAGACAAAACTGTGCTCAAATACATGACAGCCATTAAAGAACAACACAGAACAATGATTACAGGACACACAAGGGCTGATAATAATGACTAATCACAGCTGGGAACAATCAAGACTAACGAGGAGAAACACAGATCAGAAGAGACAAACTAAAACTCCACATTGTCACCACTAGGCTTCTTTGGACTTTCTGTTTGTTTGGATTTAGCACGCGTGTTCCCCGTCATCAATCTGTATCCGCGGACACTGATCACCTCCCTCACAGCTGCTTGTCATTTTGAAATCATCTTCACTGTGTATCTAAAGCTATGTTTACACGGAAACGATTCTGAAGAGAACACGCAAAAGTGGTGTTGCGTCATCTTTTTTTATTCTGCGTTTAGACGAGCGTTTTGGGTGGGAAATCCGCGTGCAAATGGAGACGCAAAAGTGTGTGAAATTCAATGTAGTATGCACTTCAGGCGGCTAGGAGTGCATACTACAACAACACCAAGTCCACGGTTAAACATGGTTAAATATATGATATGTTTGTTGTTGTTATTGTTTATTTCCTAAAATGATAAAACCCTTGCAGATTACACCTAGCCTGATCATTACCCAGTAGTCTCACTCTAATGGGTTTTTTTGTGCTCCAGCTAGACTCCAACACTTCAGTCTATTGAAGAATTCTGTTCACCTTCACCTCAACCCTATAAATCATTCTAAGAATCTCTTTCTTCTTTCTCAATAACAGAAAAGTCATCATTTCCTTCTAATGGAGTTTTGCCTCATACCCTGTTTGAGTCTGTCTCCCCCGTCGGCATTATCACCCTGACATCCAGCCCTAACACTCAATGAAACACTGATTCAAAAAACTTCTCAACAATGGACAACTGTTCTGTTCTTCATGTGCTCCTCATGATCTTCATCGTGCCTGGCTGGCTTGGGGGTGACACTTTTATCTCAAGAAAACAGCAAGAGACCCGTTCGAGTAAAGCCTCTCGTGGGTCACATCTGAGAGTGAAACGTGGCTGGATTTGGAGCCAAATATTTGTTGAAGAAGAAGATCCAACACCAAGGAAGATTGGTCAGGTATAACTGGAGTTCACAATGGGCTTTGACACCTCTAAACTAAAGAAATGTGGGAAAAGGTCACATTGCTTAAAGACAAGGATGGGGAGCTCATGAACCAATTCTGTGATAGTCTTACAGTGACAGCCATTTTATTTACCAACAAAAATAATAATAATAACCCCTAAAACCTAACATTACAATATTAAGTTGCAATAAAAAAATATTGAAGAATAAAAAAAATATTATTAAATATTATTAAAGTATAATATTATTATTAAAGTGTGAGTTCAGAAAATGTTGTTAATTATTTCAGTAAAATTGTAAGCAATGTCTTACATACCCAATTACATGTACTTTTGAATAGTAAACAATACAACATTAAACCGTATTAACGCTCATTTAAATATATTCACATTTTAGTCTCCAATAGCAATACAGTACTTACTCAGCTCAGCTGGTGTCAGAGTCCGAGTCTGTTTTCAGGCTTTCCTTTTCTGTTGGAGAGTTTGCCGTTAGTTCGGTCTTGCTCATCCCCTGCCTGTTGGTTTCCACGGTTTCTGATTGATTTGAGTATTCTGTTCATGTGTGTCGTGTTAACTCACCAGCTCCTTTATTTGCCCTCATGTATTTAAGTCCTCAGTTTCAGTCTGTTACTTGTCCTGTGTTATTTAAAATTGATGTTGTAGTGGTTACTATATGTCTCCAAGTGATCTCCAAGTGATCTCCTGCATGTTTCTTTAGTTTTAAATTTGCAATTAAATGCTATTTTGTTACTTCCAAATCATGCGCTTCACTACAGCCACCAAACCGTGACAGACGGTGTATAGTCAATGTGAGGACTCAAGGGTGTCTTTTTTCTACTTTTATTAATTATAATTAGATATATATATATATATAGATATATATATATAGTTGTTATGTCTTGCAAAATCTCTTTTACATCCTCTTTATTTTCCTTCAGCTGAAATCAGATTACGACACAGGCGACTTTTCTATCAAGTACATCTTATCAGGTGAAGGAGCTGGTGAGATATTCATCATTGATGAGTACACAGGTGACCTTCACTCATTACAGTGTCTGGATCGCGAGCTGAAGTCCTTCTACTTACTGCAAGCCCAGGCCATCAACCGCAGATCCAAACAGCCTGTTGAACCTGAATCTGAGTTTATTATTAAAGTCCAGGACATCAATGACAATGCTCCAGAATTTATCAATGAGCCTTACATATCCAGCATCCCAGAGATGTGTCCCACAGGTGCGTTGACCCACTGTTTCATATGTTCATGACAAATAAAGAAAACTTAAAATATTATGCATGGTCTATGTTAATAAATGATTTTATGAGTGCTAAAAAAGTTTATGTTCATACACAGTTTGAGGTGACACTTTAGAATACTGTTCTGTCATTAATGAATAACTACACAGGAACAAATGAGTAACAATACCCGTCATTCGGATCAGACGTTAAACCGAGGTCCTGACCCTCTGTGGTCATTAATAATCTCAGGATTTTACGCACCCTCGCTGGATCACCGAGCACCATCTCGAGGGACATTCACGGGATCAGAGCACCAGCCGTCCACTGAGGTCTCTGCATCACCATCCATCTTGCGTTGGTGTCCGCCCGACTCTTTACTGTGTTGGCTGTCATCTGTGTTTTGTGCCTTCTGACCTCCTTGTCTGTGGACTTTAATAAAGAGTATTATTGCATTTACATCCCGTTACTGTCGTCCGTTACGGGCAGTATGTTTTGGGTCATTATCATGCTGGAAGACCCATCCACGACCCATCTTCAGTGTTCTGGTTGAGGGAAAGAGGGTCTCGTCCGAGATTTTACAATAGAGAAACATGCTTGACTGTAGGGATGGTGTTCTTGGGGTCATAGTCTGCATTTCACTTCTTCCAAACACGACAAGCTGAGTTGAAGACAAAGAGCTAAATTTTGGTCTCATCTGGCCACCGCACTTTCTCCCAAGCCTTCTCTGAATCATTTAGATGTTCATTGGCAAACTTCAGAAGGGCCTGTACATGTGCCTTCTTGAGCAGGAGGACCTTACAGGCGCTGCAGGATTTCAATCCGTTGCAGTGTAGTGTGTTACCCAATGGTTTGCTTGGTGACTGTGGTCCCAACTGCCTTAAGATCATGAACAAGCTTCTCCCGTGTAGTTCTGGGCTGATCCCTGTGATCATCTTTATCTCATTCTCATGATCATCTGTACCCCATGAGCCCAGATCTTGCATGGAGCTACAGGCCGAGGGCGATGGATGGTTATCTTGTATTTCTTCCATTTCTGAATAATGGCACCAACAGTTGTCTTCTCACCAAGCTTCTTGCTGATGGTCTTGTAGCCCATTCCAGCCTTGTGCAGGTTTGCAATCTTGTCCCCGATGTCCATCCACAGCCCTTTGGTATTGGCCATGGTGGTGGAGAGGATGGAATGGAAGGTGGTGATGGTGCAGTGGATAAGACACATGCCTTTGGTGTGAGAGACCCAGGTTCAAATCCACTGTGAGACACCAATGTGTCCCTGAGCAAGACACTTAACCTCGAGTTGCTCCAGAGGCGTGCGACCTTTGACATATATAGCAATTGTAAGTCGCTTTGGATAAAAGCGTCAGCTAAATGAATAAATGTAAATAAATGTTAAAATAGTATTTTATACACGTAACAAGCTGACATTAGGAAAACTTTATTAAAGTGACAGGACTAATCTGTGTTTCACATGGGCACATTACCAATCTTTGGGAGCCAGGATTCTTGCTGGTTGATTGGGAATCAAATACTTATTTCACTCAATCAAATGCTAATCAATTCATAACCTTTATATGTTTTTCTTTCTTGTTTTTTTTTTGTTTGTTTTGTTTTTGGTTGATATTCTGTCTCTATCCATTCAAATAAACCTACCATAAAAGAAAAGACCCTTCATTTCTTTGTAAGTGGGCAAACTTACAAAATCATCAGGGGATCAAATAGATATTTTCTCCACTGTAAATCCCAAGCTTTGGCTTTACATCACATGCAATTTACTCGTACAGTGTCAGTAGGTTACCATGCTGAAATCGCACAGTGCATAACCCGACTTAAGCAAGCCAAAGATGACAGTGACAACAACCCACTGAAAAAAAAAATCTTGGGAATGAGAGACAGACACGCAATGGCAGATTCAATGGACAGTTACACAATGATATTTGTGAATGAACCACTATTTACTCATTCACCCTTCTCTCTTCTCTACAGGGACCACAGTTATCCAGGTAACAGCCACAGATGCAGATGACCCTTTGTTTGGGAACAATGCTAAACTCATCTATTCAATCCTGCAGGGGGAGCCCTACTTCTCAGTGGAACCCAAAACAGGTGCTGATTCCTTGCTCAGCAATAACCGTAGTGCTTTAAACAGTCAAGTTTCAAATTATCTGAATCTCAATGCATTAGGGTTAGGGTTAAATGGCATTTATGTAAAATAAAGACAAAATTGTAAGTACAGTATAGTGATCAAAACGAAGATACTGTGTCACAATGAAGGATTGTGAAACATGTCCATTTTATAAACAAAATTGTTTTATGAACTTCAGTCTGGTTTTGTCTTTACACAGTACAGAATCTGCTTTGCTGAGAGTGCTAAATGACATTTTAGTTTCTACTGACGCTGGTGACTCCATGGTTTTAAAGAGCACCTATCATGGATTTTTGAAAATGACTGTTCATGTAGTGTGGACTATAGCTCTAAGGGACTGAAAACATCCTGCAAAGATTTAGATCTGAAAGTGCACCGTATATAAAGTTATTGTCTTTCAAAAGTGAGAGCCGACTCCGAGTCTATGAATGAATTGTTTTTGAAACGAGTCATTAGCTGTTACATCGTGACGTAGAGAGGTCATTGGCCGCTCCAACAACAACTGAGGCGCAGAAGTGACGTCTAGAACACATTCAAATACTCCAGCTGAGTCGCATCATGTCGAGTAGACGCTGTGTTCTACATTGCAAAGACAGTTCAGCCACTTGTTTCCATTGTCCAGGGACGAGCATGTGAAAAAACAGTGGTCAGAGTTCATATTTGCAATGAGTAATATTTGCAATCCAGTGTATATGGATCAGGTTCGTCCTCCTCCGAATCACAATCTGTAAGTAATATTAATAATGTTTGCTATTATGTTTTCTGTAGCATGCACCACACTATAGTTATATTGTGTTGTGTGTGTTGTGTACACTCCGCGCAGCTTCTAAGTGGGGTAAAGTTAGTTTTGTTTTTGATATTCACCAGACATTCATTGAAAAATGGCAATTACCTCCTAAATGACTTAGCCAAATATGACTTCACTCTATATAATTAAGCACTGCCCCTCAAAAGCCACCGCAATGTGAGTTTCGCCGGGAAAGCTCGCTCTTGATGGAGACGTTTGTTCACACTATATATAATTTTCAACACTTGACAAGCTATAATCCTGGTTATGGCGTTCTGTTGCCGACAGTCTCTGCCTACGGTTTACCAATAACAACTGACTGGGTCATTTTGACCAATCGC